>VWYO01011076.1:0-39955 GCA_013400275.1 Rhadina sibilatrix
GGCGGGAGCGGGACCGTGGCCGCGGGAACCCCGCCCGGGCAAGGGGCCGAGCTGCCGCTGAGGGTGGGCGCCGCCGGGCGAGCGCCTCGTGTTCCGTGCCGTCTCTTCCTTCCGCCTCTTCCTGGCTGTTTTCCGTCCCGGGCGCCCGAGGCTTAATCTGCTTCTTCCGGGGGGCGCCGCCGGCCGAGGCGCCTCCGCGGTGGCGCTCTCCGAAGCGAGGAGGCCGCCGCGGCCCCTCGCTCCCCGCGCTGCCCCCACCCAGCCGGGCTTGAACTATCCCCGAGGCATTCGGGCCTGGGTTTGTTTTTGATCGAGATTATTGGCCTCTAGTCGGGGCTGCTCGTGTGTCTCCTTCAGGTTTTCTGGGTTATTTTATGTGACAGGCGGATCCTGTGTGTGCCATCTCTGGATTATGTGCTGTTCGCTGGCATGACCACGGCGTTTTTGTGTTTGAATGTTTCTCCCCGCCCCAGCTGGAAGCCTGCGTGGGCAAGGCTTGCTGGCTGTGGCTTGTTCCTGCCTGCCCTCCCCATTCTCCTGGCGATGAGCTGCTGTGGAAGCAGTCACATGCTGGAAGTGGATCAGGGAGCCAAGAGGCTAAGGCTTTAACCTGTGCTCAGCAACAGTGCCAAACAAGTCTGGATTTAAGGCATTTTGGCTTTTGATAGCTGTGGTTTTGGCTCATCTTAATGAAATGAAACTAGTGTTTGCTCCAGTTAGGAAGGACACTTACTGGATTTTCTTTATGTCAGATTGACTGCATAGGATCATCATATCCCATGCTTTAATTCCCCTCCTCTCCATGCTGTCTGTAATAAAATCTATTTGAAGAGATTATGTCATCTAGTGCTTCCTAGCTGTATTTTAGGATGCAAAGATGGACTGTAGCCAGTCTTGTGAGAAAGTAGCATGGTCAAACCTCTGATAAAGCTTCTCCTGTGAAGGAGTGCCCTGATCCCTCATGGTATTGCAGAAAGGGTGAATCATTTGTTCACATGAGACAAAGGATATTGTCCTAAGGAGAATTGCTGTGTTTGTGGGAGATGTGAGCTGTTTACCCCACTATTGATTCTGTGATCATAAAATGGTTTGGGTTGAAGGTTCTTTAAAGATCTGTTTCCAACACCCCCCACCCCGCCCCCCGCCTTGGGCGTTAACACTTTCCGCTAGACCAGCTTGCTCAAAACCCCAGCCAGCCTGGCCTTGAACACTTCCACTTAGTAAAAGACACTACATTTGAGCTGAATGTAAAGTCAAAGACCTAATACTTGACTCCAACATGTTAAAGGCATGCTGCATTCTCTCTAGTGTTGGCAGAGAATGTCTTGCTCAGCACTTGGTAGCATCTTCTTCCCTCCGTGAGATGCTGCTTCTTTCCTGCCTCAGTTCAGCTCTAGTTACTGCTGCAGGTGTTTTGGCATGTCGGCAGTATCAGAGGATGAATACTCAAAAATTACTGTTACACTGCAGGTTAGTTGTTGCCTCCAACTGTAGCTGGACAAAACTAAGAACAACAAGGACTTTTGCAGTACCTGTATAAAGCATGTGAGAGAGACTTTGTCACTTTTTCCTGTAAATATACTGATACTTCTAACATCTTTCAGGTTGAAGCTCTTATAGATATATGATATATATATGATACTTGTAATACATTTTAAAGACTGAAGGCTCAGTGTGGTACTAGGAAGTAGATTAGCATTGTATTCATCAGGGACTGAGTTCTCACATAAAGATGTGATGAGAGTTTACCTAGAGTTTAAGAGCTTTTTCAAGATATTAACCTAGTGGGGTTTTTCCTCCTCAAGACTTGATTTGCTAACAGAAAATTCCTAAACCTTTGTACTTTACTTTTAGAGCTTACCTGTTGCTATTGTTTGCTCTTCCCTTCTGTTCCAGGGTTCCTTGGAAATAACACAGAGTTTGGAAGATGATCCTCTGCTGGATGCACCACTCACTTCATCTCATACATTGCATTCACAGCTGAGGCCAAGATTTCATGCTATCCCAGCAGTTCTCCTTGCCAATTTCCTGTTGCTAATACATGTAAGTTTAAGAAGCGTGATTTCCCTAATAAAACTTGCTATCTCTCTTCTGAATCCTTGAGAATCCACTGTTCATGTGACAGAATTCTGATGATATGATAGTGAATTGCATACACTGGCTGTTCTTCCAAAGCAGTGAGGTCCCCGTTGCCAATAAATTTTGATAGTGTGTATGCTATCAGATACTTGCTGCCTTCTCGTTCTGGTTGTTGGTGCTGTGACACACCTTGTTAGGAGGAAGAACATTTTAAATAGTAGTTCTTCTACACTGTTGGAAATGTACTTTGAAAGTAATATTATTGCCATAGAAGTGCTATACTAGTTATAGAGGGCTGAGATGATTTTGATGCCATGCCTTCTGAGAGCAAACCTGATTTCAAAGAGAAGGTAACTAAACAAGTAAAACTGGACGTGCTTAGGGGGTGTTGTGTGGTAGTGAATGGAGAGAGAAATTAATCCAAATGCTACTTCCTGATCTCACTTCTGGAGGTTAAGAGCAAGAAGCACAAATACTGAACAGTATCTAGGCATTTATGGGGACTGGTAGACAGAAGCAGAGAGAGTCCTGCCTAGTAGTGAGTTTTTCCTTGATAAGCTGAAGAGGCTTGTTGTTGCTTGTATGTGGCAGCCAGATATGAAGAAGGAAGGCTGAAGAGCTCTGAGCCTAAGATCTGACTGAAATGGCACTTTGATGTCTTTTAGGGTTAGTGGTGGACATGGTAGCTTTAAGTGAAGTGTGGACTTGGTGATCTTAAGGGTCTTTTCCAACCTAGATTCTATGATTCTGTAGTGACATGAGCTATTTTAGAGCTTCAGTTGATCTCAAACAAAAATCCAGTGCTCTTGAAAACATGCTGCCTGCCAGGACTTTAAAAGCATATACCAACCTGTAAGGTGTCTCTTTGGGCAGCTGCGTGAAGTTGTTCAATGTGCTTTAGCCTTCTAATTTTAGGAGTAGGTGTTTTGTCAGCCTTGTAGTGGTGTCAAGAAATGCCCCCTGGCTGTCAAGTAGACTTACAAAAGACCTCTGCAGTTCTGCTGAGTAGGCTACCAAAATTCCCAATGGAAAACATGCAACCAGCCTCATTTCCTTCCCCTACCAGAAGAACTCTGTGCCATTCCCTTATAGAAGGCACCTGAAGTCTGCTATTGGTAATAGAGCAGTGAGTATTCTTCTGTCAAACCTTGGGGCTTTGCGATCTACTAGCATAACTAATGCAGCCAAATGTCAGTCGCCCAGATCCTAGGAAACTGCTGCCTATTCTCCTCCCACCTTTTCTTCTCTTCTGCAAATGGAGAGAAGTGTGGCTAGGAGAAATGGGAAAACTTCTGCGGCATCTGCCAACACACGTTTTCACAGGTTAAGTCTCATTGCTATTGCTGAACCTGCTTCAGTGACCAGTTGGTCCTTGGAGCAAAAATCCATTTTATTGGCAAAACAGCATTGTCACTACTACCTTGAGTGGCACTGTCTCTCTCACTGAAAGGACAGTGGGGAAAACAAGCTCATTGGATTTCCTTCCCTTATGCTTCTGCAAATGCGCATTAATTTTGTGGAATGTGGAGAGAGGCCACCTTGGCTTCTGATGCACAGCCTGCCAAAGGTGTACATGTCCTGGAGAAGTTAATCCATCGTAGTATTATGCAGTAGAGCTGTAATGCATCTCTAAAGCAATTTGTATGTAACTTGGAGTATTTCTTCTCCACTTTCCTGTTCCAAGAAATGGAGTTTGGTAGCAAAGTAGCTGCTGTGGTGCAGCTACCTAGTTACATGCAATTCTGGAAAGTGGGTAGGATATGCTGGACTGTGGTGGGACTGGGTTTTTGAGTGCCTTTCCTTTTGCCAAGCCTTGCTTTTCTGAATGCTTCGCATCACAGACTGGAGAGCAATGTGAGGTGTACAGGCTAGAAATAATTTCTTTATATTAATCCTGTCTTTCCTTAATCTGTGTGTACACGTACACAAAATTGAACTTAAATACTACTCTTTATAAGAATAACTTCTTGTATGTAAAAATATGTGAGGGGTAAAACACCTATTATTCAACTGCCCAACAATGCAAGCAAAACAAATTTAATAAATACCACTCTAAATGCCAGCTTCCTGTTTCCTCTTGTATACACAGCTGTAGTAGTTTAGTTGAGTAGTTTAGGCTAGGTCATTCCTGTTTGCATCAGTTTAATATAGCCATTTTCTGTACTGAAATGCATTCCTAGTACCTGGAAGGAGTAGAACTAATTGTATCACTATTGTAAAATGGCAAACCAAACAGTAAACAAATCAAATCAAATAGCTGAATTATTCTTAGGTTTGTAAGAAAAGTAGGTGGTAAAATAATAGGTTAAACAAATGATAAACTTTCCTCTTACTTAAGTACTTAATCTAGCAACTTAACCTATCTCAAGATAATATGGTATTTGTATTTGAAGTAATGGTTTTATGGGTAATGTGGGGGACAGTCCTCTTTTGGTTTGGGTTTCTTTCCTTCCACCTTCTATCTGTCTTCTGTAATGTCTTTTTTAGTATTGACATTTGTGTGAAAATTATTCCCCTTTCTTGCTCTCTCCCCAGTTACCTAACTCTGGTGACAACCAGAGCAAGCTAAAGGCAGTTTGTCTCAAGAGTTATTAAGTGGTTCTGAAAAGTTAATTTCTGTAAAGAGTATTGCTTGAGAAAGTACAAAATTAGGGAGTATAAGTTCCAGAGGGTGGAAAGGGGGTGGTGGGATCTTAAATACTCATAGAACTAAGTATGGAAACAAAGGCAGCAAATGAAAATTGAGTATTTTCCTCTGTCTTCAGTTCTGATGTGCTGTTTCTGCCAGTTATGACATGCAGAACACCTGACACCTTTTTTTTTAAGCTAAGTGTGTTAGAACTCATTTGTAGGCTTGAGGCAAATTGATTTTTTAATGTTTGTCTATTACTAGCTCTCCATTTATTTCTGTATTGGTAGGAGTTGTTTTTCTTTACAGTTCTGTTTTAAAAATACTCCTGTGCGGCAGAATGAACTAGGATGAGAAAGTATATCGTTCTTGTTCACTGGATGAACAGAGTGAAGAAAATATTTTCTGTGACAAAACTCTATAAATATTAAGAAAGCCCTGTATATACATATACATATACATATACATATACATATACCACAGATAATATGCATCCACAGCTTTGCTTTCTAATTGGCCAAAAGATGCTCACTGCTGATGCTGAAAATTTTGAGAGGAGTCTAGAAGACAACAAAAGTTATGGCATAATGGCAGTAGTCTGAAAGGATAAGCAAGTATGCAATCTGACTATATATGCAATCTGGCTGACAATCTGTGTGGTTTTTCTGACAGAGGTAAAATGGAAAAGTCTGATGGTAAATATACTAAAGAATGATTACTAATTGGCAAAGATGCCCACCTAGTGTTAATAATTCACTTTAAGTTGCTATAAGGATTCACTTTTCTGATGTTAACCTGGAGATGATCTTCAGTGACTGTTGATTTTCACTTAGGAAATGTCAATTTAAGGAAACAGAGACTGTACCAATAAGAGCCTGTTCCACAGAGCAGCATTAAGTGTAATTGAATGAGTCTAAAAAAGATGTGATTTCTCTTTTATACGAGCATAAATCAAGTTTTCCTTAAAGTTAAAAGGCATAGTAAGGAGGGTTCAGAATGAAATAAATTCACTATGAAGACCTGAGGAATGATGAAACTGATTTAGTAGAAATTCTTAGAAGGGTGACAATTATCAGCTCTTTTCTGCTGGAGACCAGTTATCCTCCTGGAAGTCAGTTTTCTTAGCAATTCCAGTCATCTATGTTCCCAGAGTGACATGTAGTGGTTGTAGCAAATGTTTAATGTTTTATATGTTACCTCAAATCTAATAAAATCAATTCAGAAAGTAATACATAATGAATTAACTACATAATCCTGGTTTTGTGTTTCAGGTTCTTTTTCATATATATAGTTAGATGTTGACTTTAAAGATTTTTCTCTCTTCTTTTCTCTTTCAGGTTGCTTTTGTTGTTCTAGCATTTTTAGCAGCTATGTTTTGTTCTTACCCCAATCCAAACCAAGATAAGTGCCCTGGAAACTACACTCACCCACTTAAAGTGCAGACTGTCATAATAATTGCAAAAGTAGTTCTGTGGGTTCTGCATGTCTTTTTTGAACAATATGTCCAGCACCACCACAGCAGAGTCAGAAAAAGAGGTTACTTCTCCATATACCGATCAACAAGGCATCTGAAAAGGCTTCCACTGCTGATACATGCCACAGGTGAAGTGAACTTGGTTTTTTTTTTTCCATCTAAAGCTTTAAACTGTGACACAATAAAAGACTAAGTTGTATATTATATATTATGAACTTTTGCAAACTTGCCTGCGAGCACTTAAAAATTATACTTTAGTCAGATAAACCTCTGTACTGATCTTTCTGGTCTGCCAGATGCAGGTTGTAAGGAACTGTTTGTAGTGAAGAATTTCTCACAACTGTGAGGTTGAGTAAAATATTTAGTCATTAGCATTTAGTCTTCAGCCATGAAGTATTCAGTCAGCAAAGTCTGTGTTTGATGGCTAGTGACCTTGATTTGCATATTCATTTGTCTGGTTGGATATGTAACGCTGCCAGTCCTTCCAGGAAGTGTGCTGCTCTTCTGTTTTCAAGATCAGCAATCCACATAGAAACAGATGAATCTCTTGTTGCCCAACAGCTGTCTGAATTCAGTGAAACTACCAATTTTCTGACCTGCACTGAGGATCTGTAACATTCAGCTCTGTATCTGACTGCATTTTTCTACCTTCTGTGGACAAAAGGTGGTGTATAGGAGTGATTTAAGTATATTTTTAAGTTACATCTCTGGCAAGCTTAGCTGTAAAGTGTTGGTGCAAATTGGTCAAGCTTTTCTACAAACCGCTTTCAAATCTGAAATCCATCTAACTTAAGGGGATTTTTCCCACAAATAGCAGTGGAAAAGGGCAGAGCTATGGCTTTTGCAGTATTTTTGCCTCCTATAATCCCATGTCCCTCCTGGAGTAGATTTTTTTTCACCAGAATTAATAAGTGAATTTTTATATAGAACAAGCTTTGCCTGTTCTATGTAGAAACCTAGCTTTCTTTCCTCACAGTCCCTGAAAGAACGAGTCAGTTTGATACATGTGCAACACTTCAGGCTCTGGCCACTAGATAGAGCTCTGAGGATGTAGAAATGTTTGGAGTGCAGTGACAAAAGCAGGCTACAGGAGGCTTAATGATGTAAAAGGATTGTTTCTGCCTGTTGCAGTGTAATCGGCAATACTGAGCCCTGCTTTCAGTCTTAGATGGAGTCCACGTTTCCCCTACTAGACAAACTCCGGGCGTTTGTGAGTGTTCAGATGCAGTCAGGTGTGTGCTGTAGAATTGTGATTATCTGTTGTTCAGAAGGTAGTTCTTCCATTACTGCAGGCTTCCTGCCAAGGTAATGACTGCTGATACCATGTCCTTCACTAGACTGACACAGTAGGAAAGAGAACTGCACAGTTCCTAGCTACATTAGTGGTCTTTATAAACTTAGTTCTTTATCCAGACACTGGTTATAACATTTTTACGGGAAGGAAGAGAACACTTCACACTCGGTATCAGAAAAGATTTTTATGCCTGTAACTCAGTACTTTTTCTCCTTGACTAGTTGACTCATTTCAATTAAATTTTCATTAATGTTCAAGTATTAAGGTAATAGCTGAGCAAGGGGAAGGCTATGCAAGTAGGCGTTGAAAGGAAGATGTTTAGTTTTGTTTTTGTTTTTGGTGGGTTTTTTTGCTCTGTTAGCCTTATTTAAATATACTTTAAATCCAGTGCTTGAAGGAAAATACTTCCTCATTTTTAGCTGACTGATGTGATCTCGTAGAAATTGAAAGAATGGGTAAGATGGATAGCATCAACAAAGCCAGAAACTGTTTAAGCCCATGTACCTATTTTGGGGATTTCTAATGTGTTTCTTCCACTCCTGTTTTTTAAGTCAGAAGACTCTGTGAGAAAACTCCTAATTGTCTACCATTACAGGCATATGCTGAAATGAAACTTCGTTTTGCTACCAGCAGGTATAAGCTTGCACGTTAAGGAAGAGAGCTGAAGTGGCAAGTGTGGTAGGAAGTGGAAAAGCATTACTGAAGTGTTGCAGCCTAATGCAGATATGGGGAATGAGAAAGTGTTAATTTATTTTTATTCGCTAATAAAATTAGTAAATCTGTAAAATATAACATTTGTTTTCTAGGTAATACAGCCCTGCTCTTGATTCTGTCAGTGCAGCATTCCTTTCCTGATCACAGCAAAGTGTACCTGTATCTTATCCTGGGAGTCCTGAGCCTGGAGATGATTAGTTCCCTGACATGCTTAGTGATTTACACAGGTGAGAGAGGCAAGCTTTGCCTTCTTGTGTGACATTTGTTATAGCTGCTACTCAACTGTTTTGTTTGCCCTCACAGTAGTTCAATTGGCGTACCTCAAGGCATTTAACTACCCTTATAAATACAAAATGATTCTGTACTTGTAGAAGGAGAACTAAGGCAAATGCAAAACAAATTGGAAAAGGTTGTCAGGCTTGATTTGGTTCCAAGGGCTGCTAAATGAAAGCTCCATGTTATCTCAAAGCTGTTAATCCAGTGAAGTGGCAATAAATGCCTAATTGTTTCAAAAAGTGTCCTGTGAACAGGTTTGTCTGTTTATCAGTGTTTCTCAAATGCATGCACCCCAAGCTGTGAAGCAGTAAGAACTGGCTGGCTTAGTCAGAACTGCCTCTGGGATTTATGTGTGGGGTTTGCATACCTGATCCTGTGATTATGCCTTGTCAAGCCTCTTCCTCTTTCCCTGGTCCCACCCCAAAGGCTTCAGTTTCTCTTTGACACTAAAATGGAAGATTCCCTTTAATGAATATTTAAGAGATGCATGGGGTTTAGAATCTGTGATCATATCAAAACACAGTAGTGCTTTATAAAACTGTGAGGCTTTGCTTCATGCTATTGCTGTTGATTTGTAGAGTTGTCTGCTTTAGGTTTGGTGTAGCTTAGGAAGACTTGATATAACTTGCCTTTAAACTTCACAGAACTATCTAAAATGTTGATAAACGCTTCAAAGAAAAATTTGGTGTATCCATAGTAATGCAATGGCATGCAGAGAAATACTGCCAAGTAGCTTATTCATCTAGGAAATAAAACCTATTCTCAACTGTCCTGCAACAGCATCAAAAATGCACCAAGAAATGAGGTCCCAGCCCTAAACTGTGCCTTTGTCTTGCAAGTGTGCAGAAGCCTGAATGCTGCAGGCTTGTCAGGCTTTCCCCTCAATGGCCCAGCATGGCTCAAGTAGACTGACTTCCTCTGGAAGAGCAGAGGCAGTGAAGAGGGAATGTGATCATGGCAGTCCTAGAAAACTATTCCAAGAATGCTGGAGATCATCCCTTCTTTGCATACGCATACTTACTTTCCTGGGAAACTCGGAAATAAGAGATAAATTGTAAAACTTTAATAGAATGTCAGGAATTCCAGAGAAATGTTATTTCCAGCCCTGAGGCCTGCTAGAGCTCAAAGAGCTACATTGTGTGACTCTTACCTTGACCAAAAAGGATAAGTGCAAGAAAGATGACCTGCATAGTAGTAAGGTCTGAGCCTCTACTTCTGTAAGAACTCTTAAACTATTTTTCTGCTTATTTGTCACCAAAAGGGTATTGTTTCCTGACTCGTACTATGACAATTCCTGTGATCCTCACATTCATTAACCAATGTTTACAAGGAAGTTGTGGGGTTTAGTGTTGTGCTTTCCAGCTTAAAGAGGCTTGAAGAAGGGTCCAGTGAATACCTGGAATGAAGGGGAAGAGTTGCATTGGTAGGAAGGAGTAAGGCCATGTGTTCTACCAACAGCTATCTTTTCTTCTGAGCAGCCCCAAAGCAATGTAAAATTCATTCTCTAAAGTTTGGTGTACAAAACTAGGGTTAATTTTTATGTGACTTTACACCTGCTGCAAGATGAGGAAGACTTCCAGTCACCCTAGGTTGCTTTTTCCAGTGGGTAGTGTAATTTCTTTTCCCTCCCAATGCTTGTTTAGGTAAGCTGAGAGACTGCTTGCATGTCTGTCTTATCTGTAGTGGTGGGTTTTAAGGGTTTTCAACATTTTAATATCAAATTAAGTCGGTACTGAAGCAAAACAAATGTATTTGGCCGATTTTGAAAATACTCTGAGAATCTGTAGTAATACTGACATTCAGATGAGTTTTTTCTCTCAGACAGAGCAGAGTATGTGATTGGGTAGAAGCATGAAGCTTCTTTAATGAGACAGTTCCAAGGGCAGCCCTCTGCTGAGTTTTAGAATTCCCCTCTTCAAGGCAAGCACTTAGCAGATATTGCTAAGATAGTATCAGCTGAGCAACAATGGGGAGACTAAGGTAAATTTACATTAAAACTACTGGCCCACCCTTTTTTGTATTAGCATGTTACTCCTAGTTTTGGAGAGACGGCAGCACCAGTTCACATATTGTTTCTTCACAGTGAAATAATTATTTAACTATTAGAATGAGACATAAATGCTTAGCTGTAGAATGTTCATGTACCTGACTTATTTTCTGTTAAATAATTCTATCACGCAAATCAGGAATACCTGACTGTGATTCTAGATACTTTCTCTTGCTTCTTGGAGCCATTTATGAATTGTATGATAGATAATGTCCTGTGAAGGACTACTGCCTTCCTTAAGATTATTTCCATGCAGCAGTGTTTGTATATAGCTGTAGGATGCAGAGGCAGAGATTCAGAAATCTACAAGGAATTGCTGTGATCGACCTATAATAGACTTGACATATATAAATCGTTTGAGTGAGGTGAAAGTGCATGGAATGAAGTATGATACAGACAGCTCTAAATGTCAGCTTACTATTCTAAGTTTTTTACTACTAGGATAGGGAGTAAAGCTTTAAAAGACTTACTAAATATATGTATTTAATTACTTTCTCACATACTTCTAATATCACTTGAATAAAAGACCAACATTCCCACAAACAGCACATGTTGAGAATTCTGCATCCATTCCTTTGTGGTTTTATTTGTAGAGAAATACCATCATAGAAATAACTAACCTTTGAGCCTAACTTGTAGTTAACCTCTGGAGGGTCTTAGCATTGTTTTAGCAGGGTGGCCTGTAATAAACCCCATCACAGTACTGACTTGTAAGGACACTCCTCCTCTGTTGCAGTAGTGTGGATTTCTCACAGAGCTGCACTGTAATGGTTTTTGTGACATTAGATGTATTGTTTCACAAGCAGCCCTAACTGCAGAGTCTCGAATGCATACTCTGGATATTTTGATGTTTTCTCTGAATCAGGATCTGACATTGAATGGCTTTAAATATTTTCAGCTTCCTTTTCGAAATAATGCAGAGGGTGCCTACAACTTTTCCCACCCATCCCCATTCTACATCTGTTAAATTTAGCCTGAATCTTTATTCACAGGTGCCCAGGACTGATTTCTGGGTTTGATAGCCAAGACTGCTAGGTTCACAATGGCTTTCTGTAGTGAGCCTGCCCTAGTCTGAGCAGGCAAACAAGCTGCTGCTTCACTGCAGCTGGTCTAGTTAAACTAGTACTTACTGAAGAGCTTAGAAGAGCTTAAGCTAGATGTTCTAAACCAGCTACCAGTACAAAACTTCTTACATTTTTTTTTTATGGCATGGTGCTTAGTTTTGCCTGAACTTGGAGGCTGAATCTTGAAACCCTGTAAAAGGCAACTTAGGTTTCACCCTCTCTTAGGTGGCAGATTAAATTTTGCAGTTGTTAAGCAGTATGTTCAAGCTTCCCCTTTGAAGGTTTTTTGAGCAGCAGGACTGAGGGGAATAGAAAAATTGAACCAGCGAATAAATCAACTTGCCAAACTATCACTGACTTATAATCAAAGCAATTACAGGAATGAGTAGAAATAGATTCTGCTTTTGCTTTCCCATTTCTCAGATTCCTTTACTGTCGTTCCATCTCCTATCCTAAGGTAATCTTACAATCATCTGTTAAAGATTTTTATAACTTGGACCCTGTTGTTAAAGCTTTTTTTTTCCCCACTTTCCAACTAATTTATAAAGCTTTCTTGCAGTGAAAATAAGCAACTTCAATCGTGCCAAGCCAAGACCTGACATAATTGAAGAAGAAAAGATGTATGCGTACCCTAGTCACATTACCTCAGAAGTTGGATTCAGGTAAAAATTCTGTATTAATTTTGTGCCATATTCAGCCATGGTATGTAGGTAACATGAATGGAATTGCATAATTTCCTGTAAACTTCCACGCAGTCTTAACCCTATCAGCTAACCCAGAGCTGGAAATAACAGCTCTGAAGGAACTATGCATAAGCCTTCCATTTTAAATGCACAGGTGAGATGCAGTCTTGTACTTTCTCTGTAGTAAATGACAATTTGCTATGATACATAAGGATGGAGGTGATTTGACCATTTATGGCTGGTTACATGGATCTTTAATATAAATAACTGTGCTTAATCTGGTTTAGTTAATTTTATATGGGATTTGAGGAAAGATACTGTTGTCTTACACTGTTAATTACAGTAGGCCTACAGAAGCTAGCTGCCTCAGCCAGTTTTTTCAGGAAAGGAAATATGTTGTGGGCAGTTGATAGCCAAGAAGAAAACTTAGTAGCTCTGTTCTGTGCTAGCAGTTGGACATGAAATTCTAGCAATGGATTTGGAATGCATTTTGAATGGGAAGGAGCTTTTAAGGTGTGGAGGACTCTTAAGGAGTATGGAAGGTCTCGGTGAGGGTAGTTGTCAAACAGTAACTAAAACTGTCCCAGACGCTAAGACTTATTTTTCATTTGTTCTTTGTGTACCTGCCAACTGCTCAAACATTTTCCAGTTGCTGAAATCAGTCTGGTGTGAGTTAATAAAAACTAGTAATTGAAAGTAACATGAATTTCTGTTTAAGAATTGAATTAGAGATTTTTCTAATATCCTATGACTTGCTGTATATGTGCTGCCTTCATGAAAGGTTGAGTAACGAAAGATGACTAATACTTTGGGACTTCCCCTGGTATCACAAAAGCAGCATGCACATGCTTTTATGGAACTTGGAAGTAGAAGACCAGGATACAGGAAGGATTTAGGGTTGCCTTGAATTTTGATACCATGTCTAACTTCCATTTTGATATAAAAACCATGGTGATTGTATGGTGGACCTCATTCCTTTCTCATTCATCTTCTCCCCTGAGAAATTCTCAAATACCCAGGGAATGTGTCTGCAACAATGACCAGCTGAGGAAAAGACTCTGCTTATTTTTGATTAAAGAGTGCAAACTTCCTGTGAGAACTGATTGCAAAACCGTTATTTTAATTTAGCTCTATACAAATCTGACTCTCTTTCCCTTGGGAGTTAACATCTATTGAAAAGTGAATCCTGTCAGCCCTTCAGTTGACCTTGTTATAAGAATGTTTTTTGAATATCATGACCTCTGCAACCTAAGCTTAATGAGAGCCTTAAGTTGGTATTGCACATTACTGGTTAAGGTTGCAAGTTTTCTGTTTACAAAACTTGTGTTCTTTACTTTTCTCAGTTTAGCTACAGTAAGTTTTTGATTGGACCTAAGCTTTTTCCACTCAACATCCTTCTCAGCACTTTTAAAGAACTATGAAATGGGCATGTTCCTCTACAAAATGCTGAGGAACAACTTTCTTAGCACTAAGATGCTAAGTGTACTAAGAGAGCAGATTCCCAAGTCAGCTGAGAAGAAATAGTATGTAAGGAAGGAGTAGACTACACTCAGGCATTGTTATTTCATCTTGCTGTATCTTAAAAATTCCTAATTAGATTTGACAAAATTCTGTTCCTTTTTTTTTTTTTTTTCTCCATAAGGTGAGCTTTGTTTAAACGTTGCAGTGTTAGTTTTGGAGTTAAAATGAGAGATATCTGAAAGCTGGTTATATTTTAAGGGGGGAGGCTAGTTGTACATGAGGTTGTAGATCTGAAATAGAACAACTTTTTGATACTGATGCTGCCATGGTATGTGACAGATATTGCTGTATATAGTAGCATATAATGTATGCTACTCCAGGTTAATCAAGAGACTTCTGTCTTAAACAGCTTATGATCTTCCACAGCTGAAAAATATTTTGCCTGCTCAAAACAAGCTTCCTTATGCGTGGGGGAAAAGTTCCATGGTTCTTACTACAATTCTAGCATGTTGTCTGTCTTGGTTTCTTAAGCAGTAATATCCTCACTCTGTAACTGTCTAGCAGGGAATACGTAACTCAGTTGTGAATACATGGCACAAAGTTCAGCCAAACTTTCTCTTCCTACCTTCTCATGCAAAAGAGAATTAGATGTATAGGTGTTGCAGATTGCATCTTCCCTCAAAAATTAGTTGATCTCCGCAAAAATGAAACTAAAGGAAGCAACTGTTTGTGTTAATTAGCCCTGATGCTTCACATATTGGAAGGCTGCTGTCACTTACTGAAACCCATATTTACTTTTGTTACTTCAAGGGAAAATTCCAGCTTAGAAGAGATAGTTGAGAAGCAAGGAGATGTAATAGAGTATCTTCAGCGACACAATGCATTGCTCAGCAAGAGACTGTTGGCGTTAACATCTCAGCAGATCAAAACTTAACAGCATTTGGAAAACTGCTGCTGGAGCTCTGGAGGGATACGTGAAGTAATGTAATATCCAGACTGATTTGTACAGATATGACTCTTCAATTATCTTTCATGTTTTGAAATAGAAGTTGAGCTAGAAGGATAAGCCCTACATACCAATTACAACTGGACACTCTGGCTCTCTTCAAATCATCACTTCTGAAAAAAGTCCTGCAACTTCAAGGATTTTTAATTCCTCGTAAGTTAAAGTTGGACCCGAGTTCATGGTTTAACTTTGCCCAGTTGTTGCTATTATTTTGTACTGCTGTGTAACCTTTAAGCTTCAGGCTACCAAAGTATTTTGTATTTCTGGAATACAACTTTGTTCTCTAGAAAAATCTGACTTTGCAAGGGATGTATATGCAGTTTCTGTTGCTGAAGCTGAGACTGGATGTGTTCTGTCACTGATTCCCTTTACTTCCAGGAATAGAGGTGGTGTACTTCATTAGTCCAATACAGATACTTGTTTTCTAGGTGTCTCCTTTTCTCCTTTGTCAGGTAAGTGAAGAAATTTGGTATCCAGTTTAGCATTATAAAAAAGTGGTGGGTGCCCTAAAACTGTAAATCTCACATACAAGTTTGTGGTACAAAACCATGCCATGGTAAGCAATTGTTCAGAATTGTGACTTTAAAACTCTTAAGAGTTTTATCCTTAAAACTGATTGTCAGAGCTGATGACTATACCGTTACTAGGAGTTTGTTAGTAACAAGACTCCTACTCTGCCAACTGAGCTAACAAAGCAAAAATACTTGGGTGTAAGCTTTTCCATTGGTCTGGTAACTAACTTCTGTTAAATGCTTTTAAGTATGCTGTCAAAAATGCCTGTTATATACATATTTACTCTTCACTTTGGCCCTCAAAAAAAGTCAGCATCTTGATTCAAAAGCTGAAATGGTGTATGTGGGAAAGTGGAAAACATCAGGAGACAGCAAGGTCTTTTAGAAGTTGAAGAAACAAGAGTTCTTGGTTTTAATTTATGGTGAATTAAGGCTGGTGAAAGAAACATTTTGTTCTGGGTACTGTTTTGTCTACCAGTGTAGACAAAGAATTATTTTAGAAGCCAATACCTCTGTGGAGATAGGGTGATCACTTATCAAAACTGGGAAGAGGACTCTCAAGAGGAGTGGTCTTGTAGTTGAATATAAGAAAGGAAAATGAATTCGTCCTACTTTGGTGTTTGGGCACAAGTTTAGAAGTACCTAGACAGTTTAGTGTGCAACAAATATGGGGCTTGTCTCATTCAAGGGAAAACAATAAATATCGGAGGTTTTGCTGCTATCCAACACTAGACTGTTCTCCTTAGCTGTTGTTTCTTGGAAATGCAGCCAGAATTTTATAGTATACATGTAAGGAATAAAGTTATTTGTTTTTAGACCTCAGGTTTTGATGTGATTGTGTATGTCAATTTATATAATTTCTATGAAAAGCAGTAAAATGTGACTGTGAAGTTTCTGCACAATAAATGCAACCAAGGAAGAGTGTGAATTCTGTTATTTCCAGCTCGTGTACATCTAGTTCCAGCAGGCAATCTGCAGATTTTTCTGCTGAAGTTCACCCAGCAGTGTTGGCACTTAAAACTAGCCAAACAAGGATAGCTGTGCACTTGTTTTGAAGCTTTAAGTTTAGTTTTATTCCCCTTTCTGGGTAATGTTTTTTTCCATCATGCTTTAGCCTTCCCCTGCCACTTGCATTTCTTTCCAACATTGAGAAGGAGGCTGCATATTGTAGCAGAACAGCTTTCCTTTGTTTTGAGGTCATTACTCAAACCTTCCTCTTCTCCTCTCTGACTGCTCAAGGTAAACCCTGGATTAACCAGTAGTGTTGCTTTCTGTGAAACATGGTAGCTGGAAAGAAAAGCAAGTATGGCTTGCTACAGATGTAGCAGTGTGCACACATGTACATCTTCTGCCCTTAAAATGTTACCCATTTTAAGGGCAGAAGACTCCCTTACTCCCAACTCTATCTTGTTTTCTTAGTATCTTTAAGATTTTTCTTTGGGCAGGGTGGAGGCCTTTCACATTTGTATGGGCTCAGACCAGGAGCTGGTAATCTTTACTACTCACCCTGAACACCTGAACCTCTGGCCATGGTAGAGCTACAGTGAATTGTCAAGTAGGAGCTGCTGCTTTGTGTGGCAGCCCTGGGGCCCTTGTCTGCAGCAGATGGGCCAAGCTCAGCCTTGTTTGGAGGCAGAAGTAGTCCCCAGGCCCTGGTTCCCCTGTGCTGCCTGCCCCAGTGCATGGTGTGATGTTGCTGGGTTCCGTGGGCCTGGGCTCCTGCCTCCTCCTGGCCAGCGCCCTGCCCGTGGCTGAGCTCAGTGCTCTGCAGAAGCTGACTGTGGAGCTGCTCGGGGGACTGTGTGCCATTAGGTGCCTGGAAGGCCCCATGAAAGGGGTAAATGGCTGCTTCTGTGCAAGGCAGATGAAGCTCAGCTGTGACTTTGCTGTGTCTGACATGCCAGAGTGCTAAATTGAACAGTGAGTCCCAATTGTTCTGGTTCTGCTGTATCCTGCTTATCCAACTCTGCTGCTGCAAGCTTGGGTGCTGGGGTGGCTGGTGCCATCCACACCATGTTGCAGCCTGGGTATCTGACCCTGCAGTGTCAGCAGCTGCTCATGGGCTGGACTGTACTGTCTGAAGCAAAATCCATGGTGTGCTGTGCACGCAGTAAGCGCTGGAGCATTGGGTCCAAGTTTAGGAGGGGAGAAAGGTACTGCTTTGTGAGCACAGGGGTTTGCACGTGCTCTGCTGCAAAGCAGTGCTTTGCTAACAACCAACACAGCCCTGATCTGGTGAGGTGTGGCAAACCCACAGACCTGTTATTCTGAACAGCTGAAGTGCTAATCTTTATGTAACTACAGGGGCTGAAATGAATTGCTATTTGCAGACCTTGGTAAGATCTGCCAGGCTGGGGCAGCAAGAAGATAACAAAAGTGAAGGAATGTTTCCTAATACATGTTTACAACTGTACCTTAAAATAAAAATAATGTATTGTTATTTTATCCCCTTTTTTATTATTCTGTGCTACTCCAGTGGCTTTTTATTTCTGTATTATGTTATATAATATTATACCAATATTATGTTTTTTAGGTCAGAGAAAAGAAATATTTTGTACCATCTATGGAATATATTGGGTTGCCTGAAAAATGTTCACATGTGCTAAATATTCTGTACACATGAAAGAAAAGATGTGATGATCTCTTGTGATTGTTCATCTTACATGAGGGAAAACTCTCAAGTCGATATTTCTGGTTTGTCTTTCTGAATTACTCATCGTCTATATAAACGCTTCAGTATTTCAGTCCACGAGGGAAATCATTGATTGTAAAAGATTTTAACAGGATTTTCCTGCTTTAAGGTTTTACACTAACATGTTAAGTAACTAACATGGAGTTAAGCCTGTGGGAGTCAATCTAAAAAACAAGGTTGCAGCAAAGACCAGAGACTTGGGTAGGCAACAGTCTGAAAAGGTAACTCGAGATGTGGAAAAGCAGCTTCAGCCTTGGAAGGAGTAGGGCTTTTAGGATTTCTTTCTAAAAGCCGTGTTGCCCTGTTTGTGCTGTTGAAGTGTTTCCTGCTTTGCACAGGTATTTCCCTAACAAGAAAGAGAAAGGCCAGTAGAAGAGCAAGTAGTGAGAGATCAGTAGGCTAATTGTGCCCTAATAGTCAAACATTTGAAACTTATTTGCCATACTAATGTTTGATTGATGTCAATTAAAATATTTTGTGATCCTTAGTAAAATTTGGCTTTGTGTAGACACTGAGTTATTTATAGCATATGTATGTGGCGTAAGGGAAATATTTCCAGTCTTTATTCTCCTATAATTTCCTTTTTTCCTTACTGGAAAGGGAAGAGGTGAATTGTTTATTATCCTTTGGGAACATGCTAAACTGCTGTTTCTCACCAAAGCCTTGAATTTACCTCCGTTTCCTGCTGACCTGCTGTTACAGGACTTAATGAAACATACTTTGAAATTAACTTTTCATCTTTCCTATATTACAGCTATGTTCAGGACAAGGAGTTAATTCAATGTTTTAGAAACTCGTATTTTGCCTTCCAGAATTTGAGGTCTTGGGATCAAGCCTTGTTAGATTGCATCCATGCAAACATCAAGTCTGACTTTGAGTAGACAGCGATTTGTACTTGTGCAAGCTGCCTTCAAGAGTACACTGGTACATGCACAGGGAGAGCTCAGTCAGTCTGGCTGTTGCAGCACCCTGTCCAAATGCTTCTCGGTTATAGATGTGATCACTTTGTTATCATGTAGAGCCCTTCTTACCACGAGCCTTATGCACATCAAATGGGAACAGTTTCAACCTAGTCAAATGCAAATCTGACTTCAATCAGAATTTTGCATTTTTAGAAAGACAGAAAATGTCAGGAAATTTTTTTCATGATAAACTATCACTTATTTGTGTCAGAAATTGAGTAAAAAATTTTCAGACACTGATTCTATATGAATCCACAGGAAAAAAATAAGTTAGTTCTCAGTTTTCTTTAGATACATCGCCTTTGACGCCTGAAGAATACAGACTTTGAGAAGTGTACAAAATTTATTTCAAATAAGATATTATTTGAAATGCATATATCTTTTTACAAAATATACAATCAACCAGCTAGTTGATAAACATATCTGTCAAAGTTCATGATCAATGCCTTTTTCAAAGCAGATTTTATGATATCAGAATACCTTCAAACAACAGTTATTTAGAATAATTTTGTAGACTGTTTCCTAGGGTGCTGTTTTATTTTTACTTCTGTGAAGGAACATGCATTTATAGCTTTCTGATAGATTATGTATTTTTAGGAGTTTATCAAGGTAATTGAATAATTGTGGTTATATAAAAGATCCAGTGCCATAATAGATCCATATACTCATTCATAAGACATAACTGTTCAGTAGCTACTCTTCACCTTTCTCGCTTTCCCACACTCTTTAGCCATAGCCCGAAACAGAGATAGCCGAGGATACATATCAAAGCCAAGTTAAATAAATAATTTAAAAAATACATATATAAGTGGCAGAATGCCTCTCTGGGAAATTGCTTTTTCTTTCAAGACTCCAAAGGCTTACCAGTAGGACTGCTTGTTGGTTTGGGTAAGTTTGACTATCTTTTTATGATGGTTTTACACAACTCCAGAACTGGGTTTGATGTTACACTTTAATTTTTTTTTCAGGTAGAGAAATTTGTAACTCCTGGTAAACTATGCCAGTATTAATTCAAGAAAGATTTCAAGTTCTTAGTAATAAGGGGCTACATATGCACACTGATTAGAAAGTTTCAGCTATCCAGTTTTTTTGATTGCTGTTCTTTCATTAATTGTAAAAACAAAATTGTAATGCTAGATTTAAACAACACTTCTGATCTTTGGTTGTCTTCTTTATATATTTTGTAAAAAGTGTTGACATTTCAAATCTAGTGCAATGACTTAAAAATCTGGGTATGCTTTATTTTCAGGTTGTTTTAGTTACGCTAATGAAAGGGCTACCACATTTTCTTTTACATGTAGGTAGGTAATTTCTGCTGATATAAAAGGCAGATGTGAAGCATGTATTTTTAAGAACAAAACTCAGACTAAAAGCTCAATGTATTCTTGACCTCCAGTGCTGAAAAGAACAGCCTGTTTTCTGTTTGAAGTCCTCATTCATTGTAGTGCCATGTTCAAATATCCCATTCATTTAAATTACAGGAATAGTGGGCTGACCAAACAAAGGTTTCTTTTCAATGGTCTATTTTTATGCTCTATTTATAATACTGTAGTGGGTATTTTAGGAAAACTACTATCAAGCAAATAGCTCTGTAGTACTGAATTTTCAAGCCTTTTTCAACTGTCTGGTTTGGCAGCCCAGTTTAAGAAAACAAATGATAGGCTTTGCAGTAACAGCTCATTAGACAGGAGGATGGGCTTGACCTTAAGGCCGGGCTTGAGAGATCTGAGTTATCAGTTTTGCATGACCCTTGGCTAATCTCTTATCTCTGTGTGCTTTATTCTCTATCTATAGAATGAGGGATAACACTCTCTTTGCTTTCTTATATTGTAAACTCTTACTATGCTTACTATACATGAAGCCAGTAGGACCACTAGTGTGGTACTGACTTTGGTACTATTACAGTAATGCATTCTATGTTATTAAGATAATTCCATAAAGATGTAATGTTAGATGTTAAAACACATATGTATATATTATTAATATATAAAAGTATAAACAAAAAATGGACTTTCACAGTTCCTTGCTGGAGTCTGATACTATTTCATCCTAAACATCGTCCTATACACAGCCTGAACTGTGCTGTCAACAGCACTTTCAGTTTCACTCAGTCTGAACATTATATACCATCAAGAGTGCCCTTGGACAGATCCTTCCTTCTTATTGCCCCTGGAAATCTAGCTCAGGTAGCTGATGTTTGATTTGATCTTTAACTTTCACTAGTTATTGTGAGAGCCAAATAATTTGCAGGGAATGATTCAACCAGGTAAGTTCACATACATCGTCCCCCATCCTCACTCTTCCCCCTCACACACTTCTTAGGATGTCAGACAGGGGCCTTTAGTCCAGGTCAAGTAGAATGTGGCAGACAAGACTGCTGAAGATGGGACTGTGCTGGCTGTCAGGTCAGCTGTTGTTGATCTGGACTTTTGACTGTTGCTCCTTTAAAACACTGAAAATTCCAGTATGAAGTTGCTGGGAGGAAAAAGAAGAAAAGGGCAGAAATATTAATGAGAGATTTAGTAGTCTAAATAAGTCTCATATAAAACAGAATACATTATTTATGAAACACATGGATGAAATTTGGAATGATATTTCTTAATTTGGGAATTTCAGCTACAAAGTTGGAGAAAAAAGACAAAAACAAGAAGGCTGCTAATATAAAATTTTCTGTGTTTTTTTTTTTTTTTTTCCCATGTTTTGTGTATGGAACTGATGAAAAATCAAATTCAATCTTCTCATTTCAAGTGCTGCAAGAGGCTGCTATGCACAAGTTTCCAACCACTAGTTGAAATTCAGGCTTAAGGGTGTATCCTGTTTGCATCTGCAAATGGCTTTATCCATATGTACAACTCCACTGAGATCAGTAAGATTACTCATGTGAGTCAAGTAACACAGGCATGTAAATATTTGCTGAATTTGGACTAAAACTAGAAGGGAATGTAAACGTCTGTGGTAAATCCTACTTAAGATAAAGGATAGCATCCATAATGAATGAAGTTAAGAGAGTTAGTTCAGGTGCCTGTCTCCCCTTCCGCCCTAGTAGAGGTTTACTGAGTTCTAAATAGTTTTATACAGCAGAAGGATTTTTTAGCTCTATGTCTACAAAATGTATTGTGAATAAGTAAGTACACTGTTTTGTTTGGTCACTGACTTTTGTTACAAGAAATCAGCTCCCCAAAGAAAAGGAGATAACACTGAAAATACCCTTTATCTTGATATTCTGTGGGGAAAGGAATTCCAGTATAAGTGCACAAGTGTAATGCAGCTACTGTGGTCTCAAGCAAAATGTGTTTATTATATGAGACTTCAGAGCACATTACAGAAAATGTAGATGCTTTCTACACAATTTCCAGACATGGATACTGAATGGAAGGGGGTTAAATGTACTCTTCTTAGGAACTGAAGCAAATAATTTAGAATTGATTCACGAAGCCACTGACCCTAAATTCCTCTGTCTCTCTGTCCATTCAGTCTCTACCTGCTGAGTGAATCTATCCAATTGCTTATCTTTTTAAGTTCATGCTTAAACTGATGATGGAATATCATTTGAGTTGTCTCTTGCTTGAATGTAGCAGTGAGGAGGCATGGTATTCAATAGTCAAGCATCCTTCTGGCATGTCCTTCTTTCTACTTGCATCTCAATTCTGCCACTCAGTATGCAGTCCATCTGAGATTCACTTTAAGATATGGCAATCTTTTTTTTCAGCCTCACAAACTTGCCAGTTTACCATCCCATATGCACATTCCACGTGTTTATAGGCCAGCACTATAGAGTATGGTACCCTTTTGCATGGCTGTTTTGGGAGGGCTGTAGGTTCTTGTTTTATGTATTGATTGACAAGATTCTTGGTATAGGGTTGTTAAAAGTTTTACTTTAGTCTCCTTTTCACTGTTCACTGCTTAGTAAATCGAAACATCTTGGCTCCACAGAATGCAGATTCTGCCACCATCTATTTAGGATGCTGTCATGCCTGGGGCTACAACTTTATTTTAATATATAATGAGTTTCAAAGTTGCTACTGACTGCATGTTTTATTCATTCTTAAATTGCAAAGAGGGCCTGGATTCCTTTTGATGCCTACTGTATTAGCATATGCTACCTGTGTGCTTCTGCAGTCACTTAGTATTTGAATGTATCTGCCCTCATCAGCTATAAAGCATTAATGTTTTGCACTTGTATAGTCCTTTCATCCAAGGAGCTGAAAGTCTTTTGCTGACAATGATTAAGAATTACAGTCCCCTTTGAAGTGGATAAGTGCTGCTACCCTCATGTTACTGACGGGCAGGGTGAGGTGACCGCCCTGCATCCAGCACGGGGGAAGCGTCAGCGCTTGCAGCCCCGGAGCATCCTCTGCAAGGTGCCCTTTGTCCAGCCTCAGCACTAACGACGCTCTTTGCCCCGCAGCTTTGCCAACAGCCTCGGAGGGCAGCGTTCGGCCCGATTAGCGGGCTCAGTTGTTTCTCACTGCCTCACGAAGGCATTTGGCGGGGGCGGGGGGTGGCCTGGAAGGCGGAAGAAGGCGGCAGCGGCGGGCAGGACCGCGCCGCCGTGCGCAGCTCCAGAGCCCCGTGCCCACAGCAAAGGAGGGGAGCCCGGGTGCGATGGCGCCTCGCGCACTGCTCCAAAGGCAGCTGTGAATTCCCAAAGGTGCTCGCTGCGGCCCCGCGGGCCCGGCCCACACGCGCGGATTTACCTGGCCACGCTCCGCCGGGCTCAGGGGAAGGGCACCCTGGAGTGGAGCGGCATGCAGCGCCGGTGCGAGCAGCCGTGCCGGTGGAGCTTCCTGCGCAGGGCCAGGTTGGCTGCGGAGACAGGGAGAGAGGGAGGGAAGCGGGGTGTGAGGGAGGCCGCCGGTGGTGCCTCTCCCCGGGACGGGCCGGTCCCGGCGCTCCCGGAGCTGCCGGTGCCCGTGGCCATGCCCTCCCGTGCCGCCGCCGCTTCCCGGTAGCAAGTCTGCTACAGTTGCCCACCTTGAGTCCCTATTTATCCCTGTCCCCGTCGTCTTTACACCACCACCACGCAGCCCCCTCGCGCCTCCCCGAAGCTGCCAGACTCCTGGGATAGGCGAAGCATCCCCTCCCGCTGCCGCTAGAAGTAGGGATGAAGCGCACAGATGGATGCGCCAGGTCCAAACTCGTCCCGGAGGTCACAAACCGCGTGTTGGACGCGGTTAGACGAACACGCCGGAGGTGCCCACGGCAGGCACGAACCCCCGGCTCCCGCCCCGGCACAAGCATCGCGCTGAGGCATCGCCTACCTGGCCGCTGCCCGTAGGCTGGGAGGAGGCTCGCCAGGAGCACAACCACGATGCAGATCAGCAGCTGGAGTCTCATGCCTGCAGCCAAGGCGGAGGCGCGCTCCGGGTGTGCGTGTGTGTGCGTGCCGGCGAGGAAATGCGCGCAGAGCCGCCCGCGGGGCCGTGAGGGGCCGGCAGCGCCCGCAGCCCTGCCCGCTCACATGCCAGTGCCAGCCGGGAGCCAGGGCCGGCCGCCTCCGCAGCGGGCTAATGGGCAGGCAGCGCCGAGGTTCCCGGGCTGCGCTGAGGTCCGGGCCGCCTTCTCTTCCCTTCTCCCTCTCTCTCTCTCTGTCACTCCCCCTTATTTTCCATAAGCAAACAGCGCAGGAATGAAAAGCCCGTGTAAACAGCAGCTCCTGTCAATGCGTAGGGGCAAGGAGCCTCTCGAACAATGCGGCCACTCCACTTTAAATTCAACCCGGCCAGGAAAAAAACATATGTAAAACAAGCCGCGATGTTCCCTCCCCCATTTGCAACTGTTTAAACTTTGCATTGCCCATATTGGTCCCACATGCAGACACCAATGGCAGGGGCAGGAAGTGCCCCCCCCCCGACCTTTGTTCTCCCCCCGAAAGCGGGGGCAGGGAAGCCCCCCAAGCACGGCCCTTGTCCAGTCAAATGCTTTTTCTCTTCTCTAAACTAGCTGCGAAGTTGTGGCTATTCAAAGTGAAACTGGCAGTAGTTAAGGCTAATGGGCGCCTTTTGTACCGTCAACGATTTTTAGGGGATCAGAATATTCAGGAATTAATTTGTGCGCTTTTTTACTGAGTAGGGTAAAATAGATATATCTGTTACAGCGGTGCCAGTTTGAGGGCAGCAGTTTTGGATGGGACATCCATTTGCATAACCCACCTGTATATTGCATTTATACTTGATTATGATTGAGAGCTCGCTTTAACAAACCACGCTAAAAACAGCTGATGCGAGTACCCAAAGCTGAAGAGAAAAAAGGCGAAATCTGTGGAATGTGGGGGTAGCAGCGACGCCTTTGAAATCCAGTGAATTACTGGCATCGGTTGAAATTCGACTGGGTCTATTCTTTTTTTCCAACCTGCTGATTTCTTGTGATGGAATAGCACCTAGTTATTTGGGGAAAAAAAGAAAAAAACAAAAAAAAACCAAATCAAATCTTGTTCCTTTTTTTTTGTGAAAAAAAATCTGTTCTAAAGCATGCAGGAAATAAGGCATTTCTATATAAGTTAAGTACTGCCATTAGTACTAGGTAACTATTATTTAAAGTTGGACAAAGTTGTTTGCCTATTTCCTAAAACAGTGAAATATATAGTTGGTTTGTTGGGGTTTTTTGGTTTGGTTATTTTGGTTTTTTGTTTTGTTTTAATTCAGTTACCCCGTATTGCTTTCCCTTATTGTGGGCTTTCCCATTTTGTCTAAAAGCCTATTTAACTCAATATCGCATGCCAGTCCCTCCTGGTTGAGTTATACATCATTAGTTGGTTACTTAATTTGTCTAGGTAGAGTATGCCTGTATCAATTAAAAGACAAATTGCAGCTTGAATACATGGAGGAAATAGTTACTAAATGTTGTTTTAAAATGATACCAAGACTGCTGAGGAAGGTGTCTCAGACAAAACAGTAACAAAGGAAATCCTCTGGTGGTTGATCAGATGCATCTGTCATAACCAGGAGATGTGTCCCCATGTTCTTTACATCTTGGTGGTCATTAAGTTTTCTCTTTGTGATTTCAGGCCTTTAAAGTGATTTTTAATTTTTAATATTATTGCTATTAGCTCAGCTGAAATCAGGGTGCTGTGGTGGCAGTGACAGAATTTTCTTAAGGGGGTTATAAATCCAAATACAAACGTGGTGGATTAGGAGAGAAGTGCTGTGGCCAGATCGCTCAGCCAGTCTGTAACAGCCAGGGTTACATCCTCAATGTCCTAAATGTCATTCGGGCTCCACTAGGACACGCTTAGGGATGTGTTCTCTTGCTCATCATGAGTGAGAACACTCTGGGCAGCTCATTCATACAGCCCTGCAAATGACCATCACTTTCATTCAGCAGGTGAGGTTCAGGCTCATAACCTTAAGGTGGAAAATAGTATAGACTTCAAAGTGATAGGGACTCTGCAGAAAGCTACAAGGCAGAAAGAATGCATGGACTATCGCCAGTCCCTCGGGCTATCCAGGCCTCTTCTGCACCTGAATGAGGTGAAGTTTACAGACGTTCTGAGGTGACATTACATTTCAGGGACTTGAGTAAGATGCAATAATTTAGTATAATATTTATTGGTTTTTTTCCAGTTTTGTATGCTATAACCTGTCAATTCCACTGTTAACTCTGTGCCAAAGTTTACAAATGTTTATTTGACTAATAAAATGCAAGTTTTTAACATGAGTGTGGCAGAGTTATTGTAGTTTTCATGTAAGATACAATAATAATTCTATGCTTCCCTACTGAAGAAATTTCTAAAATGTAATACAGCCCCACTCCAGAGTTTGTAGTTCTTTTGCAAGCAGCTTTCCTTCAGGTACTTTAGTTTCATGTGGCACAGTGCTGCTTGAAATTAGGCAAATAACTTGGTAGAATGTAGTGATGTAATAGTTCTGCCTTTTTCACAGTGTTTGTTGGTGGGTTTTGTGCTGGCTTAAGAGGAAAGGGAATGTAAAGTGCGAAGGAAAGCTGGAAGTCTGTAGATAATGCTTTATGAGCTAGAAGAATTGGTTCTTTGAATCAAAAGCTTTCCTTCTCTTATAATCTGAAAGGAGCAAAATAAAAGAATCATGATTTCAGCATTTATTACCTATATCATTGCTACTTCTCCAACAGACATTCTCTTCCATATTTCCTCCTTGATAGGATCCAATAGTCAGATTATCAGTTTACATACAGAAAGTGAAAAAAATAGTTAGCATATTGCAAAAATAATTTTGAAAGTGTTGAATAGGAACTGCCTTTCCTGAATATCAAACATTAACTGTAAGTAACACACAACATTATCTTTTGCTTAACACATTTCAGTAAGTACTGTATCACTTCATTGGTTATGAATTGTTTTGGATGACATTTTCAATAGAGTGACTGCTACAGTCTTATTTGGGGAAAAAATTTTGAAAACATGGTGACATTTCTAATAATAAGACCGGAAGAATTAAGGGAAAAGTGGCTGAGAGAATATCAAACCCTTTTGTCACATATAGAAGAATAAAATTATCTCGATAAATGAAAGAGCAAGTCATTGGAAGAACAAAAGATGAAATAATGTGAGGAAGCAGTAAAATGCAGAGTGTTAAGAAATAGAATAAGCAGAGTTGGATGATTACAGCAGGAGAGAAAGATAATTGGGCACCTCCTAGTATGGTGTAAGAGATTAATTAGCATTCCCTATTGCTCTGGTAGTCAGAAATTGAATGCTACCTTTGGTTTGAAGGCCAGCAAATAATTATAAACTCTAGTGTTTATCGTTAATATTAGAAAACAGCTTTCAAATGCTATCAGTATAAAATGTTAAGTGAAACTTCTAAAGAACGGGAATTAATTGTTATATATGACAATACTGGTTTCAATCCTGGTATCTCAGATACCCTTTGGAGAATAGCTCTTCCCCTCTTGGAAGCCTGTAAAAATACACAGATCATTGTGGATCGCTATTGTTTCATAAGAAACCATGCTGAATGCTCAGCAGTGATAATAGCTAATAATAAGTGAAAATTCTTGGTTTTTTTGACTTGAAAGTGTCAGATAAGATATGATATCAGAGTTTCTAGTCAGATTTTCTAACTTTGTTTTCCCCAGATTAAGCCATCCTGCTGATCCAGAGGAATTATTTCACTAACCAGACAAGATCTGGGACAAACATGTTTACGGGTCAAAAGAATTTTATGAAGCACATCTTTGAGTCAAATTGCAAATGCCACTAGGGAAAGTTCTCAGCTTTTCCTTGTTCCTTTCTATGAAATTGCAAGATGGTAAGTGGGCTGTGCAACAAACAAAATTTAAAACATGCAAAAAGATCATGTGAGTAACCGCTTGAAAGGAAGGAGTTGGCCAAGAAACGCTCAAAGGGATAAATTTTGAAATGTTTAGGTGTCTGTGATTTTTTTTTTTTTTCACCACAAATTTCACTGGGATTATTATCTCATGGTTTTATAGGATCTATGTGTCTGCCATGAATATAAAAGATGTTTTTTATTCAGCCCAGGGTACAGCACCAGATGCCAAATACAATGTTTGCCTTCTTCATTGACTATAATTATGAGGACTACTTTTTCTAGGCAAACCTCGTTAGCTCAAAAATTATGATTTCAGGAGAAAATGATGCACTCTGTCCTGATTTTTTTTTCTGTGCTTGGAAATGAAAACCTGCCCAGAAACAAAACTCTATTCCTCCTGTTTGCCATTTTATGTTTTTTTTTCTGGAGGAAAAAAAAATCCACTTCCCTGCCTATTAGTGCTCAGCTGCCTTTCCTGCCTGGGGGAAGACAGTGCTCCGGAAGAAAATGGTAGTCAGCAAGCAGAAGGAATGTGCACGTAACCTGACACTGGAGACAGATGTGCTCAAGGAAAGGAAATGGGGATGGCTCAGACCAGGCTAAAACTATATAATGTTTTTTAATGTTTTCTATGCCCATTGCAGAGATGCACAACCTAGAAAGTACTTTAATTTTAATCCGGGAAAAAAAATATTCAATGTCCCTGCCATAATTTCCAGGTCCTTACTTGCATTACAAGTCATAATTACAATTATTGGAATAATAATAGAAAGGTAAAACATGCTCTGGTAGACTTAGTCTGTCTTACTTCTGTGACCCTACAATCTATACGGTTGCTTTTTTAAAATACAATGGACCAGCCCTGGTCCTGAATAATCATAAATTATGAAGTCCTTCCTAGACAAAAGACAATTTCATCAGTTACATATGGAACTGTATTGATGAATTTTCTTTCTCTAGGAAAATTCATTTACATGGGCTCCAATGTGCACTTATTTTTCTGTTTCTTTCCATCTCCTAGAAATAAATTTGATTCTAAGATTCATCACATATTTCTTCTTAATAGGAAAACAAAGAGGTCAACTCTAGAGCAGCAGTTCTTGTGATCCCCACCAGTGCGACCACATGTTCCATTTCAGGCGACCCATTTGGGGTCAGATTCTTCTCTGGCAGTGGTCATAATTTCAGAGCTTTTTTAATTTAAAGAGTTACTTATATTGTCTTGAATAAATGATGTTCAAGAAAAAAACCCACAATTCTTGCAAAGCACAAGGTTGTATAATAAATTTTTATTTGCTGGTTAACTTTCAAATATGTAACCCCCTTACATATCCAGACCCTTCACGCCCTAGCTTCCAGCAGGGAAAGTATTTTTAAAAAATATGTTTTTCATATTATAAAGAAAACTCTCATAGATTATCACCTAAATAACACAAACATGTTTGTACTTTTCTGCTGCAGCTTTAACACACACGTTTAGGAAAGAGAGGTGCTTACTGCCGTATTTAACACTGAAGTTACTGTTTATATTTACTAGGGAAATTTTGGGAAAGAAATACAGACATAATTTTGTTCTAAACTCCAGGTTTTAGAGCTTCACATGCAGTCAGAAAATTACTGGTCTTACCTAAAGCTAAGTTATACAGTTATACAAATTTCTGTAAGGTTTTCAGATAGAAAGAGTTAACTTCCTGGAGATTATTTTCTATATAAATGATCTTCTGTTTTGGATTTGGGCAGCCACAAGCCACAGCAAATTTTAATGCAGGAGGTGTTAGGACAGGCTTGCTAAATTTCTATAAAGATTGGTTGAGTGATTACTTGAAAGAGAATTTCAAATTAACCTCCAGCTTTTTTACATATTTATACTTTTGGCTTCAGGTAGTAAATTTGGGTTGCAGCTTCAGCAGCATCATTTTTCTGTGTTGCTTGCATGTTACCATTAGAGATTTGGTGTCTCATGAAGCAGCTCTGTAGCAAGAGTGAGCACAAGTTCCCATCAGGGAGTCTGGTGTGATGTAATGTTCTAGTATTCCAAATGGTTGTCACCATTAATGTTAACCCTCTGCAAGCTGGGCCAACATCTTGCAACCAGGTGAAATGTGTGCTTCATGTGAGGATTTTCTTACAAGGGTTTGGACCTGTTAAGTACAGTCCTCTGAACTTTGCCTGTGACAAAAAGATTGCAGAGCTGCCTGCTCTTCATCAACATCTGGGCTGTGATACTGCCTTTTCAATGTTTCCTATCTGAATTATTTCTTTATCTGCTGTGATCAGAAGGGTCAGCCTTGCTGTGGCCAAAACAGCTGATGAGAGGTGCAAAAGAAGAGAAGGTATCTATGATTTCTCCACTTTTCTGACCAATCTGAAAAGAAGGAATTGCAAGCTAACATTCAAATAAAATTTATGAACACAAGAAAAAAAATGGAGGCAAGAAAGCCAAGCTTGTATTTAGGGAAATGGTGGATTTCTCATTGAATTCCTATGTTGTTTGTGTGGGAAAGGCTAATGTTTCCTGGTTGCATTACATATAGTTTTGTTTATTTAAAAAGTTTTGTGGTGTTTACTCTTAGTTAGGATAACAGCACCTACGTGATAACTAGCCTTTTTGCTAGCAGTTGCATGCTTCTAGCAGTTGCATGCTTCTAACTAATAACAGATTTTTCAAGGTATAGGCTTTACACTATAGGCTTGTGAGATCTTTCTATGCCAGCATCTCTTTTTTAATTACATGTGCTGGATGATTGTGTAATGTGCTGTGGTAAAAAAGTCTGCCAAGCTGAAGAGATTGCCTTGGAGAAGCTCTCAGTGCTTTAACTGCTGCACTTGCTGGGCGACTGCTGTGATCGATGCTTGCTGTGCTCATACACTAATGATCTTACCATTTCTTCCCCTGTGGAGGCTGCACTGAGGGGATTACTGGCTGTACAACACTTATCACTATACCAAATAAGGTCCTGGTTATGGCGTTTTTGTTGTGTTGCTGTTGTTGTCATTGTTGTTCTGGGGGTGGGGTTTTTGGTTTGGTTTGGTTTTTTAGGGAGTTTTTTTTGTTAAAAAAGTTCTTTATCAATGGAAAGACCAAAGCAGGGATGACGTGGTGGAAATATGTGCAAAGCCAGACAGTAGGTAGAGGATATGGCAAGGAATGCCCTGTAGAAGCTGAAGCAGCAAAGCATTGATCTTGCTTCTGCAATATATATATTAAATTATAATCATATCTAACATGAATAAAAGGCACAAAGCTCAAAAGTGGATTTTGTTGATCTCAATGTTCACCACGAGAATTATTGTGTTAAACCCTCGAAGAAGATCTTGAGACTCCAGACTCATCAAGTTTTTGAAATGGATACGGTACTCCCTCAAAAATAGTTGAATCCAGGAAACAAAACAGCAGCCCAAACCATCAAGCCTCAGACAAAATACAGGCTTCATGGAAGTGAGGTTACCTTAGGTTATGCGCATAACTTGGCTGTTGTCAGGAAGTGCAGCTCATGAGATGTGTTGCATCACTGCCTTAGAAACCCTCAGTTGAAATTGGCAGTGTTTTTATTTGCTTTCAAAGCTAGGAAATATTTACAGCTTGCAAATTTCTACAAAATAGTAATAAATCTCTGTTACTGGAGACCCTGATGAACTTTCCTTTTTAAATGTTTATTAATGCTATTTAACAAAATATCTTGTTCTGTCTCTATTTAAATTTCTCATTGCAGCACTTGAATCTGTTAAAAACACAGAGATAATGTTATCCTACATGCAGGGATGGAGATGCTAATGTAGGTCTGCAAAATTTCATTAATTTTGAACAGTTCTTCCGTTAGGTAATAGTTGCTACTTTTTTCCTCTCTTTTTTTGTTTGTTTGGTTTAATGAAGGTTTCATTTGCTTGTTTGGAGGGTTTGTTGATTTTGTCATTGTTGTTTTGTTTGTTTGTGTTGTGGTGGCTTTTTTTTTTTGTTCAGCTTTTTTTTGGTTGGTTGGGTTTTTTACTTTTTTCTTTTTGTTTTTTAGTGAGCTACTAAGTAGTAGATTGGGATTACAGGATATACTTGGAGTCAAAGGTACTTGATTTGTACCTTTGTAGTTGAATAAATTGTCTTAATGGTTTTCTTAATGGTTTTTCATGCAGGATGGAAAAATCACAGCATGAATGCCATGGTTCAAGTATATATTGTGATGCTGATAGCTAGTAAATCACAGTTTTTAATTTTCACAAAATAAAACAGAAAGCTTCCTTTGGCCAGTCCATAGTCCTTCCCAGCACAGCAGCATGTGGTAGCTGTGCAGTGTCCTGGCTGTCAGAGCTGCATGGGGCCGCTTTAGCAAAAGTGGCCACAAATGTGTGCCACCGCCTTCCAGGCATCTCGTGCAGCCTTTTCCTAGTTGTCTTCACTCTTGGGAAGGATCAGGATGGAGAATGCCAGCTGACTGAATTGGTTTTGTGTCAGCGGTGACTTGCTTCTGCTGTCTTTCCTGAGAGGCCCTTTCCATCTGTTGTGTGGTGGTTGTACAGTTTACACGAGGTGTGGAGAAAGGTATTGGGGCCTGAAGACTGGGAGAAGCTGAGAACAGACTAGAAGCTCCACAGCTTGTTCTGGCTGACAGAAAATGTTGTGTGGGCAGTAGCTTGGGTAACTTGCAGATGGCATTGCAACTGGAAATCCCAGTGAAGAATGGATTTATAGAATGAGCTTCTTCACAAGACTCTTATCACTGTGGGGGTTTACCCATAGCAGGTTTCAGTGTGCTAGTTCAGGTAACCATAGCAGTGTAACAGTGAAATAACCATGCTCCTGAGTGTTTGCTCACGTCCTCTGAGGAGTTTACAACTGTTTGTAGGGCCGTGCTGCCATGGTGACAGGGGTAGCCTTCCTGAGCTAACTGATTTAAGGCCATCATTCAACAGGTACTAATTTCAGCTTGAAACCCCAACATTAAACGCCATGTACTTAGAGAAATAAAAAAAATAAATAGCGTGAGGAGTATCTATATTAAGGTATAGGTACATTCACTTGAAGGTCAGCAGCCTACATCTGCTGTCCATCACTAGCATGTAGCAAAATAAATAGACCATGATCTACCCTTGTATGATACTTCACGTTTCTCTATACCAACAGCAGGGGTTTGTGGTTCTAAACACAATACAGTGCTAGGCATATGAAAACTGTTTCAGAATTCAAACAGAAATTGACTGCAGTCACCTTTGGAAGGCACCAACAAATTTTCTCTTCCTTGTCCTGTTTTTCAAAGGACTAATGTGTATTTACTTGGAGCTTTATTATGGCATAATCCCAGATGGCCACTAAGCCCCACAGCTCCATCACACTCTGAGAGGATCAAAAGAGTGAAAGTGAGAGAATTCATAGGTTGAGATAAAGATATTTTAATAGGTAAAGCAAAAGCTGGGCATGCAAGCAAATCAGAACAAGGAATTCATTCACCACTTCCCATGAACAGGCAGGTGTTCAGGTCATTCCCAGGAAAGCTGAGTTCCATCACACATAGTGGTTACTTGGGAATACAAATACCATTACTCCAAGTGCCCCAACTCCTTGAGCATCCCCAGCCTCCTCGCTAGTAGGTGGGATGAGGGGCAGAAAGGGCCTTGGATCTGTGCAAGCCCTGCTCAGAAGAAACAAAAAACATCCCTGCATTATCAACACTGTGTTCAGCACAAAGCCTAAAAACAGCCCCATACCAGCTAGTGTGAAGAAAGTGAACTCTACCAGCCTAAACCAGCCCAATCTTTTATTTGAATTTCAACAGCAACAAATTTGGTTCACAGCTTTATAGATAAAGAAAATACTGTTTAATTTTCTCAGTGTGTGTCAGTACTAATCTCAGGTAATGGTAAAATAAGGTAACCTTTATACTGCAGATATATTTTTTCCTGTTCGGTTTGTATAAGAAGACCTGAGAAGAAACCAAATAGAAATTCAAGGTTTATTAAACTCTAAGTTATTCTTAAATGACTTATAGTGTCATATTTATAGAACTGTCAGTATGCTTTTTATATAGAATTTTTGTAGAGATTTTAAATAAATCTCAGAGATTTACAGCTGTCTTCTTGAAATACATTATTTTCAGGGTTTGTTGCAGTTGTTACACATTAACTTACAATGTGCTAGCAGCTAAGTAAATGTTTGGCAACTGATCAGAAGCCCTAAATGAGGTCATAACATATGGAGAGGTGCTGAGAGGTTACAATTCCTGTGTGTCTCAATTAATATTGTAGCTAGTAAGCGTTCTTTGCAGGTCATAGGCTGTGATCCAGCAGTGTGCTGGTGTGGAAGTGTATATTTAAGCCAACAACCCAATAAGTAGATCTGTCAGCATCACTAAGGGTGCTCATATGCTTAGAAATATGTTCAGGAATGAATACTTTGCTGGGTCAAGGTATCTTGGAATAAATAAGAATTTGTTGGGAAAATTTCAGTACAACAAGCTGAAAAACTTGAAAAACGTGTTTTTCCTGAATGCTAGGTTGCAACTCATTGATGCATGTGAGCAACAATAGATTTCCTTCATGAAAAGTGTTATTTTCTATCTGATTGCAGCTCATTTAAGCATAAACACATTTAATATACTCTTGCTCTATCCTTGCCTAGAACCTATCATTGTAGCTGACATGATGAAAGCAGAACTGTAGAAGTAATGATTTTAGGCTAAATAGGCATGTTTCTTATGATGTCAGGCTTTATTGAAAGGCAGCTGTTCAGCCCAGTACTTCAGAGGGATTAGTTTATGTTCCTTTCACATCACCTCTCATTGTTTGGTATCATTTGGATCGATGGATTGACTGTGTTGCAGTGGCCGATCACTGAAATGATAAGAACAAATGCATAAAAAAGGAAGCACCTTGATTTATTTTTCCTACAAAATACCTAGGTATTCTCTCAGAAAATACTGTCTGAAGTATTTCATTGTAAGTAGAGAATATCTCAGTCTTTGCAGTTTGCACTGGAAGGCTGGTGACCAATTCTTAAGATTGAGCAAACCTAAGAGAAATGAAAATGTGAATTATTTGGACATTTATATGAGATGTTTCTCTGACTCTGTTGTAGAGATAACAAAAAATACTGTTAAAAATACAGAAAAGGACAAGTATTTTCTTGAATTTTTGCTGATATACTATCAGTTTATTCAGTATTTCATTATCTCTTCTGTAATCAAACAGGAAATCCTTTCTTTGCTTTTACTGCCCCTGAAAGGTAGTCTTATCAACCAGCCATTCTTCACATGTAGTTCCCCAAAGTTTCTTCCACTTCTAGTATCTCACAGAGCAATTAGCTCTGACAGAAGCATGCAGAGCCAGCCTGTGTTTAGCACTTGCACACACTACTGGATATTTTGTTTCTGTGAAGACAGAAAAGATTAGTCTTGACTCACTGAGGCTGATTAAAATAGTGGCCTGATTTTCATTTTTTTCAGGATCCCACTTACTGAAAATATAATCATTACTCTGAAGGGACCTTGCCTTCAGAGAGGTCAGAACTGTGTTTAATGCTATCAGTTTTATTGTGGTGGTATACCAGTGGTATTATTAATTATACAAAACCTACTTACCTGAAGTTACACTCTTGAACTGTAATGATTTTGAGAATGTGGTTCAGTTTTTGTTGGGTTTTGAGCTTGGTTTGGGATTTTTTTTTTCCGGTGATGGTGGTGGTGTCTTTTTGGTGAAGGAAAAAAAAGTCTTAAATGTAGGGTATTGTTTGAGTCTTTTTTTTCATAGATCTTATTCCAACTGAGATTTTGTCTTGTCATGAAGATCCAGAATGTTTTGAGGGTTTTTTTTTTGTATTGTTGTTTTTTAAAACCAAACTTAAGAAAATTTCTGTTGACTTAAAAGTGATTTTTTTCCAACAACATAATTTAAATGAAAATCCCAGTAACCTTTATTCATAACTAATTTCTCCCAGGATCAATACACAGATATGATCCCATACTAAATAGTAACCATGAGCAGTGCAGATTTGGAAGATAATGATAAAGCTAAATTCTCATAATAATTTTGTATGATGTTTTAATAGGTAATGCTCATATTTTTTACTTGTTTTTAGCTCCCTCATTCATGTAGAAAGGCCAGCAGAAACAGAAAATCAATTAAATGTGAGATGGGTCTTATACTCATTGATTGCATTAAGACTGGACTGTCGCTTTACCTGAAGGAATATGTGGTATTGTGATTTTACCAATTTACATATTTTATTTTACACTTGAAAATTGCAAAATACCTTATTTGTCTAAGATGGCATTAGTTGTGCACCCATTAACTTGGCACTTAAGAACCTGATTTCAAACAAACACTAAAGCTCCAATTCTTTCCTTGATTTCCCCCCACTCTCCTTGGTGTTCTCCTTGTCTACCCCTAAGCCCAGTGGTATATTCAGATAGCATAACAAGTTTGCTTCTGTTTTCAGTTTATCCTGTAGATGTTTCCAGGTGATGAAAGGAGACCTCTTGAAAATTGCACGTTCCTTTCTTTTTTGTGAAGTGATGAAAAGCACACCATGATGCTGACAGAGACGGCTTTTGTCTCGTTGACATGTACGCATAATTTATACAGCCTTATAAATCTTGCCTTTATGGGACCATGTGTCTTATAAATGAGATGAAGGGCATCCTTTTCACAATGGATTTGTTAAAGCTGAGAGAGAGCAGTCTTCTCTCCCTCTAACCTCTTGGCCACCCCATGGTAAAATAGCATAGCTTTAGAGTTAATGGACTAATTGCATGTATAGCAAACCTCTTCATTTTCAAAGTCACTGCAAGCTGACACCTGTATTGTCCTGTATTAAAAAAAAGGTGGTATTTCAGAGAAAAGAAATGGGGAGGAAAAGGTTGGTAGTATAACTTATACAGGAAAGCATAATATGGTCAACAGAGCAAACAAGAAAGGCCTTGTCTGTGTTCATATCTGTTATCATAGTTACAGATGATTATGGGTGCAGTAGATGTGAGACAATAATAAAATATTTAAGAACTTTTTAGAAATGTTTCCATTTCTTGATAACTATTTAGGTTTTTATAAAGGGTAGCTTTGATCTCTAGTATTTAGGAAATATTCTTCCCGAAACTAGCTATAATATTTTAATTTTTATTTTGCTCTGATCAGTTTAGATCAATTCAACAAACATTCTCTATGGAGACAAAATCTACCCAAATCACAATGTATTTTTTCCCCTCTATTTTTGTGGAAAACTGAAAGTACTGGGGCATCCATTTTTTTAGTATTTCACAGTCTATTTTTCTTTTGTGCAGGATTATCTTTGACAAAAGTGGGGGATCCCAGCATAGCATATTGAGGAGGGTGTCACGGTTAATCAAAGACAACTGTTTTCAATTCAAAATGTATACATTAATTTTTTGTTGAAAGAGATTTAATGTTAATATGATAAATTTCTCTCTGAACATGTACACCCTAAAAAATATAGTAAAAGACCTTTTCACTATTCTTTACTAGATCATCTAAAATTGCTAGAGGTGAATTACCTCCAAAATAGTAAACATAAGTGAATATTTGATGTTCTGTGTAAATAGAAAGTTGGAAAGAAACAAAAACATTAAACACAGGTCTTCTATTGAGAAAAAAATATTCCATACCTAATTAAGTAGTCAAATTCTAATTATTTTTAAAGGCTAAGATTCGTTGGAAAAAAGACACCTTTGACTCCTTTTTATCAGTTTTTAAAAATCAGTGTGCTATGATACTGCTTCAATTGCTTTTAATTGCTCACACACAGCTAGAGAATATATTCATTTGCTGTGATCCTTGTTTATATGCAGGAATTGAGCTGATTAAATTCATTTAGATTCTGCTGTAAATTGTCACTGCTTTTTATAACAATAACAGATGATTGAAATTTTTTTATGCTGATTAGCTACTAATTTTTTTAATGCAATTTCATGTGTTTTGATTAGATTAGGCTTTGATATTTTTTTTTGTCATACTTGTTGGTCCTTGGCTACACAAACCCAAAACTTCCATTTTTAGCAGGTGTAACAAATTATGTAAGAACTCTACCTCTTTACAGCATTGGTCCATCTAGTCCTATGTTCATCATAAGTTTATCCTGAATCTGGAATAAGCAGGAAAGAAGTGATCCATGAAAAAAATGTAAAGTTCTGTGTGTATAAAAAGTACAGTGCCTCAAAATATTCAGTGAGCATCAGGGGCATATTTGGTCTGGTGTAGTGGTTATGCAAGCTGGGGCAAAGACAGCTGAGGAGGTTTTTATACTGTGATAAAACCTTATTCAGAACAAGGGCTCCTATCAAGGTCAAAATCTCTGACATTAGCAGCCTAATATCTCTTCAGCTTAATACTTTGTTACTGAGTATTGAAATGTGGCTCCTAACGCCTCTAATTAGACGCTGATCCATAAGAAAATGAGGTTGCAGCCAGGCAGTTGTGAGGACTAACGCAGCTGCATCCCGCCAAGGCACACGAGTGGCTGCCTGGGTCGGTCCCTCATCTGGGGCTGCTCTCACCTCCAGCCACCGGGCTAGAAGTGCCCTCAGGGAAAGAGGTAAGGGAGTTCAAACTGCTCTGGCTTCCAGACGAGTGCATTCTCTCTTGGATAGATACAGCCTGGCCTCTTCCTAATCTGTGCTCACTATCTCTAATTCAAGTCTCTCCTGTTACAGATTTTTCACAAGGTACTCTTTGCTGCCTCCTTCGTTTTCCTTTCTTGCTTGCTCTTTCTGAACTGCTCTAGATAGCAGTAAGATAACAGTAAAATGTAGGCAGTGGTAAATTTTAGCAGTATCTGCTGAGCAGCCTTCTAAACAGCTCCTGCAGAGTGGTTTCTAAGTACTTGAGATATTAAAAATTAGTGGGGAAACTACTATACAAGGCAGCCCTGCCAATATTGCCATCATCCATGTCAATATATGAAATACTTTCTTCGAAATTATTTTTCAAGTAGGGTAGGAATTTGTGGCTGTGTCATAAACTTTTCTATATGTGTCTGATTGAATATTTTAAAGTTTGGATTTTCAGTCTAAGATTTTTTTTTTTAATGGTGGCTGGCAGATTAACAAAACCCCCAAAATTATGAGAGCAAATTGTGTTTACAGTTTTTTAGACTTCTAGTTACCCAGTCTAAAATACAATAGTTCTGTATCCTGTCTTTTCTATATTTTATCTGACTGGAGATAGGCCTGAAATGTTCTGGATGCTGTTATTCCTACTCCACACAGTTGGTATGTGTTGGAAAACACAGCTTAATATAGACATACGTGCATCAGTTGGTAAACACAAAATTGGGATGGGAGCTTTTTGTCATGCAAATGGACATAAAAACTAAATTTCTCCCACCAAGTAGTCTCAAATATATTTCATATATGGTTGAGAAGTCAAAGAAATAGTGACACATGAGAAAAAAAACCCACTTGTAGTGTCAATCTGAAAAACATTATGCGTGCATATAATGACTGGATATTTTAAGGAGATGAAAAATGTTAAAATGCACTGCCTGAAGGGCAGAGCAGAAGTAAAACTGTTATTTCAGAATCATCTGTGATAATTTGTTCAGGAATAACTGGATGTATCTGGAGTTACAGTCCAGCAGTTGTGGTCTTTAACACAGAAAACAGGAGTTTTTCAGCTTGTGGTATGCAAACAAATGAAAAGATGTTGAAAATACTGTAAAACAAAGGACAAAAGCAGTCGATAAGCTGAATTAGGATACTTTGAGAAGGACTTACCCCAAAGGGTCACTTAGAGGTCCCCAGCCATGTAAAAAAAACCCCTATCAAAAAAAAAAAAAAAAAAAAAAAAAAAAAAAAAAAATAAAAAGGGAATTAT
>VWYO01011076.1:39964-64103 GCA_013400275.1 Rhadina sibilatrix
AAAAAAAATTGTGAAAGGGTATTACTAGTGAGAAAACAAAGCCAGCCTAATGTGTGGAAGTCTACCATTTCAAGTCTATGTACACCAGCATACCAGAATAAGCTAGAGAGTCAAGGGCAAAATTCTGGTTTATCTAGTTATAATTTTTTGGTTACTGCTTCATCATGAGTTCTTACATTTTCCTCACTGAGGTGACTGAAGACATTGAAGCAAAACACTATAACCTATTTTTTTTTTTCTGTTTCTGGAGGACTGTGATTGTCTTAGATTCTTCTTTAAAATATTGTTAATAGTTCCCATAAGCAATGCATATGCATACTTTGTAAATATGCATGGAGATAATGTCTTTATCCTGAAATTCTTGATCTGTTACAACTAGAAGGTGCAGTTCAACATATTCAAAAATTCAATGTCTTTAAAACAACCCTTAAAAACTCATTAGGTTCACCAATCAGTGACTCTTTGAACTGAATGTTTGCAAGTGGAAGAAGTTTAAAATAACCTGCTCCTAGCAAACAGAAGTAGACCTTGGATAAAAGTAAAATGCATACACTTTCAAAAGTACCTCAGTAAGTGTTGAATCACTCAGGCACTGAACTTTATTTTGTCACTGCAGACAGTCTATATAACATCACTTTTTGGTAATGGCCACTGCATTAAATTTTAAAAAATATAATTGCATATTCTTTATTTTGCAACCTACAGAACTTTTTTTGGTTGATTGTGTTTGTTGGTAGTTTTTAGGGGGTTTGTTAGTGTTCAAGAAAGACAACCAGTTCATACAGAAGAACAACAGCAGATGAAATTCAGTGACACTCCAAAAAGAGTCTAAAAGTAGGAAAACCATTTCAGCAAAGAAAGTTAACCACTGAAAATCTAAGACTTCTGGAAATCATCACAGTTTCAGTTATAGAGGTGCAATATTGTCATTGCCATAGGAAGTGTCCAGCTTGAGTGGAGCTATGATTGCTCTCAGCCTCCTTTCAGCGAGCTGTCCTTGCTCAGCAAGGCATCTATGGCATGTATTCAGGGGCTGGTTGCTGAAGAGAGATCAGTTTAAGCACTTGCTTAACACCTGTCCTCTATGAGGACTTTCAGTCTGGGTCTGCATTTACTGATCTGGCTCCCTTTGAAAGGTTGTGGCCAGTCCTACCTCCCTCCAGTGGCGAAGTTAAGGAGGCATTGTATAAACTTGTCAAAATCAACCAGGTGGCACAGGTTCTTGTGGAAGACGTCCTAAGGTCTCTGCACCTTTCAGGTGGTAACTGTTGGTTAGTAATGCTTTCAAGTAAGGGAATAGGGTTCTGTGAAGAGAAACAGTGACAGAAGAGCTTAAGTTGGAAAAGTTGTGTCACAGACTGCATGAGCCTTAACTCCTTTCTGAGGAAAGAGGAGGCTGTTCAGAATATTTGTTATCTACAGCCAGTGAAGCTAAGCAAATAAATACTAATGCTCTAGTGGGACCCCATGTCACCAAAGCACCACAAGTTACCTTCCTGAAATAGTACTGCTTTTTAGGTATCCACCGGAACAAAACCAAATACTTTAAGAGCCAACCACACACGAATACCAACTGCTCACAGCGGGAGGCATGGACAACTACTTTCCATACAGCAGGGCACTGATAAAGAGACATAATGTAAGAAAACTAGCTGAGAATTGCCATTCATATTCCCCCGCACTTTTTGTGTCCTTTCCCACTTACAAAATCAGTCAAAGATATTTGAGAAGAGGAAGAGAAGTGTAAAAAGAGATGCTTTGAATGCAAAAGACAAAGAAATTGATAGGAGGTAACTAAACCACGCATAAACAATTTTTTTTTTTTAACCAAAAGAAGAGGGAAACAAGCAAATAAATAATAATAATAAAAAAGAAAATTAGAGAATTTGGTGACTACTAAAGAATGAGGGGATGTTTTACTTTCTTCAAGCACTGAACTTCCTGCACTATGAATGAGCAGCAGTGGACGCTGATGTCTACACCAGGTTTTCCTGAGCACTCAGAATGTGTCCATAAATTTCTTTTCAGGAAGGATACTACATCTTCTTCTGCCTCAATTTCTCTTTCTTTCTACAGCAATATTTTTCCTCTGCTAGAATTTCTTCTTCCATGTTTTTTAGTATTGCTGAGTGTGTGTTCTTGGACTTGTTTGGTTTTGTTCATGAGACAAAAAAAGAAGCTGTTGTACTTGCCAGTTGTGCCTTCTGGCAGCATTGGCAAGGAAATGTTATGCCTGGCTGAAATTCACTTATGAAAAGCAAGCCAAAGTGGCACAACATATTTACACTACATGTATTTAAGGGCAACTGTTTAGCCAAGGATGGTAGTACAAAATATTTCACTGAAGCCTTTAACAAAAAAAGAATTCCAAGAACCTAGGGATACAGACTAAGAGCCAAGCTGGAAAGAAAAGGTCTTAAATATCCAAGAGTCATTTAAATGATGCAATTTGAAAGAAAGGTAGGTCTTTTACTAAATAATTAAAATAACTTCAATATAATGGCTCATTTTTTAGTACAAGTTCAGGAGTAACTGATTAAGGGATACAATTGAGTAAAGCCTGTTCAAAATCTGTTTCATTCTTGCTTTTCTTCTTTTTTCTTCCTTATGTATTTTTCTTCCTTTTCAAATCTCTATATCCATAATTCTTTTTTCTTTTTATATTTTCCTTTTACCCTTACTCTGTTTTCCTCATTTTGTGTCCCTAACTCTCATCTTCCTTCCAAACCCCATTCTTTAGTCATGCCCTTGTTCTCTTACCGTTTTCTGTAACCAGTTCCAGTGTGCCAAGGCCACAGAAACTACAGTGATAGCAGCTTATGTCATCTCCAGTAATTCAGCTTCAAGTCTTAAAAGGAGAAGTAAACCCAAATCTGTAACTTTGTGTCAGTTTTGGGCATGTGGCTATGCAGAGGTTGGTTCTCCATTCGGTGTTCATTTTTTAAGTTCAAGTGTTATCATTCAAAGATAAGCAGTGTTATATCTGTCAAGTAGGAGGGGAACTTAAAGAATGTTCAGGAAAAGCCAGCTTTGGAGTTTTTGTTTTGAACTCAAGTAATCTTTGACTTTTTGCTTTCAAATTTACAACCAAAAAGTGCTCAAACACACAAATTGGTTTAAATCAAATAAATGCTGACTGAAAGCTAGTTACTTAAATTTCAACAAATTTTCTTCCAAACCATAAATGAATCAAATGTATTTTATTACAATTTGAAAGATCTTAATAAATACAGTAGTTGTAATGACTCTAAAACTTACGATTTTTTAAAATACAAAAATACATAAATTAATTTGCTTTCACTACCAGATTGGATCTTAAAAGGATAAGATTGTGTTACCCTTTACTGTTATTCAAACTATTCAACTAGTGTTAACTCAGGGATGTGAATGCTTTTCTGAGGCAGGGGTAGAAAAAAAAAAGAAAAATATGCTGTTAAAAGAGGGAACTTTCCTGCAGAAAGTTAGAGATTCCATAGGTGGTCACAGAGTCTGTGAGTGGGATAGAGATGGGTTGCTTTGACATCTACAACTACAAATGTATCTGAGTGAAGGCTTCAGGTCTGAAAAGGAAATTCTGTCTGTGTATGCATAAGTGGTTCAGCAGATTACAATGTCAATAGAGGTGTTCTTAAACAGGTGGTAATGAGCAATTTTAAGAGGACCTAGATGTTCTGGCATGGTATCTGTGTAGTATAGAAGAAAATATGGGTATTTGTTGTAGAGAAAATTTTGTTTCAAATAGCATGTTTAAGCAGAAATTCTAAGACACAAAATGAAAAATCTTGCATACAATAATGCAAAGAATGTCAAAAAAGCTGTGCTTTTTAGTTCAGAGTTCTAAAAAAGTACATTTGCAAGACTGGAGTAATAATTAAAGGCCGATAAAATTATATAAAGTGTCATTTTGACAAAGTAAAAATTTTATATTAAATATATGCAATATATTTTGGCAGGCAAAAAACCACTGCAGTCTTTCAAATCAGCTCTGGGAACAGTGAAACTTTTAGTAAATGATAAATAAGATGCATCCTTATTGACTGGACGAGGAAGAGAAAGAGAGTGAAGAGGAGATGATAGACAGGGTGCCCAAAAGCACCTACCCATATCCTGACCCTTAATTTCTTTATAAGTATGTTCTTTTTACCTTAATGTTCCTTGCAAGCAGACCCCCGTACGCTGTGCTGTGCCTTTAGTGATGTGCTTTCATCTCTGTGGGCCTGGAGCAACAACACCACAGAATTTATATCTGTATCATTGTCCCTCAGGTCTGATAATCTTCCTCAACAGGGCTGTAAATAGCACCACTTAGATTCCCTTTCAAATAAAAAACTCAGTGAAAAAGAGAGAGGGAAGATCTGCAAATAACTACTCCCAAGGCCATGACCTCCTCCATCTATCACAGCCAGAGCAGGTAGATAAGGAGGTTTGATATGAAAGCGTCCTTTCTGAGTGACTACATATTAAATCAGCCTGCAGATGAAGCTTTGACAGGTACTGATACGAAGGGCTGGCAGAGGCCACGTGAGAACTGTGTGCTACTTGTCCATTGTTTTCCTGCTTCCCGAGGGTATTTGGAGAAAGCAGAAAAGATGAAAATCTTCCATCTCTGTAAGAAGTTCTTCACTCCTCTCCCACTAAGGTCCATGCAGCTCTTCTGAAGCTTTTTATTGTTTTGAAGCAATAAGGATATTGTTGAATATTTCATTCCAAATCTTTTGCTTGAGAGAAGGAAGATGCAGGGACATACAGCTAACATCTGAGGAGCTATGTTTTAATCAATTGTAATTCCAGTTATAATTTTGGGCTTGCATCCAAGTGTAAATTGCTAACATTTTATGCAGTTTCCACATTAGCAGATAGTTAAATGCTACTTCTAATGAATCAAAGATAAAACTATGAAATTCATAAGGGCTTTTCTTTGATGTACAGTATGAAATTTTCTATGTATTTTTTTAAAGCTATATTGCACTGATATGACCTTTACTACTGTCATCATCCCATTATTGAAATAAGCAAACATGGGGAGTAATAAAAGAAATTTCTTATCAGCTTGCCACCCAGAAAAAATGTCCCGTTTTACATCTGTTTCACTCAGTTGAGGAGATCATACCTTGGAATTTGATATATTATGTCTTTGTAGAAAACTTTTATGAAGAAGGTTATGGGTAGATTAAAAAAATTAGAAAATATACATGAAAGAGTAATCTTAAAGTCTAAATCTGCAGTAGTAGTCCAAGTGGAATATGCAATGACTGTTTCCAGGGCTAATTTGAATTCAACGCTTTAGAGTCAGAATATGTGAAGCAGAGTAAAATGTCAAATTTTGGGGCTGAGTATTTTGCCTGAATTCTAACACATCAAGTAAGAATATTAAATGTCAATTTTTTGTGCTACAACACTACTATGTGCATTCATAAAATCATACTCTGTGCAGCTGCTTGCCCAGTTTGGGATTTATATCAGGAGTGCATTTTAAAGTGGATAACCCAGTCATTCCCAATTACTGTACTTTACTTGGTGTCATGAAGCAGTATCAGAAATTGCTAACTGGATTCTTTTTGACCTAATTGTGAATTGAAGATGAGTACAATAGATGCAGTCCAATTGTTAAGGGGCGTTCAATCCACAGAAGCTGATCATCAACTTGTCTGGGTAAACACCCCTGAAATACACAGAGTTTGGCTGTTGCATTCTTGGTACCAACAGGTTTGCTCTTCAAGTCTTCTCTCATGGGGCTGCATTCCTTGCTTATGCAGATATAACTTCAGTCTTCTGAGTTAGAACTTTGTCTTTTTGCAGTCAGCCTGGCTGCTGGATTTAAGTGGGCATACTCCCTCATAGTCCATGGCAGCTCAAGAGTGAGCCTCAAAGAAAACTAGAAAATAACAAGGAGCCCAAGTACATTATAGAATGAGATAAGAAAATCCCAGACAGAATATATATATATATATATTTTTTTTTTTTTTTACACAATACTCATTTTGTGATTGGTCTGTCTTGAACAACCTCAAAAAATTGTAGAGGTTGTAAAATTTGAGCTAATGGCCCATATGTACATACATGCACATGTGCATATATTGCATGGCTTCAATATCACTGTACTTTGAGTGTTACTAGGAAAGGAATCTTAAATTCTTTAATTTAAAACATAGATGAATGCTATTTTTAGCACTTTTTTATGATCATTTTTTAGAATATATAACTACATAGTCCCATGAATTTACATCTGTCAATTACCTTTTCATAAATACAAGGTTTACGTGTAATGTATAAAATGGAAAAAAAGGCTACAGTGTGTAGCTAAACCTTCCAAATAACTCACTCAGACCAATATATGAAGTTTGGTCCTTAGCTGAATTAGATATACTATTTATGTCTATCTTTTTTCTTCTTTTGTAACTTTTCCTTCTGTGTTCAATTATGTCATCTTTGAAGACATTATTGCTGGAATTAATTACTTTGCCATATACCAGAGCAGTGGTATCCTGAATTTGTTACATCAAAGGATATTGGCTGAGAAGACAAATAATTAAATGACCCGTAACACAGGTAAATGATACTCCTGGGATCAAAGGGATCCCTTAGGAATACCGTGTGCTGCTTGGTTCAGCCAGTCATGGAAAATGTCGTTGCAAGGGCTGTAGTGAGGTGGCTTTTGTCAGTCCTTCAAAGTAAGGGGTTTACAAACAGGATCTTCCTGTTTGTTTTCCTTGTTTGCCAATTGTTTAGAAAATACAAAGATGAATGTAAGACTTGGTCAAATATCAATTCATATGACATGGATGCTTTAGTACTTGGGGGCCAGGCTTCTGAGCCACTTCCAGTGAAAGACAAGACAGTCAACAGTAGTCTGTCATGGAAATGAGTGGAGATGGCTGACTAAGAATTTTCTGGTGCAAAAGGTATTACCTTTAAATCTTAAATCAAACCAAAACATTCTTCTTAGTCCTATAAGTTTTATACTGCTGCAATGATAATCTGGTATGATCAATTCTTTACACAATTTAATGTAAAATAGTTGTTCACACAACTTTTTTCTTTTTCTTTCTTAGTGTTTTGTTTCGTTTTTTTTTTATTACCACATTACCTCATTTTTATTACCTCTAGGCTCATGGCTTAGATCCACACTTTCGGTGAGGTACTTTCCATTGTTTTCTAAAATTAATTTTCAAACTAACAATACTCTTTCTTTTCTTTTCTGCTTCTTACTGTTGATAACCTACTAAAACTTAATAAGGAGGACAACAGTCAGAAGGAACTAGACTTTTTTGTCAGTGCAGAAATAGTACACTTTATGAGTACAACTAAGGAGCAGGAACCACTAAATCTCAGAACAAGAAAATAATTACTTCACCTCTATGGTGTCTGTGGGAAAGGATTGCTTGCCCTGTGGGGAAGTCACTCTTACGGGAACTTTAATTAAAAAAAATATTAATTTACTTTGTCCTTGAGAATGTGGTCATTAAGCTGAACAAGTCACTTCCAAAATTACAGGTCCTCTTCCCTAACTTGTGCCATGAGCAGGAATGGGCTAGTAAGTCTGTTGTTACCTAACTGGATTCAACTGTAAAAACTTTCTGACTTCAACAAAATCAGATTCCCATTATATGAAAGACTTACCTTAAGCCAGGATCTTTTCTTGGGCCCACTACAGCTGGAAAACTTTGCCATGTGTCACAGAAGTAATGGTTTTAACCATTACCTCAGGTCTCCTCAGGCAGGAGAAGGAAGATACTCGGGAAGTGCAGAAATTGCTGCAGGGAAATTTACAGCTTCAGTGGTAGATGATGCATTTTGTCCTCTTACAGAGCAAAATGAAGCACATTTAGAACAATGTCTTCGAACTGTGCGCAGGAACCAAAGACAGCACAGAATTTTAATCTGGCAAAGTACAACTGCATGTTCCTAGTAAAACATCTGCCTCTTTATTGTGTATGCATAGCTGCTTCCTGTTTCTTAATGTTAGACAAGTAATTAGGTGAGGATTCTATGATACATTCAATGTTCCAATGTTTATATCTACAAATCATTAAAATTAGGTTTGTTGTGACTGGGCAATTATGTAAGAAGTGATTTTATCTCCGTATTTGGGATTTGCCAATGTGTCTGTGAAAGACTCATCTTTGCTTGTATAAGAAGGCTAAGTTGATTTACTATGAAAAGTTTTTAAAGTAATACAACTCCTGTGTGGACATTCTTATTTCAAAGTAGTTTCTGCACAGTTCATCTTAAATGGGTTTGCAATCAGATCCTTAACTAAGTGTATGATGATCTGTTCAGAGGATCTCCCCATGAGGAGAGAAATTTCTTTGTAGTATTTAATCATAGTTTTTGTCTTGAAAGAGTCTCCAAGATGAAGCTGAAAATCTCCACCTAATGGCAGCTTCTGTTTGCAGTAGCAGTTTAGTAATAAGAAGAGCGCAGTATTTTTTTTCACACTTATAACTCCTTTCATTGTATCCATGTCCCATTGTACTGTCCCCTTTCAAAGTGGGGTTTTACATCTTAAAGCCACAACTCAGTCAGCATGTAGAATAGGAACACAGGCCACTGAAAACATGGATTGTGATTTTAAAAAAAAAATAATACTATAATTTAATTAGTACACCTGACATTTTCAAATACATTTGCTGTACTGGGCAGTTGGTCCTGCACATCTTCTATTAATTAAAAGGAAGTTTTCTTTAGTTTTGCCCAGAATAAATGCAAAAACTTGGACTGTAATTCCCAAGAAGGACTGGAACATTCATGCTTCCAAGCCACGATTCTGAGTTAAGAGCCCTCTTATCTTTTTGTCAACACTGAAGTTTTTTTCCTGATGTATCTCCCTACAAACATGAGTTGTTTTGACTGAGAACATGGGATGAAAAACAGTGGTTTCTTTTTAATCAAAAGAACCAATTTGTAGATTAAATGTCATCAGAAGAGTAATTAAAAAAATTCATTAAACCCCAAGGAAACTAGGTGTACAAAGAAATACACTTTACTGTTGCTCTTAAATAAAAAGAATTAGAATATGTATGTGTTAGGTTCGTTTGTCCTAGAATGACTTGTAATCAGCTCATGACATATGCCCACTTTCTAAGAGAAAGTTTCTCTTTGTTTACACAGAGATCTCCCATTAAATATGTTTATATGACACCGTTATGAAGATAAAAACAATTATTTCTTCTGTTATATGTTCATAGTTACTGAAGTAGTGTTGGGTTGAAGGAAATTATTAAGAGAGTGGGCCTTTAAAACATAATTCGCCTGGTCTGTGGGTGGTTTATTCACCATGTTGTTTATGTTCTCTGAATAAATATTTGCAAAAATAATTTGGTGTTTATACAAGGCAGACGGTATTTGCAGCAAACACTCTTGCAATAATTTTTAAATTTTGCTACTTTTTAAACTTTATCTTTTATCTTTTTTCACTAGTTCGACCATGTTTTCAATACCAGTAACATTTAATGAGCTCTGGGAAAGTTAAAACAAAAACCAAACCAAGAAAATAATGAAGACAAACCTGAACTTGTCTTAACAATAGTGTGTGTGCTAGTAGGGACAGTTTCAGGGATTTTTGTTACCAAGACATTTAACGCAGTGTGAAGCACTTGGTTTTTTATTTTGGGTTTTGTTTTTTTTTTAATTGAGAAACCTTAGCTAAAATAAGGCTGTTTATTATTTCAACTGCTATTTAGGCTATGGAAAAAATATTATAATACAATGCTCTATGAGCTACTTCTCTAGAAAAGCAGTGACTCCCAGTGAGGTCCTGCACATACCATACCTCTTGTATTTCCATGTGCAAGAGCAAAATGGAGCCTTACTTCTGAATTGTGATTTTCTTCCAGTTCAGAGTTAAAGAGGCAGCAGCTGCTGAGATGTCTTTGCTCAATATAAAAACAGGGAAATAATGTATTTTACTATGGGAGGCTTTGGCAATGGCTATGTTGGACAAGGATTGCTGGATTGATACTATTACCAAAAAGCAATTGTAACTTAGTTATCAGTTTTGATAGTGAATTGATTTGTTTTGGGAATATCATTTTTGTGCTAGCACTATATACACATCAGACCTTGGCTGATCAATAATGTCTTAACAAAATACATGTATTCTTCCAGCAAATAGCTTTTTTTACTTGGTCATGGATTAATATACAGATTCATTATTTTTTAAATTAGTGGTTAATGTCAGAAGAAGGCAATCTCTTTACTTTCCTGAAGGACACTGACAATCTGAAAGCACTGCATCACAATTAGGCTGCTCAGCTATTGCCATCTGAAGCTTTGGGATACAGCAGGGTCAATTTTGTGATTTTTTATTCATGTCACTGTGGTGAGGAAAAAAATTACTTCTTTCCTCTGCACATCACACTTTTTAGCCCAGCCCAGAGCTCTTCCAGTCATCTCCTAGTATGCAAAATGGAGTTTTCTAACAATTAGTCTATGAGCTACTTTGTCCTTCCCTTTGCCTCTTTTTGCTTGTGGACAGAGGAAGTAGTGTGGGTGTAGCACTGGTTAAGACCTAAAGGAATGAATAGGATCCAAAAACTGCAGAAGTGCTTTGTCCAGAAGGCAAGAAGGATCAGTTCCAATCTCAGCCTTAGAAGTTCAGCAGATCTTCTGGACTTCAGGGAGGAAAGGGTATTGCTTCATTAGTTGTATCTGCTCTGTGAAGAAACTGAAGACTCCAGCACCAAGGCTGAGTGAGGCATTCTGCAAAAGCAACAAATCAACCTGATTTTTGTAATGAATACTGTTTCTAAATATTTGAAATAAAATGCAATTCTTGGATATAGATTATATGGTACTAGAAAAATAAAAAAAAAACAACACTTTTGCCTGGTACTTTTCAGTCAGACTCAGCAGCTTATTAAGGCTAATGCAAACTAAATAACTATTATAATAACATTGTTTTATTGTAAAAAAAAATTATCTTCCGATTCTGATGTTCTGTTGACTGAACAGGTAGAAAAATAAATGCATTACTGTCAAATACTCTTTATAAATGACTGAAAAGTGGTGAAGAAACAAAAAATAACTTCTGAATGTAAGTTTCTCCTTTGGGAATTTAGAGCAGATGTTCTCTGTAAAATAAGCCCTGGTGCTTTTATGAAGGCCATGAAGTGGGGGCTGTAAAAAGGTGCTGAAGCAGCTTCATGGGTCGTGGTTCATTAACTCTAATTGTCACGTCTGGATTCCATCTGATGGATGACCAGGTCCTTCCTTTCTCACATCCGCTTTCTCACTGTCTTCAGGTGACCAGCTACCAGGGAGACCTCTTTCAGAAGTGTTTCCAACAGTGGACTTGGGTAATAGTCTAAACCACTTCAGTCATATTCGAACGCTTCTTCCTCTTGTTGGATTTGCTCCTCTTCTTGTGTTCTTCCTGTGTGTAGCTTTCCTCTGGAGAGAAAAAGGCATCATTAATGAAAAGCATTTTAGATTTTGAGGGATTATGTTACAGAAAGGTTTTCCTAATTGACAAAGCTTCTTTTTGAAGGTCACAAAAATGTTGTGCACATTTAAACCAGAAAATGTGAAAAGCCTTATCAAGCACCATGTGCCTTCTGATTTCAGGCTTGCAATAAGGGAGTGAAGAAGCAATGTTTTACATACCGCCCACGTAAGACAACCACAAAATTTATAGTATAGGGCCATCTGTGTGTTTCCCAAGTTCTTGGTTTTTTATTAGAATTAGCTCTGAGCCAAAAGCAGAACATTAAGGGAGAAGAAGAGATGTGAAAAAAGTAAAGAATGTTCCTCCCTTTTTTCCAGGTTATTTGTGACTGAAAGTTATGTCGTGATTGTTTGGAAGAGGAAGGAAAATCAGTTAATTGAGTTAATGAAATTAAGTGAAGTAATTAATGCTTTCAGACCAATGTCAAATGGCACTTCTCTTTTTAGCAGGGTAGGGAATGTATTTCATATGTACATGGAACTGTTTTCGCCACTAAAAACAGTCAAAAAAAATCAGAACTTGGAATTTTTTTGGCATGTCTAATTCCAAAGCATAACCAAAACCTCATGTCATGGTAACGGAAGGAATAATCTTTCATTACTATGGGAGATCGCAATTTTGTTGGGTTTGGGTGTGGTTTAAGAACTTTTCTTTAAAATAAATAAATAATTATGTGGGTTTAATCAATAATTTAATTAGCATGACTGGTAGAATTTTCTAAAATCAAGAAAAATAAGATCTGTAAATCTGAACAATTTCTGAGTTTACAAAATCAAGGTTAACATTCCATACATAATGTTTTACTTTCTTGGCTGTTAATATTGTCATAATACTCAAACCATCTTTAGTTTTATATCAGGGATATACTGTGCCAAAAAAAAAAAAAATCAATAAACTCTAAGCATGTGAAACAGTTGTAACATTTCATATATTACTTTTAAATGTATCAAGTTGTTTATATATGTAGCTAAAGATTTGAAAAGAATTCTTACAAATCCACAATTAATAGCACACCAAAAACTTTCTAGAACTTGCCAATATTAAATGTAAATGTATTTTTTCCAAATTTTTCCAAGTATAATTGATTTTTGTTAATGATTTTTTCCCTCAAAATACCACCATCCTAGAGTATGTCTATCAGAATTGTCTGATACTGATTTCTCAAAGTCCTTTCAGCATTTTTATTTCTTTTAAAGCATTTCCTGTTTTTTAAAATAGAATGAAATATCACAGATAAACTGAGTATCCAACTTCCCACTTCTGTTAGCTTGTTAAAAGTTCACTTTAGTTATAGACACTTGCTCTCTATGTAATTTATCAGTGTTACCACAGTAATATTCACTTTTCTGGGGTATATTACCTGAGCAGTTTTAATGCTTTTAGTTACAATCCTAAAAATATACAATATGCATAAGAAAATAAAACCAGCCTCTCTTACCTCTATTTCAGTGTGTCTTTTGACTTTTATCAAAAGAACCTTCTTATTTTCTAAAACAGTCTGGTTCCACTCTACAGTATAAAGTCACTACTCCATTCTGGGGTGTATATATATATATATATATACAGTTATTTAATTATTTTACAGCCCCCACTTTTTCATTATTTATTACAAGTTGGGATCAAACTAATCCTGGTTCAGCCATGGCATGCTTAGCTCATTAATTTTTAAGTCTGCAGTTTTCTCCAAAGTGTCCATGTGCCAGAGGGCAGTAAACAGAGATGAAAGCTGGTGGCTTATTCAACAGCATCTCTGGTCTTTAGTCTCACCATACTTTTCTATTTTTATTGCCTGAAATGTGACTCCCCCCCCACCCCCCCGCCCCCCCCGCATTTTATCCATAGTAAAGGAGCTCACTGACTATTTTCACACTGCAATATTTAAATTTCAGCCTGTTGTGGACCTTTTGAATTTTCTTTAATAACAGAAGGAAATGAGAGGTGCTTAAGTGTACACATAAACCATTTTTATGCAGAGCTCTCACTTCTTCAATCTCCAATGTTAACTTATTTGGTTTCCACTTTTCCTTTGGGAAGCTCTACTACTTTGCTTCACTTTATTGTTTCATATGCCTCCCAGTCTTTGTGTTCAGATGTTTGACCTTTATTAGCTGTATAAGAAAGGAATATAGTTTCTGCTTTGATAGCACTCAAATCCTGAAATTTATCATTAGGGAGTTACTCCATTTCCAGATCTTTTTTTTTGGACCACCTCTAGTGGTTTGAAAATTGCAGTCTTTGCATAAGCTGAACATACTTTGATATCTGATCTATACAATCTGCCATCAAAGAAAACAAGGCCAACATATATATTTGACCTGTTGCATAAATTTGCAGCAAGGAAAAATATTGTATTTCCTGAAAAGACTGCTGGTGCTTTTAGATTTTGTGATGTCTAGTTTGAATTTTTTCTTTTCTTTTTTTTTTCTGTTGTCCTCTCCATCTACTTCTCTTTACTTTCTTCATAACTGATTGGTCCTGAGGTCGTTAGGCATCTGTGTTCTTACTTTTAAAATATGCACTTCTGTTTTTGCAGCCTTCCAAAGCACAGTTATTCAATACTTAAAATATTTGTCTAACCTGTTCTTTAATTATGTTCTCCTATATTTGAACTGTTACTAGATGGAGGTCTTTGCTCTGGCCTTGCTAACATACCTTTTTAGAATTGTTCTCTCTGTGTGGGCTCATGAGTCTCTTTTGTCTCATTTAGGCTATGGCCTGAATCAAACACGGCTGATTTATGTGAGCAAAACAAGCTCCAGATGAGTCATCCTACCTGCTGGTGTAGAAAGGGAGTGCTTGGGATTACCTAATCACCACTAATTTCTAATGCCTTTAATTGTCTCACAATGTTTCCATTTTTTATAAATATTTTTGATATGAAGAGGTCGCTGAAAAACAGCTATGCTTTCACCTTAAGTTTGCCTGATTTTGCCTTTTTATTTTTAACTCTGCCTCACTGAGCACTAGTATTTTCTCTTTCTCCTTCACCTCCTGATCCTTAGGTTATCTTCCATTGAAATCACGATAGCAATCTCTTAGTGGTGTTGTTGGTTTGGGTTTTTTTCAGAGCTCTATCTGCTTCCCTCAGGTTGAAAAGTTTTCTTGAGGTTCTGGGAGTCAGGAGCATCCTTTTGCATGGAGCAGAGAGTACAGAAATCTTTCACTTAGAGGTTGGTAGATTCCTCCCTGTATTTCAGTGAAAGTTGCATGAAATTCAACCATAATGAGGAAATATATTTCTTTATATTTTAAAATATTTTCATATTTTAAAAACATGTTTTATAAGTAATTTTTCCTACTTAACCTTAGGTATCAGTCTTAGTAGTGAAATTATCTAGAGGAAAGGAGATTTTATTTTTAAGCAATGCAACAAAGCTTATCTTTGTTATAAACAGTTTGAGGACAGATTCAATGCTTTTTTGCAATAATCTGCCCTCACCCTGGCTTCCCACTTCCCACAGACAAAATGTCTATCAAATTCAAGGCTGTAGAGTGAAGAACACAGGAAACTAAAGAAAACAAATTTTATTTTGAGGTACATTTGCAAGATTCCAGCCAGGTCAGGCAAAAGCCCTCCTAAGGTCACTTATCCATGTTTCTACAGTTGCCTCTCTGTTTCACAGGTGCAGTTAAATTAAGTTCACTGACCTGAGAGAGCTGCGTGGGGTCAGCAGAGACACAGGCAGAATCAGAGCTCAGAGAAATAAGGAATAGCACATGGGAGCCAAGCAGAAGCACAAACTAATTTCAAATTTCTCTCAGATTTCAAATGTTTCTAGCTACGAGTCTGAGTGCATGCTCACACACATGGCTTTGCCATATTTTAAGAATTGTTCTAGGGCACAAAGCCAGGAGAAATCCCTGAGATAGGTGAGCCCTTTCTTTCTATATTTTTTTAGATATGAATTCTCCAACAGACAGAGAACTACTTGTAAATCATAATCCTCAAAAAGTCTTTTCTAGACACCATTCACACAGATGGGGTGCAAGTGTATCAGATCTTTAAGGGAAAAATAGAATTAGACAGAGAACAGGAGCTGGAGGAGTAATCTTATTTATTGCCTTCTTTGAACCTGAACTGTTATTTTTGGGAAGGACTACTTAACCTCTCTGGCACTTACTTTGTTATGGATATATATATGATATGTATATGTATGTATATATACATGAGTGTTAAGCAACATTTCAAAAGCAATCCTATGACAGCAAGAAGGACTGAATTTAGTCCTAAAATAATATATGCCAGTTCCTTAGGGATTCCTGGGAAAGTCTTAGTGTTCACTCTAACTCCCACATTATTAGTTTGAAAACATAGGGCTGTTTTTTGCTTTCTTTTTTATCCTCCCCTGTAGGGCTTTTCAAAGGTGACTTATTTTCCCTGAGTTTTGCCACTGAAGGGAGTTATTGAACTTTAAACTTTTTATGCTGGGAGGCAAAGGAGTGACAAAAAAGCACCATGGTAATGTTTTTGTATGTGGGAAGACTTGCTGTAGGCCTATTAGGTTTCTCAAAAACTTTTCCTCCCACAAAAAAAAAAAAAAAAAAAAAAAACAAAAAAAAAAAAAAAAAAAAAAAAAAAAAAAAAAAACAAACAAAAAACCACCCAACAAAACAAACAACAAACCAAAAAACCCCCCAAAAGCAAACACACCCCCCCCAAAAAAAATCCACCAAAAAACCCCCAAACCAACAAAAACCAAGACAATAAATCTATCTTGCTCATAAGGACCTAGACCCCTTGAATGGGGTATTTGATGTTGATACTATTGTCTCTGAATACCTCAGTTTCATTCTGATCAGCAATGGCATCTCATGGTCCACTCATCATGCCTTTTTTGAGTTGAAATCATGAATTCAATCTGCACTGGATGGAGCAGTAGCAGATGATGTTTATGAATGAAAGAATCTCCCTGGTCCTTACACTGAGTGAATGGGAGGCAGGGAGGAAAAGCACTTGTTGCTACAGGATTTTCTTCTTGCCAGCCAAATTATAGAATTTTCACTTTCATCCGCCTCTTCTTCTTCTGGCCTCTAGACCATTAATTATTTTTACAGTCCTAGCAACTAAAATTGTTTATAAATTACCTTCAGACAAAGGAGTCACTATAATCATTTCAGATTAAATACATTCTTTTATTTAATTGTTCAGCAACTACTTGCAAGTTTTCACCTCTAAGACCACACTTGTGTTGACATACAGTTGTGCTTCAGCATTTCCTGTAGTTCCATCCAACCAAGGTGCTACTGTCACTAAATCTCCACACCATAAGTGGCCTTATACATATTTCTTTTTGAGAGTAAAAGACCCTACATTTTTCATTATGCAGTGATAGTCTCATTTTAGTCATATATCTGAAAATTCTGCTATAAGCTATACTCTTTCCCCCAAACCTCCATGACTCTTAAGAGGAATTTATATATGTGCAAATATATATAATACAGAAAAGAATATGAAATATAAAAATCCTCCCACAGGATTTAATTTTCTACCGTTTTTAAATACTTCACTTTAAGGAACCAGATCTGGAACAGCATTATAACATCATCTCCCACTTTCAGTGTCTTCAAAGAGTTAAATATTTGGGTTACTTAAATTTTTAGAATGTCCTCTTCTTGCATTGGTCTTCTATTAGGTGTAACAGTGGTCTTAAGTACACATTTGCTATTTTGGCTTTAGGGTTAAAAGTTGTTTTTTTGAGCATGAATCATATACAGTTTCATTTCTGATTTGTGAAAGGGACATTCAGATCAACACAAGCTGTCTCTCAACTTGAGAAATTGTAAAATGTATCCCAGGCTTTTTAAAAACTACTTCAAAGGGAAATTCACAAGGAATATTTAAATTATAAAGAAGGAAATGAGGAAAAGCTGGAATGTACCTCCATCCTCTCATATACCTAAGGATGTCATAGCCACTTCCTCGCTGCTCTGATAATATTCTTAGGTGACACATGTTGTGATTGTGGTCAGACATAAACATGGTTCTGAATGGATTCTGCTTCTGAAGCCCAAGTGAATTTTTCACACTGCAAACCTCATTTCTAAGTACTGCAAGCAGTAAAAGGAACATATGGCACATACTGAGGGATCTTAAATGTTGTGGTGATTTTATTCAATTTAAAAACCATGATTAAAATATTTGCTGTGACACCCAAGTAATACTTCTGAAGTCCATAATGCAAAAAAGCAGCAGAGTTTAAAGCAGTTATTGAAAAATACCTTTCTTTTTTTACTACAGTATCAAACACAATGGTAAGGAGCTCACATTTATGGCTGATTTTAAAACAAGGAATATAAATTCCAAATTCTCTTTCATCAAAATAACTGAAATTTTACTGTAATCTCTGAATAATTTATAATACAAGTAAAATTTTGACCTCTTATTAGAGAGATACTCAAAATATTTTGAAGAGTTTTCACACAGGGCAAGATCAAACACTACTGACAGAAGGAACACAGGTGTTAAAGAAAAGTGCTGATTGTATTAAAGCCTGAAAAATACTAATTACATTATTCTAAGCACTGACACAATCTTTAATAAGAGGTGAAAGCAACCTGAGAAGAGTTATGCATCAGAAAAAAAGAAAATCATTAAGTGACTGTGTAATCTCACAGTCTTTAATATTATTAATTATGCCAATGGGGTGAACAAAAAGCCCCAAGCTAAAGAGCCTAAACCTCACAATTCTGCTGGTTTAGAGTTTGAAAATACTAACCTCTGGAGCAGAATGCATAATGCATGGGAGTTGTGCCTTCTCTATTGCCCCTTTTCTTGGAATGAAACTGATACTAAATTATCAAATCAATGCAGGTCACTAAGGATTGTCCCCAAGATGGTGAAAAGTGTCCCCTTGTGACTAAGGGAAGGTTAAACATTATTTCTCCAGGTTTCCTCCTGAAGAGGAGATCTAACAGTTGTTATGTGCTTTAATTTTCCCTAATAAGAACAGGTGCATAGCCAAGGCTCTTTATTCCTGAAATTGTACTTTGTCGGCAATGTGCAGGTGGGATTCAGCTAGGATGAAAATGTGTAGAAAACTTTATCATGCCATGTGAAGTTTTTTATTCAAAATTATTCAGGAACTCCTAGTAATCAATTACAAAAGCATTTGTTACATGATTACATATTTCCTTTTGTATGGTATTTTGTTCTCCAGTGTAATCAGGTTTATTGACTAGTAGGAAACAATGTTACTCTCTTTCCTTCTGCAGTGCTCAGGATGCGGCCCATACCCCTTTCATTCTGTGAAATAGTGGCTGGTGTACAATAATTCTTGTTCCCTTTGGGTGGATTTTGAAAGTTCTAGCTGATGTCATTTTTCTAGACATATCCTGTTCTTTGTAAAAATGTGATCAGTAAGTTTGCTTAAGCCTTTGCTTTTACAAGAAAAAGAAAGAAAAGGGGCTTTGTCTGCAGACTTGTGGGCTTGCAGTATTCTGTATGACTCCACAGCCTCACAAGGCTTACCAGCAGTTTGTAAATAAAAGAAATTATCTTCATAGAAACCATGGAAATATTAAACTTTCCTTACATACAACATACTAAAAATATTAGAAGTATCTTAAACATCAGAGAATGCAAGTACTTGAGTGCACTTACTGTTTGTACTTATCACTGCATAGTATGTCAGTGCTCAAATCGTTACAAGTGAAGACTTCAAAGTGATCAGCTCAGACACCACAGTTTTTAGGATCATTATTCTTAATCATGGAAAAATTTAAGTAATTTTAATGTAAGTAAATTTTTTAAATACTAGTTTAGTGTAGGCAATCCTTCCTTTGTCCCCACTATATGTATATTTGAGTTTGGGGTTTTTTTCTGTAAAAAAGAATATAAATAAGAAGAAATAAATTTTCTGGGTATCTTCCTTGCTACCTTACCATTTGGATTATGCTGTGTAAGTGGAGCAAAACAGTAAATTTCTTCCACGGAAATTCAGTTAGTGCATATGAAATCAAATTTCCCTGAGGCAAAAATCTGCTAAGTAAATAGGACTCCCTCGCATGCACCTGTGTTTGGAATAGCTTGTCACGCCACAGAGATGTGAGTGGCAAAACAGGCATTTTAATCTTCAGACTTGAGATTTCAATTCCAGCAGACTCTGCTGAAAGCAAAGTTTCCAGGGATTCATGTGTTGTTTCTGGTCTTTGCAAGATAATTCTTCTCCAAGCAGCAGAGCTAGTGGCTCACGGTGACTAGACATCCCCCTCCAGTGGGAGATTTATTGCACAGACTCTGCTTGGAACTGTTCTTCTAATGATTGTCTGTTCTTGGCAGCAAATGCATCACAAGTTCTTAAAATCTTGGTCTCTTTTACCTTTTTACAATAAATCTGTCATCTTTTATATCCCTTAGAACAAAACTCTGTGAAGCATATTGCACTTTGCCTCGAGGAGCTGTTGTTTGGTTCCTGACAGAGATACTGGTCAAATAGGGAAAAGAATTAAAGTCAAGGTTTACCTGCTACACATAAGAAAGAATCCTAGAAAATCAGAAGACTGCTTCCCCACCGTTATTCCTTATATAAAAGAGCTACAGTGGAACTGGGGCATGAAAATTATGTTCCATAGAAGTTGTGACAGTGGGTTTAGCCTCTTCTAAAAGGGCAGCAGGAAACACATGCTGCAGCCTCCATCAGAGTATCACACCACTACAGATTTCCAAACTTTAATCCATGTCCTGCAGATTGTGCCAGATGCTAGCCTGTTGGCATCTGACTGGAAAGAATAACATGTGATGCCAGCAAAAAAAGTCTTTATAACACAGGCAATGAGTATATTCTTGATTTTACATTTAGGTTTTCTGTAGGCTTCTGTACAACTTCCAGTAGCTACTATTATGCATAGTGATACATGCCTTTTTAAATTTAGTTTTCTGATTTAAGTTTCCTTTTGACAAATATAGTGAAACACTTCTGCATTTTTCAGTAGTGTTCTTCTACTTGTTCAGTACCCTTCCTCAAGTATCTCAGTTGTTGTGTTACCAGGAGTTTCTCTTACTTCCACCTCAATTAATGAATAAATGCTCTCAGATTTCTTATTTTTCTTCCCTGAGCAAAGAACATTATTCCAAATATTCTGCTTCTCTTCTTTAGGTAGATACAGACTTTTGAAGAATGATATTCTTCACATTTGTATGAATTAAAATTGCATTTGCTCAAAGGTAGCGTGACATTACAGACCATACCCTCATTTTTCTGAGGGAGGAAAACTCTTAGCTTTTAATAGAAAGTAAGCATAGTTCTCCTCACTTCCTAATTACTCTATTTGATATGTCTAGTTTGGCCATGCAGACTCCTCTCTTCCAGTTCTTTTCCTCCATTGAAGTGGCAAATCTGAGCACTGGCTTTTGAGCTGGAACAGGAAGAGCTGATTTGCACTGTATCATGATGCTATACAGCATCATGATAAAATACTGTAATATGCAGTGAGATTGTAGTTTTAGAACAAAGTCCCTCAAAACTTGTCTCAGAAGTTTGAGAAACACAGGAAAATATTTCAATTTCCCATTTCCTCAATCTAAATAAATATCTGAAAAATACACACTCTGTTCTGTGTTGTGGGAAAAACAAATGATGTGCAAACTTCCTGGCCACAAGGGAAAATAAAACAGTCATATTCCCACAAAAATGTACAACTATCTCCTCTTAAATAACTGAACTGAAATAACTGAAATATAAATTAGAATCTTCCTGTAGCTCTCAGTTTCTGTTCAGATACCATGCAAGAGGGAAATCAAAAGATACTTCTTCCAGCTGTGAGTAGAATGTACTGGCCCAGTGCTGTATGGGTGTGCTAAAAGACTGATGAAGGACAGCACCTCACTGAAACACGTTTCACTTAGCTTTTCCAACCAGACATCTGTCAATGTTAGTGCAAAGAGGCTGTATGGTTTTCATTCTCCTGCTGCTACTGTAACTTAGGCAGCAGGCTTTTTATAGATTCCCTGCTTGCTGGTCTTTCCTCCAAAGGCAGATTTTTAAAAAAAAAACTTGAAGGAGAAAGGCATAAACATGGTTACAATGCCCTGTTATTGTAGCGAGACATTGCCTGAATTCAGGGGTTATTTAACTAGAATAGTAAGCATGATTTGTTCTCCCAACAGCTCCATCCAAAATCCTGGCATACAAAGTTCTTTGAACATAGTTCCAATTAGGAATGTAAGAACAAGGCCTGCTGAGGGCACACTGAGATTTTTGAAATATTTGGCACCTATAAGCTCTTAAATCAAGATTCTGCTCTCAGAATATAGTGCTCAGGAGGAGATTTAGCTTTTTCTTTGCAAACTGAAACTGTGGTTGTGGTGATATAAACAGGGCGAGTGAGAAGTTCTCATGCAGTTTTGACACTAAGGAGATGCTGTCGGAAGTAGTCACCCTACAGCTCCGTTGTGTGTTACTGTGAAAATGAGGGCGAGGAAGGGGACCTAACCTTGTCTTTGCACAATGGCAGGCATAAGTTTAAAATCAATATGATTCTATTAGCTTTCCTTTTTGATCTCATAAGATATATCTCAGTAATAGACTGGTAAAACAGGGTTTCATTTTCAAGTTCCTGCCTATGCAAAATTTGTTGGTTGCCACGAGGACTGCACGCCTTACTGCGCATGCTTCTCCCATCCTCAGAGCGAAAGGAGTGGCTGTCCTTGCCATGTCAGTAAAACAAACTTCTCCTAGGAAAAACTGCGTGTGTCCACGCTGTCTGAATGAGGCCAGTTCTCATGGCAACCACACTTTATCCACACAAATGTGCATTGTTTTCAGGCACTTTCCCCTTCTGTGTAGAAATGATGTAAAATCTGAGGGAGCAGAAGAGCAAGAAAGAAACCTCATTGACATGCAAGCCGCAAGCACTGGGCCACTTCCTTACCTTTCATGCTGTTAGCTATTGTTTCACAAATTATTAGGCAGACCGGAGTTTTACAATATGAGATATACGTTAAGAGCATTCCATTAGCGTTTCTTATGAGATGTCCACAAAATAAATATCTTATTTTAGACAGAAATCAAGGTAATGCAGGATTGCTTTCTGTCAGATATGGCAGAAGCCGACAGCTACGTGTGCCTCAGGAGCTTATTCCAGTCTCTTTCTCCCTACCTCCTTTCCTTCCTCCCTTCTCTAGTTTGAGGAGCTTAGCAGGGGTAGGGTGACCCGATGGGAGGCTGGGAAGAAGAGAGGAAGTCCTTTGTTGGCAGGGATGGCCGGAGCTGCCGGCTCCCACTCCACTCCAGCAGCCTGGATGATACTCCTGCCAGCCAGAGACTAGATGGCATGAAGGTGGCTGTGACAGCACCACTCCTGTAACACGGCAACTCTCCGCTGATGGTGTAAGGTTGTGTTAAATGTCCTTTGTAGAACTAGCACGGGATCTGGTTGGATTTTTTCCCAGATTCCAAAATCTTTTGAGTGGGAGAAAGACCTCCCCCTCGCCCCGTGCTTTTAATGGCATTTTCACTCTCATAAAAGGCAGCAAATTCTTGGCTTCAGCCTGATGAAAATAAACATTTACCTTGATTACAAGAATATCCTCAGTTTTGCCAGCCTCAGCGCTTTATAACTCCTCAGACCATGAAGCAGAACTGCTGCCAGGAGAAAATCCTCCCCTGCTGAGAGCAGAGGTTGCTCACAGCGCTGATCCGGCTGTGTGGCACAGCTGTCTCCGAGTGGGCAGATCCAGCTCTGAAAGGTCTCGTTCTCACACCCTATGCAATATCTATGCTTGGGACTTTTATTGATGCCTTCACAAATTACTCTACCTTCTTATGGTATTCCTAAAGCTGGTGTCAGGTACTGCAAATCTATCGGCAAGATAAATCGCAAAACATGTGATTAGAGTGTTAGTAAAACCTGTAAAAGTACTACATTTATTTTAGGTCATTACCTTCTTTGTTGTCACGGGAGTCACTGTAGATAGAAGCCAGGGTAAACAAGGTGAAAATGACAAAAGCCAGCAAGATGAAAGCTACTTCGAGGTTTGTGAAGGGCAGCTCCATGAACTGCTACTGCTTCGCCTAGGAAAAAGTGTAAAAGTTTACTTGTCTGACTGGCTGTGGGAAGGGCTGCTCTCAATAGAGTAGTTAAGTCTTTACTCAGGAGGATACTAGATCCTGGTCAAACTGGTTAAGTAACTTTGGTGGTTAAGAGGGAAACAATGCTGCTGGCTCATACAAAAATGTAAGCTCAAACCCTTTTTACCGAGGACTCAGAATGTGCTATTGCTCTAGGGGACACTTAGAGCAGTTATTAAAGCAAAGCTGAACTTAACTGTATGTGCAAATACATCTATACACTATATTTATTTTATAGGTTTTTGTGTGCAATGCATTTAGTAACAGAAACATACTTGGACTTTGAAAGAGTAATAAAACCCCACTTATTAGAACAAAAAATATCTATAATGATCTGTAGGAAAGCATAGATTTTTCTTGACAGAAAAACTGCTAGAATATAAAACCCCCTGCCTTCTGTGTAGTGGAAAGTTTAAAATGTATGAGAGAAAGCCTGAACATTACCACCAAATTGCTAACCAAATTCCAGTCAACAGTCCAGGAATTCTGAAATCAGTGGAAGTTTAAAGTGTTCAGTTGCCCATAGGATTTAGCTGTAAAAAGCACTCTCCCAGAACTCTTAAAACCAAGGAATCCAATACATTTCTATGGAGTTTTGTGGAAAAAAAAAAAAAAAAAAAAAAAA
>VWYO01011076.1:68926-82648 GCA_013400275.1 Rhadina sibilatrix
TTCTTTTTTTTTTTTTTTTTTTAATAGATAGAGAGAACTGAGGCTGTGTCAGAAAGTACACGTATCCTATTTTGTGAGATATTAGGAGCCATAAAGGGGAACTACTAAATTTTCCATTCTAAGTCACTGCTAATTACTCAATCCTTTTGATAGAAAACTAAAGAATATAGAATTATTATCTCATTTTGCAGTGTAGGACACTTCTGGCTTAAGTTGTATGAAATGAGGTTGGGCAGTTGGCCTCGTCTCCCAGGCAACTAGCAGTATGCCAAGGGGAAATGGCCTCAATTGCACCAGGGGAAGTTCAAGTTGGTTATTTGGATTTTTTTTTTTTTTTCCCCCCCCACTGGAAGAGTGATTAAACATTGAAACAAACTCTCCAGGGAGGTGGTGGAGTCACCATCTCTGGAAGTGTTCAAAACTATGGGTAGACACAGCATTTCATTACATGGTTTAGTGGCCATGGTGGTATTTGGTAGAGGTTGGACTCGATGACCTTGGAGGTATTTTCCAACTGTGGTGATTCTGTGAATCTGTAATAAGAGGTGGTGTTCATCACTTTATGAGAAGTATGACTCACTTTGCAGTAACTAATTTTTTTCAACATAACTCATCTGAAGTTTTACGGCCTGTACTATCAGGAGATAATCTTTATTTTGCCAAACCAGGTGACTGCCTCTCTACTGACATGACAAGGAAGATCATGTTTAATTTTCCACGGCCAGATTATTTATTTGTGCAGCACATCTTGTCTGCACAGTGGTTTCCTGTCTAAAGCCACAGCTGAAACGAAGTTAGGACTCGGTAGCAGCAAGTTGCACTTGGGTTCCTTTTTTCCCTTCTCTGCTTTCTCGCAGTTGCCTAGAATTTGATTTCATCTCACTAAGATTTGGAACTGAGAACACATGGAGAACTCTGCAAGTATTTAACCACTTGGAACACACATTTACAGATATATTTTCATATTCGCAAGCATATCCATATGCAACTCAAGTGATGTGTGTGTAGTACATAAAAACAGTATTTGAGTTAATGTGTGTCAGCTTTCAAGCTCATCATATCACAAAAATGATGAGGTGGAAAGAAAAGCCTGAAAGGTGAATTTTCTTTAGAATTAGAGGCAAGTGACTGAGGTTCAGTTTGACTAATCTGCTTATCTCAGGGGTGTGGAGAAGGTGTAAAGTAGCTGGATATGGGCAGTAATGAGTCCTTCTATGTTGTCAAAAGGCAGTGGAAATAACATATCTGCTTCCTTTATTTGAATAACCAATAATTGTATATGCATGCTGATTGATGTTACAGTCCCACATGTATTTCTTCAACTGAATCCCTCCTTTTACAAAACACTGTTATACCTGTCAACACTTTGATATAACTGGCTCCAGTTCTGTAAAAGCTTGAAGGAGAAATTTTGCAAACATTTTTTTGCCTTGTACTAACTGGATGTTGTAGATTTCACCTTTCTGACTATTTTAATAGTGGTATTTTGCTGGTAAATGAATGTGAAGGGGATTTTATGATTTATCTGCTTCTCTGGGTGCTTAAACTATACAAGGATGTGAATTAACATGCTGGATTATCTACTCTCCTTCACTTACTGCATTATCCTAGGAACAATAGGTAAATTAATAGTTGACATAAACATATACTTTATAGTTTTCTCAGAAAGTTAAAAAAAAAGTCTGTAATTCTTGGTATAACTCAGTCTTGTGTTTTCATATGTATTTTGGTTTCTCAAAAGGCCATTTCCCCCAGCTGAATGTTTTTAAAGTTCCCTCCTATATCAGTCTATGGCAGTTTAATGCAAATACATGGTATTTGTTTTTAAGGAGTTTGGGAATTTGGGCTCCTTCCTAACCTAAGCATTAATAGTTGAAATCAGTGAAGTAAAAATAGAAGCAGCACCAATTATTTCAATATTCCAGTTTCCCATTCCTAGCTCTTTATATTGCATATAGACCTTTGTGACCAAAATGCTTCTGCAAGGTTTTCCTGGACTGAAACTTTGCAGCCATAAGAAACTTGATGGAGATAGCTGGGGCTTCACATTGGCTCCAGTTTTAGCTCTGCTGCTGAATCTCAGATGGCAAACTTGTTTGGAGGTGGTTGCCCTCTTTTGTATCTGACTGAGCAGATCCTACATACCTTGTACAAAAATACATAGCTGGTGATGTTTTTATGGAAAAATTACTACAACCAAGTACACTTCCAAGGTATTTTTTAGAAAAATATGTCTTCATTTTACCCAGTTTACAGATAATTCTGTTTGCAGTCATAATTTTTGAGCTATTACTATAGAAAATTATACCAAATAAGAGGGAGTGGTAGTGGGATATATATGGAGGAATAAACACCTTCATATTTCTGTTGTGAGAAATAACTATCTAGATCTGATGAAAGCTGTTCTTTTCCTTGAAGACAGCAAAGTCCCAATGTTAGCTCATTTGAGGGAGGTAAATCAATAATGACACATTGTAAGAACACCTACCTTTCATACAGCCAGCTATTGAAATTAGATGTTATTTTAGGCACACACTATGGTATGCTTAGCTTCTTGACACTGACTAATTCATTCAAGTTACTCTGAGCTTGCCTGTATGCATCTTTTCAGTTTGGCTTTTGTGCCATTACCTTAGAGTTTATATCATGTGCAGTACCTATAATTGTAAATGACCAAACCAAAATTGAAAGGGATAATAAACCTTGTATTCCTACAGTACTGACAGGCTCTAATCAGCAGAAAGGGCAGCGTGTATTCAAGTAACCTTCTGCCTGCAGTATGTAATTTCCGTTTTCAATTAGTTTACATTTCAGGCAGTAGTGAAATTTGGTTTTGCAGATGTCTACTAGGGATCTAGTTTTGTTCCTTGGTTTTGACCTCCAAGAGGAGAAAGTATGTAATACTAGAAGAAGTGTTTATTCAGGAGTCTCAAGTTTCCTAATGCCCACAGACATTACTGATTTTGTTTTTTATGACCTTTATTTAGAGAATTAAATTAATTTAAACCAATATAGTGATATTTTTCTATTTGGTAAAATCAGAGCATGGCATTTTAATTATTTTTAAAAGGGAAAGAGACAATTTGGTAATAATTAAAGGATGTATTTATTGAAAACATAGTAGAAGTAATTTTGGTAAGTGCATGGACAGAGAACCAAATTGAAATAGAAGCAATGGTTTAAGAGCTCTGTCCATACATAAGCACTTTGGAAAAAATTCCAAAGAGACTGTCATTAATAAACCTTCATGACTATAATTTTATATATTCATTAAAACATTCATGTTATTGATAGCAGGCTGTTTTACTTTACAATCTTCTGACTTTAATGATTGGATTTTTATTTATATTGGATAATTATTTAATAAAGTTATGGGACTCTACTCAATTCTCATAAACCTCCATGCTTATGTGCATAGTCATGTCATTCCAAGTATTTTTTTCCTAACTTCCTGGTTCTCTGCATTTATGAATAGTTAGGACAATTGTACACATCTCCAACTTCCAGGATGCAATCCACTTGACATTCCCTAACTGTTTAGTGAAGCATTTTTACTTACAAAATAATGGCCCAGTCTAATGCCTCAGAATTAATCCAGATTCAGAACAGTATCACAAGAGGGAGCCCTTGTCAACACCAAAAAATCACTACCTGCTTTTGCAGAGCTGCATGAAGTCACTCTCCAAGTGAAAGGTGGGTTCTGTGCACTTGCAATGAAAGTAATTCACATGAGAAGAGAACCTTCTCAGACAGGTTGTACACAAACTGATTTTTTTACATAGGAAAAAAGCTGGGAAAGTATGGTTGAGCATTTGAACAGGTCTGAACTGTGATTTTTAAATTACTGCTTTGCTACTTTTGGATAGCAAGAGATATGAGGTTAGAGCATTATCACTGATTTATTTTTAAAGATTGTTACTTTTAGTCTCTTGAAAATTCAATATTACTCTCTTGTGAATTGCAAATTATCAATAGGAATCTAATCTTTGTTAGCTTAAGGGATTAATACATTCTGAAATATGTTTCTTAAAGAAAATTCTTTAATTTTTTCCTAGTTTAGGTACTGCTTTGCATGGGAAAGTATTCAGTCTGGTTTAAGTTCAATTGTTTTGCTTTGAGTGAAAAAATTATATGTCTTACAGTGTTATGGTGCTATCATGGTGAAATTCCATATGATGTTGACTGGAGAATAAACTGAAAATAGAAAAAGATAGTTTAAATTTGCAGGTTTCTTAAACATGTGTATCTAACCACTTTAATAAAAGAGGTCTTATACTAAAGATTTCAGGTCGATCCCAAGTTTTTTACTAAAAGTCAGAGCATTTCCAGGCAAAATTTGTAACAATTCTGTGTCTCCTCTCTGTCTGTCAGTAATGCTTCTTCACCATTGAGTGCTATTTTTCTTCAGGAAGTTAAGGTGAGGTTCCTAAAGAAAACAGTGGTTTTTTTACTATTTTAATGCACTGTCAGTGTAAAAAAAAAAAAAAAAAAAGGGAAAATAAAAGGAAATGTTCTCCAGAACTCCAGAGTTTTAGTTGCTGTGGTTGTTTCCTTGTCTGGTTCTTTTTAATAATGTTTCATTTAAGGTATCTGATGGAATGATTTTCTCACCTAGACACGCTTCAAAATCACCGTAGTGGTGAATGGACCAAAATGTTGGTGCAAAAATCCTTGATAATGGAGCACACTGACACTCTGAAACTGATGCATTGCAGCAGCTCCTGAGAAGACATTATGCTGCTTTCTTCTGTGTTTGAGGAAATGATGATATTAACATGGTTACAACCTAAAATAGAAATTTAAACAAATTGAAGCGTTACTCCATATATACAGAAGAAAATTTAGTTTTAAAACATTGATTATATAGCAACTTCATATTTCTTTTCACACTTTCACACAATACAAGCAAGTTTAGAGTGTTGACTTTGGTATTAAATATTCATTCTGAGGCAAGGAGATTTAGTGATACAATTTCTTTTGCTATTTATGGGAGATTATGTGGTTAACTCTTCTTCAGGTGTCATGATTAATTTACTTTTGTATTTCTGAAAGGATCATTTTTAGTCTAGCAGAGCTAAAGACTACAATTCATTGAATTGAAAAGAGAAAGAATTACAAGTGACTTCACTTAGAGATAAAATACATTTGGAGAAAAAATTGTTTTGACATTCTCAAGGAAATGTTGAAGCCAAGTAAATATTAAATAGTTGACCATTTTAGCTAAGCTTCTTGTGTGCAATTTTATATTTTCTCCTTCTTTTGCAGAAAATACATACATTCCCCCACCAGTTTTTTTCAGGTAGGACAGTCTGGATGTGAAATCTGACTCTTTTAGGTGATCATTTGAGGTTGAATTGCAACATTAAAATTTTTTCACCTAATTTTTTTTTAATTATCCTCAATGGCAGTATTACAAAGATATAGAGCAGAGACAGATATGGAATAGGCAGCTATGGTACTGGTAAATCTTTTGCTTCTTCCCTCCCTTTCCCAGGCATGGATTTTATAATGTGCATGGCTTTTACACTGAAGATTTGCATGCTTTGGAACCCAAGCATTACCTAAGTGTCTAGTTTCCTGCTTTCAGATGGGATAAAGTTAATTTTCTTTCTAGTAGCTGGCACAGTGCTGTGTTTTGGATATAGGAAGAGAAGAATGTTGATAACACACTGCTGTTCTAGTTGGCACTGAGCAGTGCTTACTCTAAGTCAAGGATTTTTCAGCTTTTCACACTGCCCTGCCAGCAGAGAGCGTGGGGGACACAAGAAGCTGGGAAGGAGCACAGCCAAGACAGTTGACCCCCACTGTCTAAAGGGATATTCTACACCATATGTCATTGTTCTGAACAATAAAACTGGGGGGAATTGGCCAGGGGTTGGGAGCTGCCTGGACATCGGTCAACAGGTGGTAAGAAATTGGGCTGTGCATCCCTTACTTTGTATATTCTTTTATCACTTCTATTATTTTCATATCCTTTTCTGTCCCTCTACACTACCTTTCTCTCAATGCACAAGTTTTACCTTTTTTTCCAATTCTTTCCTGCCTTGCACTGTGGGGAATGAGTGAGCAGCTGTGTGGTGATTGACTCCCTGCTGGATTAAACTGCACCAGCAGATTTAGTAGAGCATAGGTTGGCTTTTAGCTGTTTTTCGTGTCTTCTTACCTAGAAGGACAAAGACTGCCCTAACTCCCCTGGAGTGTCATATCCATCAGACATGATTTGTTCATAGCACAGGCTGCATGGAACGGGGACAAGTCCTCCTTTCCTCAGCACCAGATCACTGGGAACAGCTCTGTCACCAAGCAAAGTAGTGACTGGGGGGCCTATTGAGGAAGAGGGTCTCAGCCATCCTCAGTTTGGCTCAAAGTCCTTAGAAATGAGTCCTTAGCTTAGAAATGAGACTGGCCCTGTGACCTTCTTGTCTGGAAGTTTATGATTGAGGAATATATGTGAGGGAAACTGGCTCTGTGTGCTCAAATTGAGCTCATGATCTCAGAAGCTGGGCCATGTACTGTGGAAGAGGAGAGCTGTTTGCCTTGGCTCACTGCATCTTGTTGGGAGCCATGCAGAAGAGCAGGAGGACTCACACAATCTGTGCCATTGACTCAGCTCCACCAGAGAAATGTTCGCTTGAGCAGTGGGAATCAAGAGGTTGAGTAGATAACTTCTAAATTGCCTAAGCTCTCTGCTTATCTCTTTACTCCCACATAACATGATAGTATTTAAAGGAACAGAGGTCTACACTGTGTTCTTAGAAGTTTCCAATATTTTTCAGGAAGGGTAAAAATTTTTCATTTGCTGCAACTGCTGGAGTAATGAAACTGTACTATGCTATTGTATGTGCACTAGAAAAAGAAAAGGAAAAATGGTGAGATTCCTAACAGAAATATTTTATATTTCTTCTTTATATCCGTGCCTCTGTGGAGGAATTTTGCATGCGTGGGAGATGACAGAAATATAATAAAGATGTTCAGCTGAAGGGCCATGACCAAACAAAAGGAACATCACAGAAATAAAATACAAAGATTAATTGTAGCAGAAGGATGGAAAGGTCTAACTATTGTTATTATAGTTAAACATGAAACATTTTTCTCTCAGGTTTCTGTTTTCTGAAGACAGGGGTGGTAACTCATTCCCTAGCCACTGTCACACTGGATAAAATGTTCTTTTTATCAACTTCAGATCCAGCCAGTATATCTCTTGTAAACTTGCTTCTTGTTTGTGCTCTGCACAAAATTATTTTCCAAAAGAATGATTTCTGGGAAGATCAAGTAGGAGTTGCTTTTTTGCAAGCTAGGATCAATTTTTGTAGCTATCTTTTTGTAGGCTAGTTCAAAGTCATACTGTGAGAAGCATCCCTTTAGAAAACTTAATTTTTCTTTGGATAATGACTTAGTTAAAATTTTAAATGAGATGGCTTGATCAGGCTTACAACGTACCTGTCAGAAAAAGGCAGATTTAGCTACATTGTGGGCCATCTCTTCCATTTAATTTCATTTGTGAATTCCATGTTGTGTATTTACCCAAAATGAGGGAGTAAATTGGATTTGTCCCAAAAGCTGTTGATTAAAATTCTTCCAAAATTCATACATATGAGCCACATTTTCCAGTTTATTTTTGGAAAATTGTTTCCAGCTTTATAAGCACATCAGCTCCAATAAAAGAGCCTGAAGAGTGTCTCAGTATTCCTATGTAAATCAAGAGGTTATGCTACTAAATTCTATCATTTGGTTGCCTATCATAGCTGGTAAAATTACTCAGATTAAATTATTATTTTTTTTTTTACTTTTCTTAAATTTGTTCTTGATTTATTAATATAGATTTTTCAACTTACCTAATTTTTACTATTACACAAAGACATGAAACTTCTGTAACTCTGATGAATTTAATTGAAGGATTACAACCACCTTAGGCACCAGAGAGGGATTTCAATCTCTTAAACCCTTTGGATGCTTAGTTCCATTTGGTTTTATGGTCTCTACCACTGCAATACCATTCACAACCCATATTACTGTAGCTCCAATGATCTGTGTAATTACAACAGACAAAAGAGGGATTTTAGTAGTTGTGGATGAATCTCTAAATTTTGTGAATAGAAAAGTAAATTTAAATTTTTTCATGTCACCATGTTCAGTTATATTTTCACTGCAGATTCCAAGTAGAGCAAAAAGGACAATTTTCATCACAATAAAGATAATGGCTGCCATTTTAGGTCAATATGAGGCAAGCCTATGGAAAAATCCTTTAAAGTTGTGAAAAATGGGAAATAAAAATAGTGTTTGCTATCTATTTTTTACCTCTTTAATATTATATTTAGAGATGCTCACAGAAATGAGTCTTAAGAAGTGGTACCTAATCTCCAATGATAAATGTAAGCTACTATGTCAGGTCTTAAATGGCAGGGTGCACAATGCCAGGTGATTCTTATACCCCAGGGTATATAGAACTTCAAGAAATGATTTTAATACTCTCCTCTGGCATTAAAATATGAGTCTCTAAATTATATGAGTCTCTAAAACCTCCCTCAAAATAGCATGAACATCTGACTGTACTCACCATCTACTAGTGGAGCAGAGAAACATTGAATAGCTAGGCTTAGTTAATGAAAGAAATGCATACAAAAGAACAGAGTATAATTTCTTTCACTTGAATCTCCCCAGACTGTGACTGGTAGCAATTCAGAACTTTTCCTTCTAGTGAACATGCTCAAATGTTTCCAGTTTCCAAAGCACTGTTTTAAAAATAAATAATAAGGGGGAAAAATAATAAATACCTGTTGAGTAAGACATGAAACAAAAAAAGATTGAGGATAAATTTCCCTGCCCACCGAGTCCTTGCAAGTTGATACCTGTCCTCAGTCCAGCAGCTTTTCAGAGGCTTCATGATCTGCACAACCCTCACACAATGCTCTATAGGTCCTACAAGGAGCTTCTTTGCACTGATTATGGTTTGTGGGTCTTTTCCATGCCAAAACTAAACCTATTTCCTGTCAGGAGTATCCTAGGCTCAACTCTTGTTGCAAGTACCCATTCTTCTTAGCTCCACATACCAGAAGTGTCTCCAAGCTGTGTGTACTTCTTTTTTGGTTGTCTTGTTGAGTAACCCCGTTAATACACTGGTTACAACACAGAAATCAATTGAATTATTGGACAACAAGATTATTCTGTGGATACTGATAGTGATGTGAGACTTGGAAAAGGCATTTCGAAAACTGTAACTTCAATTATTCCACATGCTGTGTTCTACCTAGAATGGAAGGTACACATGGAAGGATTAGGTAGGTTAAGGCCAAATGAATTATGGAAGTATTAAATCCCTTAACAGAGACAATCTCTTGGCCACTGTCTTAAGTGTGCAAGGAAGGACTGACAAATACAGCAGTTTTGGCAATTGAAAAGAAGTTGATCTCTTCCTTAACAGCCAAACCATAGAAGAAAATAATGCTTTTCAGTAAGTGACAAAGGGCTTTTGAGAGAAAAGCATAAATAAATAAATAAATAAAACATAGTCCAGACTCCTTCCAACCATTTAAAAAAAAGGAAAAAAAAAGAGAGTTTCTGTAAGAGAGAAACTTTCAGTACTATGTTCTCTTTCTACCTAGCAGAAGAGAGAGGGGGTAACTCATTCCCTAGCCACTGTATGTATGACCTTCCCCTTTCAGCATTTTCTTTGTTGTTTCTGTCAAATCATTCGAAGAAACAGAAAAAAATCTCACGAAACATCTTTCAGAAGGAAAGATACCTTAAATCTTGTATTGTGCTGATTGTTTTCCTCAATTTACTTTTCCCATCTGACTCTAAACATTTGAGACAACGATCCTAGCATGTAAGAGGTCAGCCTCGGAAATATTTACCATGGAAGCAGATGAAACCATTGATTGAGAACATCAGCAGTCACCAGTGCAACTACCAGCCCAACAGGACAGTTAGATAAAGTAGCCAATGAAACCAAACAGCAATGTTACACGATGCTGCAATAACTGGTATCTGATTTCCCCCTTTGTCTTGGCTGCTGTAACAGGTTTCAGGGAGTACTCCCAAAATGAAAAATTATCTTTTGCAAAGTCAGTTGTTGTGTAGTGGCCCTTTGCTTCTGAGGACATATGCTTCTGTCTGCCATAGGAACTCCTAATTCCTGATGGTAGCTTGGATTATATAACCTGAGGTCAGATCAAAGGAGCCGTGAAGGTGTTTCCACTGTAGCATATAGACACCACCAGGATCCTTGTTAATAGGGCTTCTTGTCAATATTGAGGTGCTAAACAAAACAAATGTGTGGGGTGTTGGGGCTGAGATAGCTGAGCCCCAGGTAAGTAAATATATCTCAGATGTATTTTGTTACAATATATGTAAATACATATATTGTAACAAAATAGTTTTAGATTGCATTGTGTTCATGTACAGGCAAACATGACCCAAGCCACACAGACACTATGCTTAATATAAGCACCTAGTCTTGAGAGGTGAAAAATATTTTATTCAGATTAGTGATGGTTTTCAGGGTTTTTCAGGGCAGGAATCCAAAGTAGGCACACCTGGATTTCTCCATTAAACCCCGAGTGAGGTTAGTGCTAGGAGGTCATTATGGTGTGCCATAATTTATGTTTTAGTATGACTTTGCTGTCTTGAATGGTTAATTCAAAATTTATCAGTAAAAAAATCTCTGAGGGAAGTAATAATGGAAAGAGGAAATTGAACAAAGTAGAAGAAAAGAAGTTTGAATTTTAAATAAAGACAGACTCTCATACTGCTGTCTTAACTTCTCATTTCTTGTTTGTAAGATAATGAAGATGTCAAAACTTTTCCTTAAAGATAAAATGTTCTTTCTTTCCCATAGAAGTTATAAAAATGTCAGGAAAAATCAGAAACTGCTCAGAGCCCATAAAATAGGACTGTTATAAATACCTTGACACATTTATGAAGAGGATTATTTATTTAAAATATTTATTTTGGCTCTAACAGCCCAGTTTTTACTCCACATGTGATATTATAGCTTTTTTTTTAATGATTTCTCCCTTAGCCTCAAATAATAAGGCTCAGAAAAGCAGCTACCTTTTACCAATGGGCAGCTTTTGGAAATGGGAATTCAGTGACCTGGGCAGGTCAGGATCTCATATCACGACATGCTGCTAACATAGTAATGGTACAGTGTAAAATGAGATTTCCCCCAGCTGCAGAATCAACCTCTAAATTATTCTCCAACTGAGGTGGCTCTTGTGCTGGGTTGGAACACACCTGGATGCCAGATGCCCAGCAAATCTGTTCTGTCACTCCCCTCTCCAGCTGGACAAGGAATAAAAATACAATGAAAGGCTCATGAGTTGAGACAAGGGCACTCACCAATTATGGTCATGAGCAAAGCAGAGTTGACTTGAGGAAATACAGTTAATTTATTATCAACTAAATCAGAGTAGGGTAATGAGAACTGAACCAAATTTAACAAACACCTTCCCCCCAGCCTTCCCTTCTTCCAAGGCCTGACTTCACTCATAATTTTCTCTGTCTTGTCCCCATCAGTGGTGCAGGGGGACAGGAGATGGGGGCTGCAGTCAGTTCATCACACGTTGTCTCCCTTGCTCCTTCCTCCTCATGGGAAGGACTCCTCGCACTCTTACCCTGTTCCAGAATGGGGTCGCTCCCACAGGAAATAGTCCCCTACAAACTTCTCAAACACAAGTCCTTCCCACAGGATGCGATTCTCCACAGATTGCTTCAGCCTTGGCCTCTTCCACACAGTTCAGTCCTTCAGGAACAGGCTGCTCCAGTGTGTAACCAACCCCATGGGATCACAAGCCCTGTCAGCAGGCCTTCTCTAGCATGTGCTCCTCTCTCCAGGAGTCCACAGGTCCCACAGGAATCTACTGCAGTGCAGGCTTCCCACAAGGTCGTCCTCTTTCAGGCATCCACCTGCTCCAGCATGGGGTCCCCCATGGGCTACAGGGGCAGAGCTGCCTCACCATCAGCTGCACCTTGGGCTGCAGAGGAAACTCTGCTCTGGCACCTGGAACTCCTCCTGCCTCTCCTTATTCACTGTCCTCAGTGTCTGCAGGGCTGTTTCTCTCACATATTCCCTCTCACTCCTCTCTTCAGTGGCTCCAAGTGCCATTTGTGCAGCTTCTTCCCCCTTCTCAGATCTGTTATCCCATTGCTGCTGGGCTCAGCCTTGGCCAGCAGTGAATCCATCTTGGAACTGGCTGCCATTCCAAGGGGAAGCTTCTGGCAGCTTCTCACAGAAGCCACCACCCCTGTCCCCCCCTGCAACCAAACTCCTGCCACAAAAACCCCATACAACTATTTTGGTTATAAACTGGCCAGCTGATACCTCTTTAGCTGTTAGGTTTCTCATTAAGCTGGATTTTACTAATGGTGTCTTGGCACACGTGGGAGAGAGCACTTCTGTTCTGAGATCACTTTTAACTGTTCATGATGTGTAATGTAAGTGGAACATCAGTGACATCCTGTGGCAGCACACAGACAAGCTGTGTTCTGGACACCTTGAGGGATGAGTTCCATAAATTTGCCTCTGTTTTCTTATGGTTTGGCTCAAGGTCTGCTTCTGGAGAGCTCAGGCATATTTTGGCAGAATTGTGTTTTCTGGCTTAAATGGTAGGTGAGCAAGCTGTTGCTACAGCATTATTTAACAAATAATAAAGGATGAACAAGATTAATCTCAATTAGCAGATACCACTTCAAAGAATAAGTCATCTCATATACAGTCTTGTGTCATCCTGGGGGATTTTTTTTTAATACTTGAGCAGAATTTACCAGAACTGTCAAACAATAAAGAAATCAGTTTCACAAGAGTGGGTAGGAGAGTTGATGAGCTATGTTAGAGTTAAAACATTGTTTGTCAATACCATTTTCGCAAAATTTTTTGTTTATTTTTTTAAGGTGACAAGAGACTTGAATGCAGAGTATAGTAGCATGCTATTTGAAAAAGTGGTATTATTTTAATAAATAAATTTGTATGTCCTTCACCAGACCATGGAGGCCATTGTAAACCTTGTAAATTAGTCATTTAAATTATCTTTTAAAACAAGAAAGCCACAAAAAAATCTGACATTAAACATTCAGGTACATACCCTGTTGTGTTCACCTTTGGAGAAGAGCTGATTATCTACCAGGTAACTAAAATGCAGTTATGCTGCCCTGTTTTCACAAGGAGATGTATCAGATACAGTAATGGCCATAGTGCAGGTAGCAAGTCAGGACTATCAGATTTTCTTTCTCAATTATTTAATCTGAATATTGTCACTAGGACTTGACTTCTCTACTTCCATTATGACTTATTTTAAAATATTTTTTAATTCCACAAGAGTAAGTGGAAACAAAGTGAAATATGCCTGATAATCAGTGGTTGTTTTACTTCTAAATTTTTCTATTTTCTGCAAATAGGGAAATATCACACCCTCACTATGCCCAAATACTTTTCCGTTTTTATAACTATGTATTTGTCAACAATACATAGTTATAAAACAACAAATTCAGACACACTAATTTTTTTTTAGTTGATTTCAGGGAAGAACACCTACTGTTTTCTTGAACAGTGTTCCAGCTCAGCAACAGTTTGTCCAACAGAAATGATCAGGAGATATTCCTGGTACCTAGAGGCTCTTTCTCCTTTCAGTGATGGAAAATGGCCTCCACCCATCATGCACTGAAAATTCTCTTTCCAGGGTGTCTCAGTAATTCAAAGGTTTTTGCTGTTCTAGCTGGGAAAAA
>VWYO01011076.1:88453-107044 GCA_013400275.1 Rhadina sibilatrix
AAAAAAAAAAAAAGAAGAAGATTATTTATTGATCTTTAGGAACAAAATAAGCCAGAAAGATGGTTAAGTAACAAAAACTGATGTAAGTGTTGTCTTAAATTGTAGCAGAATGGTTAAATATATTTGAGCAACCAACAGTGGGACTTAGAGACTTATTTTTCTCTGCTGCACATTCCCTTCAAGGCTGACTTCTTGTTTGGAGCTTTGTATAAATCCATCCCTTTTGAATATGTTTTATCTATCTCAAAGTCTTTGCCAAAAGGTTTTTTAAGGTCCTGATGAGGAATTTTAGAATCAGGATCTTAGAGTCAGACTGTTTTACACAATTGATCCAGACAGGATATAAAAATGTTATGGTAAATCTTATTTTTGACTACTTGGATAGTACACACTTTAAATGGCCATTGCTAATTTTCTGCATAATCTAATCTTCAGATTAAATTCTGGAATTCAACATTTGGATTCACAGAGCTAGCTGAACAGAGATATTCATCTCACTAGTTTGAATTTAAACCATCTTATAGAAAAAAATATTAACAATTATTCACTCAGTGAATAATTGTTCCTCCTAATCATGTTCCTCACTGGGCTGAGACATAGCCTTGGAAAAAAGTCTCCATAGAACACATGTGGAGAAAACAGACTTATGTTGTTGCTTTGGTGGATCTTTCTGAATCAGTTGTCTGCATGGCACCAGACTGTCTAACTAATGCCATTGCAGCCTGGTTTTGCATCCTGGTTCCTTTCCTTAGGAGGCTGGAAACAACATTTCACTGTAGCAGCATATTTCTGAGCCTGAGAAGGAGACAGACATATCAGCTTTAAAATAAGAATTACTTTTGACAAATTAAGTCTCATATCTTAATGGGTTTTAGTATTAAAATCTCATTAATGACTGAATAGTGAGACATGTAGTTCACAGATTGCCTTGAAATCACCTAGGCAAGGCAAATAATTTTATATGCTTTTCTTTTTTGAGAGAGAGAATCCCTACCATGCAAAAGCCAGAATTAACAACAGAGTAGTAAAGCATCAGTTAAAATTTTCCTTAGAAAAAGCCTGACAGAAACTTACCCAAAAACCAAATATTGCTGTTGGCTCACACTTGTCCCAGAGGATTCTGGCTAAAATAACAGAGCTGTTTAATTATTCTGAAATTGATTTATACACAGATTTATGCAGCTGGGAATTTTGCAGGGCTCTGCACCATGACAAGCAGTTGAATTCTGAGTAATTACTTCTCTATAACTAGCTATCTGAAAGAATTGGGTTAATTTCTCCTTAGTCTTAAATGAATGTTTATACCAAGATATCTAATATTTGAGATAAAATTCCCATTTTTAAAATGGAATACTAGAAAAATAAATGGTCCCAAAAATTCACATGACAAAAAAATAAATTGTTTGAAAATCTGTGAATTTCGTGGAGAAACCCATTGCACATTTTGTCATTTAATTAATTTTAAGTATACTGAATGCACACTGTAATTTCTGACATGAAGTTTGCCTGGTGTTATCCTGATGTGTGTCTTGGGAAAGGTCATAAGCAAAAAAATATATCTGGATGAAGACAGTACTTGGTGAAAATTATTATATTGCTTGTATATTTGGTCGATTTAAAACCTAGATTCAGAATACAGCTCAACACAGGTTTCCTGAGAGACCAAACAAAATGTGTATAGTTGACATTCTTCTGACAGATAACTGTGTAATAATCTATGAAACATACTTTTACAGGGAATGTTCAGACAGATGCACACTTGCTGATGCAGCCTGAGTATCCTGAACATCCTGAATATCCCTGATACTTATTTCTAGTCTTTATTTGCCTTCTGTTGTCTTGTGCAGTCTGAGTAGCCAGGTTAGGAGAGAAAAGCTCTTTCCCAGCTCTCACAGGTGAGACATGTTCCATCCACGTGTGTAGCTCGGTCTCCAGGTACATCACAGCCTGTGAAAGTCACCAGTGGCACCACAGTACAAAAAAGACATTGAGCCATCAGAGAGCATCCAAAGGAGGGCCACAGGGATGGTGAGGGGCCTTGAGGGGAAGCTGAATGAGGAGTGGCTGAGGTCACTTGGTCTGCTCAGCCTGGAGAAAAGGAGACTGAGGAGAGACCCCATTGCAGTCTGCAACTTTCTCATAAGGGGAAGAGAAGGGGCAGGCACTGATCTCTCCTCTCTGGTGACCAGTGAGCTGAGGGAATGGCCTGAAGTTGTGTCAGAGGAGGTTTAGGCTGGATATTAGAAAAAGCACCTTCACCCAGAGGGTGTTTGGGCACTGGAACAGGCTCCCAGGGAAGTGGACACAGCCCCAAGCCTGAGAGAGTTCAAGAAGGGTTTGGAAAATGCTTTTCATCACATGGTGTGACTCCTGGGGTGTCCTGTGCAGAGCCAAGATGTACTCGATGTGGGTCCCTTACAACTCAGCATATTCTGTGACCAGAACTAAATCAAATTTGAAGAGTGGATGTCCTTTATTTTTTACTGTATTACTGTAGTGAGCTATATCTTCATCCTTAAAGTTAAAACAAAAATATGTTTTCACCATATTAAGTATAAACTAGGACAAGATATTCTTATTACATGTGACATGAGCCTACCTTTTATATTTAACATATCCAGCAATAAAATGACATCAAAATCCATAAAAATTAGTTTGTAATGAAGAAGGAGCTTTGATTCCATGAGCAGGTTAATTCTAAGTGTATGCATGTACTGATCTATAGCTGGTAGAGCTCTTTCTCTGCGTGCCTGCACAGCCAACATTTAAGTGCATTAAGTTTAACACACAACTTAGCAGCATTTTGCTTGAAAATACACAGGTGGAAGACAGACCAACCAAGATAAAATGAATTGAAGCACTTCAACTGAGGAGTTAAGGACAAGAAAATAAAAGTTGCTCTTCAATATGGCTGTAAAGTAAAGCAATACAAGGAAGCCAAGATTATCCAAAAGGGCACCCAGAGCTGATTGCTCTTATGTCAGTGTGTAGCTCATTTGCACGTTAAAATTAGTTGATGAATAACAAAAGACCACAAACTATTACAGTGTATTTAATGGAATGCATACTGCTGAAAATGCCGTGGTTTTTCATACTAAAAGGTTAGATATAATGTCAGAGCAATGAAGAATCACAACTTGACCACACATATCTTAGAATGCATATGAAAAGAGATGACTTATTACAAATCTTATCAATAATACAACACTATTTAAGTCAATTTCAGGGACAACGTTTTAATTATTTTAATTAAAAATAAAAAGAACATTTGGTTATCTTGAGAAATGAATAAACTTACAGTTTGACCTGTATAATCATAACTAATTGTTTTGACAACCCATAATGCCACCATAGGAACACAGTGCTTTTATGCTCATCACATTTAATAGTGAAGACGTATGCGGTCATTCATTTGGAATTGTATTATTCCATAATTTTGATTATAATTTTCCCAAGTAGCTTCCATGTTTGACACATACAGACTTTGAATGTGCACTCCATGATAGTGAATTTTGTTTATATGAGTCACAGAGCTTGGTTTAAATACTGAACACATTACCTGTGTGTCAGGAGACACTAACAGAGTATTTAACAGAAGCATGGTTTGGTAAGCAGAGTAGAATCTGCCTTGTCTCTTTCCTCTCCTTTTGAACGTAGAGAACAGTCTGTTCTTACAAAACTTGAAATATCTAAATCTTGGCACACTGTTGCCAAAAAAGGAATCATTCACTGTGCATTTGACAGAAGTAGCCCTCCTATTATCTCTTGTGTGAAATCCCTTATATCCACTCAGATATAAACACATTGGTTTAGTCTGCATCTATCCTGCTAGACAGGAAAAAGGTGACAAAAGAAAAAAAAAGGCAACAGAGAAGGTACAGAGGTCTAAAGCAAAATCTGAAATCGAGCTGAGGACCATCCTGCTTTATCTGTTACCACTAGCATTTTTAGTAGTGCCCTACACATTCTTCCTCTTTCTCTTTTTTTTTTTTCCCTTGACTGCTCCCTTAGGTAATTACCCTTCCATAGTCTCTGCATCTCTACTGCCTTCTGTGCCCGTGTTGGCTCTTGTTCCTCTCTCATTCATACCCATAGACCATTTCCCTGATCACTCCCCTCATTCCTTCATGTTTCTTTTTTACCCCAATTTTCCATGCCTTCTTGGTATCACCAACCCACGCTGCCCACACAATTTCCAACTGCTCTTTTCTGTCACCTCTCAGTTTTCTCATTTCCCTTTTCTACCTGGACTTTATACTTTCTTCCTTGCTCTGATTTTTCATTCTTTGTTTTTTTCTACTGTGTCCTTATTGCTTGTCTAATTTCTTCATCAAGTTTCTGCCAGCTCTCTTCCTTTTACCTTATCAACTCTTTTTGTTTTTATTTCCTGTTGCCCTACCATTCTCTACCAATAACTACACTGCTTGTTTTCCTCTTTTCCCTGTTATCTTCATTCTTTAGTAGCAAATATCATTGAAATATAGGGCAGATTTTATCAGCACAGTTATGTTGCAAACCTAGTCCCCTCTGTTAAATAGTAATTTCCATTTCAGTGAATGTAGCCTTTTACTACTAATTCCTTTGAAGTGTGAAATCTATTGTTCAGCTAAAATACTGGAGTAATGCATTGTGGGGGGGAAAACCTATCTGTAATGAAATTTTAACTCTCTAAATCAACATCACAATGTCAGACAGGTATGTAAATAATGAGTTATTTATATTACCTGTCACTCCACCTTATCTAGAAAATAATTCAGTAGTTCTTAAACACAATTGTGCCTGGTATGTATTTTGATGTGTGATAACTGTAAAGCATTATCAGTGTCAGGAACTGTGCATACTCACATCATTTTTCACTTTAATGGCGCTGAAAGTGCTGAGAACAAAGCCTCACAACTGATGCAAATCTTGTGATTAACACGAATTTTGAAGGATGTTGTGCATGAGAGAGTCTGCCCAGCCTTGTTTCAGAGCCTCGTTTCTGTGAGCATCTGAAAATGAGAAGGAAAAAATATCTTTAGTGTTTTGGAATTGATTGGGCCTGTATCCAACTGGTTGCAGGTGTTCTTTGTACGCATTGAAACTGCACATTCAGAAAATGATAAGTATATTGCAGCAGTTTTCTAAATATTTGTTGTAACTACATTTTCTTTCCTTCTATTTAAAAACCCACCCTAATCTAGACATTCTGATTCATTTTATAGGTTTGCAGAGACTAAAAGGTTCCTGCATTCTTGGAACATATGTTCAAACAGTTTTATCATCTACCCCTGGTTTTCCTCTTTCCCATGTCCATTCGATTACACAAGTTGTCTACACTAGGAAGCACCAGGAAACCTCTGTTAAACAGGCCATGGAAAATGGTAATATCAACTTTCAAACTGTGACTACATATGCAGGAAGAGATCTTCATGTCTGCCTGTGCAAAGAATACAGGCTATCTTGGCTCATTTTGTCTTTGCACATGAGATGAGGTAATCAGGAGAGCAGTTGGTGCTGTGGAAGGACATGTCTGGATGAGTTCCACATCCACTTGCTGGCATGAGCGGCAAAGCCTGCTTAGCATTTCCTCTGCTCCACACTGCATGCAGTTACTTTTCTCTAACATGCACCCCTAAGAAAAAGACTGATCAGGATGTGAAGAGGTAATGCAACAACATCAGGGCTGCAGATTTCTGCTAAAATTTAACAGTAAGCTGAATGTTGAGTGGAATGGTGGAACGGAATTCCCATAAGCTGTCATTTGGTGCAGATAATCTCTTCTTGCACTGCCCATTTAAAAGGTCCATTGAGAAATATCCAAATGCCATACAGTCGACATAGAATCTTAGTAATGTCATTTATCTCAGGGGATATATGGCATACATGCACAATCTTGGGAATGTCACCTGTCCCAGGGGACCAGGATGGAGCTGGTCCAAAATGCTCTGGATCCCGTGAGGTTTTCTAGATGCGTTCTAACACCAATTTACAGAGGTAAGAACTTTACTCAAAGTAATTATACAGTATTTTAAGCATCCTGATTGGATTTCTTCAATCACTCCACCTACTGTGCTAAAAGTAATCAAGGCAAAGAATCTTACATGGAAAAAGATCATAGAGAGACGAGATATCGAAATGACAATTCTCTTGAACAGCAGCAGAAATTATTTCCTTCAGTAAGACAATTTCATCCACACTCCTTACTTTGAAATACACTTCTAAGCTTGTTTGTGGCTTTTACTTACACAAGTTGAAATATTTACTGTGCAAAAATTATTCAACAAAGAATTGTTTTTCTCTTACTCTTAAACTTTCTATTATAATGGGAATGGTGCGGGAACTTGTGCCAGCCTTCTACAGATGTGTATTAAAATTAAGTTCTCTGATAGGTGAAGCATTTTTGAGATTTTGAAAACTTGTTGATTTGCCTTCATGCTCTTTCTCAAGAGAGATAACAATGTAATTTTAGATGATTGTAATTAGTTGAATGGTAGGATCCCATTATTCCAGCTACCTATGGAAGAATCAGGTGGAGCAGAGATGAAGATTTACGGAATGTACTAAAACACACTTGGTTTTTAGTGTGAGGGTAGCTTGTGAACAAAAGAGAGCAGTACAACTACATTTTGATGGAATTGTACAAAAAAATTTTATTTTTTGGAATTAGTATTTTGTTTCCCAAGGTCTAGTCTTGATTCTAGCCTGCCTTCTCTTGAGTAGGTATGTAATCCTTTTCGTGTAGGTATGCAATCCTGCATGACCCAAGACAGTGAGCAACTTGCAGAGGGCACAGGATCATTCACCTTTCCTTTTAAGTATCTTGTGTCTTTTTTTGCCTCCAGTCCAACAAAGCTCCATGAGAATACATCTGTAGATAACTATTGTAAGTTTGTGTGTCATTTTAATTTTTACAAGATGGACTTTTCCAAAAAAATATGTGAGTCAGATCTTTCTCACACCATTTTCACACTCATGCAGCCAAATGAAACTGTCAAAAATGTTTCTCTGCTATCTCTGCTCTGAAATGGAGAACTACATCTATTTCTCCTTTCATCTCTTGCGAAGATGCAAAACACCCTGAGGTTCAACACAGATTTAAAACCAGGAGTTTCTTGTGCGCTCAGAAATGGCTCTTATGTGTGTGAATATATGTATGCATGTGTGTAGGTGCATCCTGTGAGAAATGAACCTGAAGGAAAAAACCTAGCATGGAATTTTCTGGGTTAGCATCTGCTTTGCACAAAAGGGCAGCCTTATGCACCATGTCTTCTTTTACCCAGATGCCCGTACGAATTCCCATGCTCCCTGTGGAGCAAGGTCATGATGTCCATCAGTTCCTTGTCAGTAAAAACTCATCACTTCACATTTTCACCTTCTTTTGAAATACTGCCCTGGTGTTTTTCAAGTGCCTTCTGCTATGCACTAGATAACACACAGCATTAAAGGCAATCATTCTGAACTCAATGACTTCTTCCTACCATTCTGTTCTGCTTGAGATAGGAGACAGAACTGTTTTCATATTTTTCTGACTTATTGTCAGCTGAGCTGAAGTTATTATTGGCACCTCAGTAAATGTACAAATGTCACTGCTATATTCTCCTTGAACATACGAAGTACCAAAACCTAGATATCCTGGGAGCACTACTTTTGTTTGTTCGTATTTAGAGTGATGAAGAATTAGGTTGGCGTAAGTAACACTTATTAGGAAATATGTGTGTGAAAAGTCATCTACTGTTTCCTTCATCCATGCAGGATGAACTCTGCTTTCCATGATGAATCATTATGTTGCTTTGCAGTTTTTTCCCCATATCTCACAAGATCCCACGCAAGCTTTAAAAAACTCACCAAGAGGAAAAGAAAAAAGCCAATTTAAATAACATACCCAAGGCTTATTTTCCTCTTCCATTTGCTATGAAATCCCTGCAAAAATATTGTGTGTGAGCAGTTTTCTATAAATCTGATGCTAACTAGCTGTTAAACAAGAGGACGAAATTCCTAAGGATGAGAATATGCAAATACCCTGAAGAAACTACTTTTTTTCTGAAGGATCTGATGAAGTTCAAGAAAACTTTCTGAAGTTCCAAAGTACTTTGAGGCAGAATATCTTCTTGAATATGTGCTGCTGCTAGGCAGCAATCATAAATTGCAGAAGGCATAGATTTTCCGTTCTCACACCATTTTTATGTCTGACAGAATAACTCTATCTGTTATGTCTTGTTGCTACCCAAGAAGATTTACTGAGGTAAAAAGCATTGTATCCTTACTGAAAGAATACAGAATACACTTACTATATATATATTCTATCTAAAGCAGTTTATATTTTTGCAGGAGGCTTATACAGTGTATTTTGTCCTGACACAAGTGATAAATTTTTTGAAAGGTCTCAGGAATAATGAACTGGAAAATATATTTTCCCCACAAGGCTCTAATATTTTTAGCAGGTAGTTTCAGGATTCTATAAATAATACACAGTTTTAGCAGGTGTAAAGCAGTTTTGGAGACTGACTGCTAATGGCAAGCTAATCCATGCACCAAAAGAAGAGGTAAAAAACTCCTACATACTTTTTTCCTAAACTTTCAGTACTGTGATATTTTACAGAGGGTCTGGAAACAGTCAGGACCACAATGTTTTAGAATATTACCAGGGGAATGTGCTTTAGATAATCACAATTTTGATGATAGTAATCTGGACCAACAAGATAAATTTCTAGGAAAGAATTGGTTAATCCTCTCGTGCATTACAATATGTGGTGAATAAAATTATTGTTCACAGCTGTACCTACTCCTGCCCTTTTCCTGTCCCAATAAAGCTAACTAGAACAATACATTTTGGGGGATAAAAATAACTAGGACTAACTTTTGATTAAAATGTACAGTATATTGCTTGTATTGGCATTAAGATGAGGTGGTGAATACAGTTAAGTGACAAATAAGAACTGTGACATTTTCGATTAAACTGTTTTATTTGAAAAAGTGAGGGGAAATATTTCCCCACATTTTGCAACTTCTATTGTCTTTTCAAAGCAAATACACTTCTCTTGTTTAGGAGAAAATCCTTTTGCATAGCAGCTATTTAGCATAAATTAAAAAAAATAGAGAAAAGTCATTGACCAAGAAAATTAAGATTTCTTAGCTTTGCTACAGTTGTCTTAACTACTAATGTAGATTTGTCACCATCTCTGGAGGTATTTAAAAGTTTTGTAGAGCTGGTGCTTAGAGAAAATATAGTGGTAGTCTTGGCAGAGTTGTTTATGGTTGTACCTGGTCTCCAAGGTCTTTTCCAACCTAAATGATCCTATGGTTGTGTAGAACTTATTTTAAAAATATTTTGTTTGCTTTTCCTCTGCATACACTCCCAAAAAAACAGTTTTTGGGCAGTATTTTAATTTTCATGCCTTCTTCAATGCCTGCTTGTTTTCATTGCTAAAATACATATGTTGCTGTATGAAGCACAATTTTATAGTAAAGACTTAAAAAAACCTCAATGCCAAAATAGTCTTAAAGGGATGACAGTTTTTCAACTAGAGAAATGTGCTTTCTGTATTTTTCCATCTATCTCTCTTATGGAAAATGAGGATGTTAAACAGCAGTTAAAAAAAGGCCATATGGAATAGCTGCCTTGAGAATTATTCTTGAGAATAGTTTTGCCCTGATGAGGTATTTCTTCAATATATCAACAAAATGCATTTTTTCTGAGGTAGTTGCTTTTCACCAAATGCTGCATTTCAGGATTAATCTCTACTTGGTTGCAGCTAAATGATTTGGGGAGTAGGATGTAAGTAGGTAGGCTACAGAACTCTCCAGAATTAATTTTTGTAAATATGATTGATATTAAGGCAACTTTTTGGATTTCAGACACAGTCCAAGAAAAAGCATATAAAAATTTATATGATTAAACAATTTTTCATATTTACTGAACTGCACTCTACATCCTTTACTCCAACATAAGTTATAGTGAGATGAAGTCAAAGATAGATCTTTACAAACAAGTTATTGCTTGAAGAATGATGTGAAATATTCCCTGAAAAAATTCCTAGCTGGCCTTTAAAGTATCTTATAATCAAAACATAAATAGATTTTAATACTTTTAGTAAAATTGAGGCTGCATTTCAAGTGTCATATTTTACTGTGTCCCAAAAGAGGCTCTGGCTGACTCAGGTAATTAACACAGGTTTGCTCAAAGAAACCTGACGTGCTACTGATGTTTTAATTTAATAACGTCTTAATTTTATAGAACAAACCAGAAGCAATGGTGGCTTAACTTACAATTAATTGTTTACAATTAATCTCTTTTTGATCATATTTTTTTTCTTTCTTCTGTATTCACACTTTTCCCCTTACTGCTCTATTGCCTTTTCCACCAAATTAATGCCAATCCTATCCCAGGCATGACCTCTGTTTCCTATTCTTCTAACAATTCCACCTTCCTGTACGCAGCTAGAAATTCCCACACGATATCACAAGTACTTAACAACAACTAGGATGGTTATGAACTTTCTTGGTTTGGAGGATTAGTTTATCAAACAAAGATGCTTGATTAGTCTGTCATAACACAGCAAAGAAAAAGAGATATAATATTTAATCCTTTTTTCCTATCTACTTTTATATCTAAAATTGATGCTACTGCACACAATATATCTGAGACTTGCCTACTGCTAAGGTCACATTACAAGACATGCAGTTGTCTGGATCACACTTCATTTTTTCAGCTATAATTTCTGTGCTTGCTGTTCATTAATTCTATACCTAGTTCCTGATTGGAAGATTTATTATTAGCCTTAATAGGTGATTTTAAATTATAGTAGATTCATTTATTGTTTTGAGATAGTCTATGATATAGCCAGGAGACATAAAATCCTCTTCAGTTTGACTTTACTGTATTATAATTGTGATTTCAGTATTAAACTGTTTGCCCTTGCACCTCTGACACCCCATTGGGCACTATAATCCTTACGAAAAACTGATGCAAAGTTTTCATTTCAATCCAAATCATAAGCCTCAATTAACTTCAGGCTCTAGGCTTTCTTTATTGAAAAAATGCCCCAGTTCTTTTTTTCTTATTATTTTCTTTAGTAAATTGACCCCTTTTAGCTTCTCTCACACAGTCCAGTTGAGCTTGTTCTAAAGTTACTTTAACTTTTCATGTTTAGCCTTCATGGCACACCCCTTTTTAATTTTTTTAGTATTCTTTTTCCATTTCAATGTATTTCACTGTCTGTTGAGATTTTCAGTCTTCATTTATACAATTTTTGGTTTTTAAAATTTATACTTTGCAAATGTAGATGTTTAATTGATTATATTTTTTTTTCACTCTTTACTAGTGTTGATGACCACATATATCTTTGCAATATAATGCAAAGTTCTCTTTGACTACCTACTTTATTGAAATAATGTCTTTGCTCTCTCTTCCTACACGGTTTAATGGCAAAAGAAGATGTCAGTATAAGAGTCAGGGAACAATACACGTTTGTATATTTTCAGGTGTAGTAGGAATGTAAAACAAATAACTGAAGAATGTGTATTTTCCAGGTGCATAGTAGATGGCAAAAAGATTAAGATAATAAAAAAATCGCTTTTTCTCCTTACTCTCGTAACTGTTTGCTTTTTTCCCCCATGAAGAATATATTGATGATACTTGACACCATCATGGGAGAGAAAATTCAAATGCTTTAGATCTATTAAATTTGTTCTGTTCTGTAAGTACCCTGAAAAGTATCAACACTGTGTACTATTACTACTCTGCATGCTGACACCAGGAATCTCCTACCTTCCCTAGGTCCAAATAACGTAATGAAATTAGTTAATCACTTGCCACTGAAATAAAGATAATGGAAGCACACCTGGGAATTTTTAGTATTAATGTCTGGGCTTGGATCAGGAGTGTGCTTTTGAAACACGTCTTGCTCATTCTCTCCTATTAAGCCTTGGCTCACATCTCTCAGCAGTCTTGGACCACATGCAGTGAAATTCTTTGGGATAAAATTAAACTGGAAGTTGTGATCTGTGAGCCCATACAATGTAATGCACTCCAGCTACAATTGGCCATGCAATTCATTGCATGATATCCAAGGTAAAGCAGCTCTGGTGTGCAGAGCAGAGACCTCAGCTCTTCAGCTCCACTGTTCTCTTCCTACTGCCCTGTATTACCAACTAAGGTATAGCTTAGGCAGAGCTGCTGATCCTCTGGAAACCAGAAGTACAAGGCTTATTTTAAAAAATTCACAAAGGAGACATTATATAGGAGACTGAAATACTCAGTGTCAACCTCATGGCCATATTTCTGTTCTTCCAGAACACTAAGCTGTTTTCTAAGAAATGCTAGAGGGCTTTCAGAATCATTGCTTTAATTCTGGTCTTGTTTGAAAAAAAATGGAACTTTTTTTATTCTGTTGAACAAAAATACTGACAATTGAAGTATTTAGCTGATATCTGCAGTATTTTCAACATTAGATTCAATGGGGACAGTGTTTAATTTTATGTTCTTAAAGTAAGAAAAGCTTTTTCAAACTCCAGGTCAGAGAAAGTGTAGGAGTGAGTAGAAGAATGTAAGTGCAGGGAGAGAAATGAAATCTGTAAGTGATATGTTATGTTTAAAACAATCCCTGCATTCTAAAATCTCTGTAACAACATATTATTTTAAAGATGGAATCTAAGAAACTTTTAATAATTTAATTAAACTAGTTAATTAAATTAAATTGCATGGTAGTCTAGTTATAAACAGATGCAGACCAGAACCATCCCCTCTGAAAGGTATTTGAAGCCTGACTACAAATGTTTGTAGTTCTGTATTAACTGAAATGTGAGATAAGTACAAAAAACCAGTAAAAACATGATTAGGAACAGAAAGATTTATTTTTTTATATAAGATCTTTTCTAGATTACTAGCTTTACTCTTTTCCAAATGAAGGATTGGCAACTTCATTGGTTTCACAGGAATAGTTTGCTTTTAATGTTCCTGTTGAAACAGCATTGCTCTGTCACTAGGGCTGCAAAAAGCAGATCCAGTAAAACACCTGAAAGTTACCATAAAAGTAGTATTGAAAAGTTATTTTTTCTTGCATTAAATAAATGTCAAGAAGATGAGTTTGGGTTCCATGTTAATGTTTAATTTTGCTGTGTTCAGGGAACTGAAATCCTGAGGAACCTAGTAGAGTCTGTGTCACTGTTTGGATGACCAGTTAAGGATCAAGGCATGGAATTTTGATGTATGGATGATTTCAGCTTGCCTATAGATAGACCAGAGTGCACATACCTGCCTAAATGATAATAAATTCAACAGCTTCAAACCAGCTGGCCAGTTACACTGTATGCTCACAGCATGCCCACTCTCTTCTTTTCATTAAATGAATGGGAGAGGCTTTGGCATTTAAAAGACATAAAGTCTTCTGTGCCTGTCCCTTACAGGCAATGGAAATTGAATTTTTGTGCATTCTTGAATGAGTAAAGGGCTAATCAAAATACTGCATAGCCTTTCTAGATGGTAGAATGAACTAACTGAAGTTGCCATAAGTTACAATAACGTGGAACTTACCCCAGTAAGTTTTACTTCTTTTTGTGATGGTGGATGAATGTATTCATCATCTGCATATTATAACTTAGATATAACAGAGAAATTACCCAGATAGGATTCTGTATAGAGTAGTCAGACTTATCTGTTTCTTCAGGAAACAGTTTTGATGATTCAGAGAATCAAAGAGCCCTATAAAGGCATGCACTCATAGGTTTCGTCCACAGTGTCAGCTAAAACAAACAGGGTGTACATTAATTTTCTCGTATGTATGGGCAGAAGATAGTATAAGAGTCCTGGAAATTTTCAAAGCTACTTCTGCTCAGAATTTCATTCATTCTTTACTGATTCCACTATACATATTTTAAACGCTCAAAATAGGAACTTGTAGTAATTTAACCTCCTCTGATTCCTAAGTTTATAGGGAGCACCTTACTCAGAAATTCAGACTGGACTTAGCAAGAGCATGCCACACATTGTGTAGATATGATGGGTGTGTGGGATATATACGTTTTTCTTATTTATTAGAATTCCAGCAGTCTCATGGAATTTTTTGACAATCTCAGAGCACACACTCACCCTTTCATAAAAGCACATAGATGCAAAATATTGTTAGTCAGTAGTTGTTTAGTGCGATCACCAGAAATGATAATGCTTCCCTGTTTCCTGAATACCTGTAACATGCTTGGAAGGAAGCATTGGTAGGAAGACCAGCTATTTTCATGTCTTGAATGACTAAACTCACTGGGCCATTACATTGACAAAATGTAAGGTGACCATGGACTCCACTTCTATGTTTCACCTTCAGTTAGACATGCATTCATTTTTCAAAGAGTGGTTAAGAAACAATATGTGCTTACTGATTTAGAAGACTTAATTTTAATATTTATACACATAGGCTGACAGGTTCACATAATATTATTAAGACAAACAGATAATTTGGCATTTGTTTTGCATTTTACTCAGTTGAAGAAGTTACTTAGAGAATTGCTTAAAACTTTTTTTTTTGTTATCCTCCACAGGACTTCAAGTGCTGGTTAGAAGTATTTTCCTAATGCTGGGCATGTGATAGAAAATTTCAGAGATAGCATGGCTGCTGACATGGGCACACACATTGCTATGGCAGGTACAGTTACTACAGCAGAGGCGTGATTTCTTTTGCCAGTACTTCACCTAGCAATCAGAAGTTGTACTGGCAAAGGACTTGGCATCTGGTATGTAAATGCCAATGCTCTGTGGATTACTGTCTAGCACTTGGGGTTTATGGGGTTTTTTTACTGTGTGTTATGGGATGGCAGCAGGATAGTCAAGGAAATAGGACAATCCAGGAATTATTCACCCACCATGGTATTTTTTTAACTCTGTGTCATTAATTTATTTATTTATTTATTTATTTATTTATTTACTGTTATATTCTCTCAAAAGTGAATCCCAAGAAAACACCTAAAGCCTTGCCAGCAACTGGTTAAGTTTTGGTTAAAATGAAATCAGAAATGCAGGATTCTATTAAGCCATCCAAGTGTTATATTTGGTGAGCAGCTCCACCTGTGTAAAATGGGGTTTCTAGTGGACAGTCCTATGCTCCTGAACAGCTGGAAAATCAGAATGTGATGCATTGTGGCTAAAAGAACATGCCACATTATGGGAATCTCTACTTGTCCATTTAGAGCAACAGCTCTGTCCTGTGACAGCTGGTCAGTTGTCCATGACTTTGCTCTGAAACCTCAAAACCTCTCTAGGCCTTAGTCAGTCACCAGCCTGTTCAAACAGTACACGGCAAAAATGGTTGTCCTACAGTTGTGCCCTCCACTGTGATGTACAGAAATGGGAATCTGAAAAATGTGCAAGGCTACAGGGATATAAAGCAGCAAATCTCCCCTAGGGTGCATAATCAATTTTTTTCTCTCATCCCTGTTCTCTCTTTCAGTACCAACCAGAACAGAATGCTTTTAAATCATTCTGTCAATCCTGGCAAACACTGGAGTTGGTCTGTCAATGTTAACACTGACTGGGAAAGTGTTTGATGCTTGCAATGTCATGAACACTAGATATTTTGAGAATGTATAATCAGGAAAGATTATTCCAAAACAGTGTATTTACATTAGTGAAGATAAAGTATTCTGATTAAACCCAGTTTAGAACAACACTGAAGAAATACTTTCAAAGAACCCTAAAAACATTGGACATGCTATTGCTATGACACTGGAAGGGGAAATTTAAGTCTCTCAAACCCCTACAGCTTTACTCAAAAATCTCCCTGAATCTTGATACACAGCTACATGATTATTAACAACTTGAAGAAAACTGAAGGCCATTGTTAAAGTTTGTATTTGGAAAAGGTTAGGGTAGGAAAATTTTGCATATTCTTGAGGCAGGATATGAGGTTTGTTCAGTAAATTTTGCAATTATTATGAGAGAGTGTGTGAGATTTTAATCACAAAAATTCCTGAACAACATAGCTGAAAACTGTGGAAAAGAGGGTCATTCAGGAGGGCAAGAATATTGTGGGACATTTGAAGAAGGTCACTGTTTGAAATATTTTCTGTAACACTAAAAACATGGTATTTCTCAACTCTTCCACTCTTAATGCCCATAGTTCATGAAAGCACTATATTAACTTTGAGTTAATTAAATCTTTTAATTTCTTGTTTATTTGTGATCCCTTTTAAGTCCTTATAAGTTGTAAGATCGGCTTTGCTAGGAGGTTACATCGCTTCTTGATGACCCCAAGTGATAGCAAGAAATGAAGCTGAAGTCTCAATTTAACTGCAAAATCCAAAAGTCTTTGCAAAAGAACCTGCCAGAAAGACATCTTTGCATTTTTCTCCTGTTAAAAAATACAAACAGAAAATATCTGTGGGTGTTTAATTGGAAGATTTCTCAGGATTTATTTTTTAGTTAAAAGCAAAACAAGGAGCTCAAAAGGAACAGATAACTGCTAAGATGCCCATGCAGGGATTACCAGAGTTAAGGTATTCTGAATAAACATCTTAAGAGTAAATTTCCCATTTTTCAGATAAGTGTGGTTATCTAGTTATTGTGGTCATCTAGTTGGCTTTTTTCCTATTGAAGGGGTTTTAGAAGGACACTCTTATTTTGGTGTGGAACAAATTGTAAATCAACTCAGCTGAACTTAAGAAAACAGTTCTGTACTTCCCCTGTAACTCCGCACTGAAAAATACCCAGTGCCAGAGCTGCCCCTGTGCACCCTGGCTGCCTTTCAGTGCACCTTGACTCAGATGTTTCCAGTACTCTTCTTTTTCTCTTCAGCCCACACCTGAGATGCTGGGAGTCTCCTTCCTCCATGTTCCCTGTGCTGCTGCTGGGGAGTCCTGGGCTGCTGAAACCTCTTCTCTGGCTAGTGGCAACCAGCCCAGCCAGTGGCTGCAATTTTAGGGCTCATGCAGTGCCTCCCCAGGAGGCTGTGCCATGCCCTGATGGCAAGGCCCCAAATTTCAGTCTTTTGTAGTTGAAGCACTGACAGTACTCAAATCAGCAACTGAACTTTATGAAATTTGTGGGAAACCAGACTTCATGGGACCTCTGGACCCATGAAATTTGAATGACTAGTCAGTGGATTTAACAGGTTTGCAGATTTTTATGAAATGTTTGTTTTATGTATGTTTCTAAGCAAAAGGTTTAGGATCAAGTAAGATATCCTTGCCAATGAAGATGATTAGGGGATTGGAACATCTCTCTTATGAGGACAGGCTGAGGAAGCTGGGCCTGTTCAGCCTCAAAAAGAGACAGCTGAGTGGGGACCTTGTCAATGTCTGTCAGTATCTGAAGGGAGGGTGCCACAAGGATGTTTCCAGGCTCTGCTGAGTGGGGCTGAGCAATAGGACAAGAAGCAACAGGCAGAAACTGGAGGAGGTTCCACAGGAGGTTCCACCTGAACATGAGGAAGAACAACTTTACTGTGCAGGTGAGTGAGCACTGCCCAGAGGGGGTGTAGAGTCATCCTCACTGGAGATGCTCAAGAGCTGTCTGGATGCAATTCTGTGCTCTGGGATGACCCTGCTTGAGCAGGGAGGCTGGATCAGATATGACCCACGGTGCTCCCTTCCAACCTTACCCTTTCTGGGATTCTGTGATTCCATGATCCTTTCTCCTGTTTATGATAATAATAAAGATGAAATGGTTACAGCTGAGGAACTGATGAAAGAGCAGGCATGGTTCTTCACACAAGTGTGCACTAACATTCTGTTTATGGAGGAAGCTTGCTGTGTTGGGAGGAGGAAACAGGGAATAGTGTTTTCAATATGTAGGCTTGTAGCACCTGAAAAGCAATAGTTTATTGTAATGGCTGATTCAATGGACCTTCTCTGGAGCAGTAGCCATGGCAACCCCTTTGCACTGGACCAGTGGCTCTAAAAACCATGAGAGCTGGATGAATTATACAGGACATTTGTATGTATTTGCTAAATACAAGAAGATTTCATTCCATGTTTCAAAATTGAGTTTCTAGTATTAGTATTTAAGCACAGTCAATCATATAAATATAAGGACATTATGTATGTTTAATCTTATAAATCTATCTCTAACACTCTTTTCCTAGCAATGTATATTCTGGTTTTTGTTAGGTCAGACTCTGTTATTAACTGAAATCTGCATTCAATCTGTCAAGCAATTGAAAAAGCAATCCAACTTGTAATTTTCTCAACCCACTTCTCTGTGTGTGACTCCTTGTGAAACTGTATCAGGATGTCACTTACTGGTAGTCATCAATCAGTACTGTCCACAACTTCTCTAATGTGAAGCTCTTATTTGTCCTTATGATCCCCTGCCATACAAGAAGAAAATTGCATTAGTGTTGATGCATGCAACCAACCTGCATAAAATCTACTTTATTCTTGATTACTAGAGCTGTCATTAAAAAAGGAGCCCTGAAGTTAATGAACAGAAAGTAGTTTTATTTTTCATGTTGTTGCAAAGTAGTGTGAACAAGGGACCAGAAATTTTCTGAATGTATTAGTTTCGATAATCCATTTCTTTTACATTACTATCTTTCTAGTGTTTTTTGTTTTGTGCAGGAGGTAATCAGCAAAAACCCTTCTGTATTTTATTTAATACTGACAATTACCATTGGAAAAAAAAAAAAA
>VWYO01011076.1:107072-126700 GCA_013400275.1 Rhadina sibilatrix
AAAAAAAAAAGGAGTCTATTGAAAACATTCCCATTTCATTCCAAAGACAATCCTTGAGGTAGGATTTCATTTTTATGGGACATTTTTCATCTTTTATTCTCCTAGGGCCAAATAATCTTCAACACTCAATAATCTTTATCATCCAGAAGTAATTTACATTTAACAGGAACATTTAATTACTTTATTGCTTAAAAATAAAAACCCAAATCAAATACAATGATTTATGCCTAATCTGCCTGAAATTTTTGCTTGTTCCCTATTATGAGCTAGAGAACAACCACTGTTTGAAATTCTTAGTTTCTGTTTAATTTTTTATTTTCCTAACACTCTTCAATAGTTTCTACTGTAATCAAGAAATGGAAAACAATTGAAAATATTTAATGGTGGAAACTTTTTTAGTTATAGGTTAAAAAAATGGAACTTTCAGAATTCTTCATCTTGCATCTGAAGTAAATATACAACAAAGATTTTAGCTTCAAATCTTTTTTCTATATTTATGCAACATCTCATTTATGTTTTTATTTTACTTCCATAGAAATTTAGATGTTTTGCCTTCAGAAGGGTGCATTCCCCACTCACGCATTCAAGTGATAGCTGCATGGAGTGGCTGATTTGGAAATGTAAGACCTCAGTTGACAGTAGAAATAAAAGGTCACCTTTCATTTTGTGAGGTGGGATTTTGAGGGCTAAAGATGTCTGTGCTGGATATCAAGCTGTGTTTCCTTGTTTGTTAGAGCTTATGTAATGTGAAATCACTTGCTTTGACTGTTCCTTACATGTTCTGTGTGACAGTGACATTGATCATAAAACCTTCCAGGATATCTAGGAGAGGAAAATGGGCAGGGAGGCATGCAGAAAGCTTCTGCTGATTGTGTTCCTTCACTAGTCAGCATCTGTTAAAAATAAACAAGCCTCCCAAAAAGCAAACTTGAAACTGGATTCTAAGTCATAAACAAACTAATCTGTTTCTGTGTGCTCATGTGCATACCAAGTTCTCCTTGAATCTGAAAAACATCAAGAATTGACATGCAAAGGAAGTTGACAACTAATTCTTTTAGCTGTTGTTTGTCTCATAATATCATAAAATACTCCCACATAGGAGTTACTGACATATAATACAATGGAATTCCTATCCAAGTATTTTATCAACTAAGTACCAGCTTGTGGGATAGCTCCATACCTCCTGAATTAGAAATTCAGCATAGAAATCTTTGTGCTATTAAAAAGGCATATGCATGCAGAGTCTGTGGCTTTGCATGTGATAAAAGTCAAATCTGTCCTCCACATGTCACATCTGCATATCAGGCCCTGACAGGATTGTCCTACCGGACTACCAGCATGGCATGTTCTGATCATTTGCTTCAAATCTGGGACTGTAACAGCTCCTGTGACCACAGTAGCTGTAATTACACTGCTTTTATTTTGAATTTTTTGTTGCAGGAAGCTGCAATATACTTTAGTGTGTATTGTGGTAATGCAAGTCACACTTTCTTAGCATCAAAATTATTATGTATTCCTTTCTGACCTAACCTGGTTCTGGTTTTTGTTGCATGCGAATAAAAAATTTTGATTTGATATAAAGCATACATTGGAGAGGCTATCTGAATAAACTATTTTACACAGAGTTAAACCCCAGCAGGTTTAAAGCTTTTGTCACTTTGCTTTTGATAAAAATAATTATGTATGTCTTCCTTGATTTTTCTGTCACAATGAAGAACTTAGATCTTGAATTTGCTAACTAGACCCTTTAGTCACACTGTGTCAAGGATTTTATTTACTACTGTGATTGAAAACTCTTCTGCCTTAGGGCTTCTATGCATAATTTTGACAACTTGATCTTTATCAAACAAATTGTGTCAATCTTTAAAACTGCTGTTTTCCTTATTTACTTGCAAGGTTTGAATATCCAGCTCCAAGAGGAAAGGAAAAGCCACATGAAAGAAAAATGCCAAGGTAATTTTAAACCAAAGGGAGGAGGTTTATATTTTTCAGGTCTTTACAAGCTTTGCTCTGCACTCCTGTTTTGCTTTTCAGTTACAGCCCTTTGTGTTTCCTTTGGGTTGTGCTGGTACAATATTCTCACTGCTCTACTTCATGTTCCACTTGTTTCCACCAAAGCAAGAGGAAATCATTATTGTGTTTCATATGCATGTAATCTCCAATCTATCACATAAGCTCCTTATTTAGTGGGTTTTCTCACTGGACTCTTTGCTCAGGACTCCTTGACTGCCTCGTGATGATGAAATTTCCAGTGAAGCTAAGAGTGATATTTTTGATCCTAAAAAATCTCACTTGTTCTGAAACCTCATGCACTGCCAGTTGTGTAATTAATAACTGGCTGGATATTTTGTGGTGATAACTGAGGAAAATAAGTGTATAATGGTTCTTAAGTTGAGATCTTTGAGAAAGCATTGGTTTATGCACTGATCTTTCATGGATTTTATTGGACAATTTCATTTTGAAGTAAGGATGTGTTCCTGAATCAGGGTGGCTCCTGTTCTGAAATAGTTTAATTACCTGGCAGACTCCAGCATTGATGATATGTTGATTTATCTGTAAAAAAAAGATAGTTTGGCTACCTCAAGCATTCTCAATCACAAATTAACCATGGCTTGTGTGAAATACTTTACTGTATATTTCAGAGCACAAGCATTGCCTAGTCAATTAGCCTGTATGGAGACCTAATCTGCCACAGACTAACTGCTTCTGATGCCCAAACTTGTGGTTTAGGTGTGCTCCTTATAAGTTCTTGACCTTCGAGCTGTACTTCAAAAGCAATTTAATGCGGAGGCATTTGTGGGAGGGCAAAATGCAGATGAAGTTTTCTTTGAGGAAGAAGTTGGGGTTTTTTTTTATTATTGCATATTTTTGGTAATGTTCCTGTCTTATAAAACATCTGAAATTACATTACACAGTGATTTGATTTGGTTTTGGAGCTAAGAATTGATTTCAACAGATCTCAGATCCCTCTTGGAATTTTAAAAAGTTGTATCAAAACACAAATAAAACTGAAATCAGTATAAGGAAGAACTGACAGTTAAATGGCAGTAACGACTTTTCTTCATTTATTGGAGTGACTCTAAAAACTATATAATGAATTTTATATACATCCGAAAGATCATTCTGTATGTGAATGGTGATACAGTCCTTGTCTTAAAAATGTGTTAACAAAAGGAAGTAAGTGCAGAAGGTAGCTGTAGAAATAGTGCAACTCTTTTCCCTTTGCCAGATGTACAGAAAATTAAGAGGCTGACTCAAAGGCAAATATTTGAAGATAGTGACACTGATAATAAAACTTTTTGAAGTCTGTATTTAAAATTGCCACTTTCCCTTAGGCATGTACCCGTCAAATTCTAAGCCTATTGAGGAGTATGTTATAAACCAATAAAAACTGCTAATTCTCTTTCCTCTTTTCAGTTTTCCCCTAAAACTAAATTTTTACAAAGACTAAATACATAACTAATATATATAATTCATAAAGACTAAAATGAATATTGTATTATATCTATTATAATAAAAACGAATTATTCTTCTGTTGAAGGAGAAGGGATGGGAAAGAAAAAGACAGCATCCGTGGTACTAGGTACAGTCTTAGAAGAACTTATTTTAACTGCCTTTAAAGCAGCATTGACTTTAGACCCCATATCTTAATGTTGATACCGTGACACAAAACATCCTTGCATCATCAGAGTGATGACAGAAAGCTCTGGAATTTTCTGTAACCTGAGTTTGCTAATGCAGTTCTGTTCAGATGTTTCCATATTTCTCTGCAAGTCTCTGTGTGTGTGTGTGCATGCTCATGAATATTTCTCAGTTTTTCATACTAGTGACAGCTCTAAGAAAATTTTAAGAGCTAATACTTGCTTACCAGGAAAAGAAAGCTTTTTTTTTTTTTTTTTTTTTTTTTTTTTTTTTTTTTTTTTTTTTTTTTTTTTTTTTTTTTTTTTTTTTTTTTTTTTTTCTTTTTTAAACAGTGAAAAAATTTAAAAAAATAATTTTTTTTTTCAAAAAAAAAAAATTTTTTTTTTTTTTTTTTTTTTTTTTTTTTTTTTTTTCCTTTTTTTCCTTTTTTTCCCCCTAGTTCAACTGAAAAATTCACATTAATATTGGATGAAATTCTGAATATATTGTTTTATTTTATTTTGCTCTTTTCATAGTCACTATTTGGTAACCCCCTGCATTACCTAACTGCATACACAGAATCTTCTCATTGTTGACTGATTTGTTAGAAGGAATTCAAGGTTAGTCATTAGCAAACACTAGCCATACTTTCTTGCTGATACAGTATGTAGTTTTCAGCAGTGGGAGGAAAATTCCCTGACAGAATTGTCTGCTCTTTGAATGCCGCCCATAGAGAGGCAAGAGGGAGAGAGAGATTCTCTGAACAAAAGAAGCAAATCTGCTTTGACAGCTGCCAGTGTAGCAGTGCAGACCACACCACTTCAAAGCCGTGATGCTCTCTCCCATCAGCATCGCTATCGCTGCTGCTGGGCTTTCTCTGGTCACTCTGCAGGGAGAGGATAAGTACCTGAATTCTCAAGTATTTTCTATTATTCTCACTTCCTCCTGGCTCAGGTGAAGACGTGGTGCAGAACTGTTATCTGCAGTCCTCCCTCACTGACACAGCCAGGTAAATTTGTAAGCCTGGTCTGTTAGCTAGTGATAAAGTCTGTCTCTGTGCAGGCAAATAAATGACAGGTCCAGAACATAAACACTAATAATGAATTTTTAACCAATATAGCTGATGTCAATAATAACCTATATTCAGCTACCTAATAGAAAACATTATTTTTACTGTGAAATACTTGTAATTTCTATTCTTCCCTTTTCTCTCTTGTGTGAGGAGAAAAAATGTTTACCGGCAATTAATTCTTTGGGCGACTCTCCCAGTCTTCATAGCTGTATAAGGTAAGAAACTACAATGCAAGCTGCCAAAATTGTGCAGTGAGCCATGTCTACTGGCTCTTTAAGTCCTTGTAGTGAAGTTATCAAGGCAGAAGTGAAAAACAACCTATTGTCTTCTGAGGTGCAAACACTGCAATGGGTTCACATTATGTCACTGTCATGCTTATGAAATATAAGAGAGACACAGAGCATTTGTCTCTTTCATCAACTAACTCAGCCCTATCAACATTGCTGGTGCCATGAAAGCAGGTTGAAAAAGAAAATAAAAGAAGAACTGCATCTTAATTTTAACTATCTATGTGGCTGAGCCTATTCCTGATCTTTGTCCAGCCTGGATATTTTCCAGGATACTTTTTCAGTATTTTCAACTCCATTGTGAATAGATTGGCTATCCCAGAAAATAGAGATCGATATGGAGGGGCAAAAATAAAGGAAGGGAAAGGCTTTGATTCAGAGTTTGTTTTTACTAAGTATATATATGTAAAAGTGGGGTAAGTTTAACTGGCATATTACTCAGACTGCAGAGGGCAAAAATGACACTCAGTGTCAAAAATGACACTTCAGTTGCAATAGCTAAGAAAATCCAAGGTGATCTGTTCTGTGAGATATGCTAGTAAGTAGAATAAATTTTTAAAAACACAGATCACAGCATGCAGTATAAACACAGAATCCTAGAACACTTTGGGTGGGAAGGGACCTTTAAAGGCCATGTCTAGTCCAATGTCCCTACAATGAGCAGGAGCATCTTTAACTAGAACAGAGCTCAGAGCTCCCTCCAGCCTGACTTTGAAGTAAATATGAATAATTTGAACAGCCTGAAAATGCCTGTACCTGGTGTCTTTCACTGTAGTGAAAGGCTGCACAGCATGCCTCTTCTGCTTGGTGCTTGAGATTCTCATGCTATCAGAGATTCAGGTTTGCAAGTCTCCATCTATCAGATTGCAGTGGATCCACCCTTGGGTGGAGCAGTATATCCTGGTTTTGCATGTAGGCTTGAGTATTCCCGCACCATGTTCCTCCCACCCTTTCAGTTCCAGTGTTAGTGGCAACACCTTCTGTCCCTGTATACACTAAATCAATATATGTCTCTACAACCAAGAGGCTGACAGGAAAATGTAACTACACTTCCTGTGTTCCACTGCTCAGAGGTGCTACTTGGAATATGGATCCTAGTTACTTTTTTGCTTGATGTTAATAATTACTTGGAAATAGATTGTCACATGCAATTTATTATAAATAAAAATGTATTTCCCCATATTCAGTATTATCCATATTTTCTAGATCATTAATATAGGAAAAATATTTGATAAGGAAAAAGAGAGTGATTTCCTGCAGAAAAAAGGAATATCTAAGGCACACCTTTTTCTTAACTTGATCTGAGGGGCATAGTGCTGTTTGTTTCTGTATAAAATGATTATATTGTGGCTTAAATACATTTTGAGTTGGGTTTAATACATAACATTCAGTTCAGAGCTGTGCTGTGTGTAATAGCAAACTGACCTGTCTGTGCAGGACTACTGCCTGCTTATTGTAACACACCTGGGACTCTCTTGGGGCTTACAAAATAAATTTTGTGTTTCTGCATTTATTCTTTCAAGAAAGTTAGCATTTTCCGGCACTTTGCATGCTTAGAATGTGTAAAAAGAATATTTAACATTTAACATGTAACGTAAACAAGATGTATTGTTAATAGATGTCAGTATAATGTGATACAGAGTGCAATGGAAACTGAAAAGGTATAGCTTGGTGCTCCTTTTTTTTTGCCTTGGGATTCAGTGATATGTAGGTAAGCTTGGCGGGTTTTTTTTGGGGGTTTTTGTTTCTCTGTTTGTTGTCTATTTCATACATTATCTGTGTGCCTGCGTGCTGCTTTTGAATCCACGACTTGTTTCAATGGCACCAAGATAAATGCAAGTGTTCATGTTACCCTGGCAGGGCTTTGTGCTTAAGCTTTTTATCTGTGAAACAAAGATGCTGAATAATGGCTCACCTTGTAGGCATTATAAGGACAAATTTCCTAGCGTTTGTGAGGTAGAGGTAGAGGGATAACTTCAGTTTCTGGTTATTAAGTATTTTTAATGTTATGTATAATTAAAAGTTGTTTTTCTTAAACTGTGTTCTTTGAGGAAAAAATTGATGGTTAAGAGCACAGAGATAATCTTCCTTTACATCACCCTTGTATTCCATTCCAAAGGAATCTGCAGCTAGAAAGCATAACATGGTTATTTATTGTGGTGTGATCAAAACATAGACTTGGGACAAGGCATACAATATGAGCTGGCAGGGTGTATGACCAAACACAGGAACAGAGATGGGGTAGGTCTGAATTGTCTTGGTCAGCTGTAATCAGGAACAACTCACAGTCCTTTCCCAAACATAGTTCTCTGTGCTACCTCTTTCTTGGAACCCCAAAGGTACAATGGTTTATTTTAGCTTCAGCAAATAGGCCATGCCAAGCTCCCCACTGGAGACTACACTAGGTGTATTTAGAGTCCACTTCCAGCTGTGTGTTTTGATTACTATTGACTGAATTGCAAACCTCATCTTGTTAGTGGCTGAGGCAGGTTTATCATGGGAAGTGATAAACTTTGGATCGTGCCCCACAATACAGACAAAAGTAAACACTCCCTTCACCCCATAACACATGCAATTTCCATGAATATATATTTTTATCTTTCTAGACTTTTTGCATCTTGACATATGAAGAGAGAACAGCAATCTCATCTCTGAAAATTGTACGCCAAGAGAAACAACAATACACTACCTCTTGTTCCTAGCCCTAATTTGCTGTGGTTATTTCAAAAGATCAGATTCATCCAGAAACCAGAATATAGGTCTATTTTGTGAGGAAAAGTAAACACTTTCCAGTTTTCTTTCAAAACAAAGGACAGCATAAAACTCAAGTCAAGATTGCATTTTCTTACTTGTTTAGAGCTTTCATTTTCACTATTTGGGTTCCTTCCTATGGTAGCAGAATGTTACTGTTCATTAATCCAAATTCTAGTTATGGCTGTAGTATAATTAATCAGTAGCTGGAGATAAAAGTAATTGCATTTTTCTGATTTTTGTAATTTGTTAGAGCACTTTGGGCAGTTACTGTTGGCTGAGCAAGAACTGTGTTCTCAGAAATTATTCACTGGGGTATATTCCAGTTACAGAGATGCACTTCTGGGTCATCTAAAGGGTGTGCTGAAATGAAGTAAGGGATGCATATAAAAGTTGCTGCTGAAAAATAAACTTACTGAACCAGAATTAATGTGTTCAGAAGTAGTTTTTTTTTTTTAATATCTAACTTCAAACATTATTTTCCCATGGATTTAATGACCGTTTTCATGATATAAAATGAAATAACATTAGCTATTTTTTGTTTATTATTTCATGAAAATAATTGTTTCACAGAAATACTGCAATTAATTTTATGTCTCAGTTTGGAAAGACAGGTATGTGCCAGGGAAAGCTGGAGTTTCCCTTGGAATGGAGAATGTAAACCCCTCACCCCCTCCAAATTATAATTTTGCAATTAAGGGCTTTCAGGCAAAGATTTGGGAATAGGAATAACAGTTCTTTACTAGGAATATTAACAATATAAATGTAGTAGAAAACAAAACCACCCAACCAAACAAGCAAAGAAACAAAAAACAATCCTAGAAACCTTGACAGAGTCAGAGCTACAACCTGGCACCCTGTGGCTCAGGGTGTTGGAAGCAGTCCAAAAGTGAGTCCTCCTGGAGTAGCAGATGTAGTTCTGTTGGAGTAGAGATGATCCTGTAGAAAAGGGTCCAGTGATGGCGAGAAGGGTCCAGTCTTCCTCCGGGAATCCTTTGTATTCCTGTGTCTCAGTTTTATCCAGGTAGGAATGGTTGGCTTCCCCCACTGGGTAGAGCATCTCACAATAGGATGATGGAATGTGCATGACTGCTTGGGGATGACTGCTTGAGGAGTCTTAATGGCCCATTAGCAGAAAATATCCCCCTGGAGGGAGGACAGGTGGTGAAAGAGATAAGAAACACTGCCCCACCTGGTTTTAACAGTTGGCCCATTATCAGAAGGCATCCGCCCTCCCCCCAGAATAACAAGAGAGAAAGAAAAAAAACATCTCCCCAACTGCTTTCAACTGATGAAAGAGAATACACATTTTTGGTTCCATAACCCAAGACAGACACGCTATTTTTTTTAATTTGAAAACTTTACTGAACAATATTGCTATTAAAATTAGATAAACCAAATTTTATTAATGTACTAAACTGTGGAGAACACCTCTTTTATTTGTGTAAAAAATTCTATTGATCAGCAGTAAGATTTGCCATGAATTTGATGATATATAACAGGTGTATATATCAAAGTATGGAAAGGAACACTCCAGAGAAAAAATCTATGAACTTTCCCCTCCAAAGACTTCATAGTGCTGATAAAACAGATTTTTGGGGTTTTTTTTTGTTTGTTTGTTTTTCCCAGATCCTCATTTAAAATAGATTATTTCAAAGTTAGCATTTTTTTGATAGCTTTTAGAGCTGAATTTTAAAGAGTGCAAGATTCTAGAAATCTTTCCTTTTATGAATATGATGGCAGAAGGGCTTAAAAATTTCTGCAAAAGAAATTCTATGCTTGTGTAAATAATTATGCCTACTTATTTACAAAAGGAGAACCATGATAAACTTGCATTTCTTTCACTTTGCAGTCTATTTTCATAGCTGTAACTCGTTGTTAACTGCCTTCGTGTGGCATCACCTTCATTTTATGCTGCAGGAAGAAAATATTTTACTACAGTTGAAAAGCACCTTAAGACACTGTACAAGTTTCCAGCTTCACATGAAAAACTGTGTGAGTTAAACAGTTACATCAGATTTTAATCTTTGTCCCTTGCCCACAACTTCTGAAGAAATTAAACAAATTCATGCCCAGTTTGCCATGTCATTCAGTGGAGTGCAGAACATCTGATAAATTCTCTTTCTGCGTCCTGCATGGATATATTCCCAATAGATGTTGCAATAAGATTAGCAGCCTAATTAATGCAATCCACACATGATGATTTCTGTACTTCCTTTTTCCATAGAGCTGTCCTCAATTTTCACAAGTTCTTTGGAAGTGCCTGAATATAGTGTAATATACATGAAGTAAAGCAATTTTAGTTACTACATCTGTAGTACGAAAGAGAAGTTCTTTATTTGGAGTGTTAAAAAACCAGTGTTCATGTTGGGCAGGAATATGTTTTCTTCAAAGAAGTTTGATTTCAATCTCAACATCCTAAAACAAGTGTCTGGGATCTTGAGGTAATTCACAAAGTCTCACTCAACCTCTTGTTGAGGAAATAAATATCAATTCCAAAGCAGTGCATAAAAACTTGTATGGAAAATGTGAGTGGGGTATCGTGCAGATTGGAAAGCACTGAATGCCAACACAGAATCTGGAGGACTCTAAATCTGAGTAATCATATGAATCCTTTTATTCAAAAATATGCAGCTCCTGCTGCAATTTGTGGATCAGCATACCTTGCTGACCTGTATTATTTTTGCCCTAAACCACACCAAAAGAAACAGATTCTAAAACTAGAATGTTTTCAAGTAATGCTCTAATGTGTAGACAAATATCACTTTTGCAGGCTGAAGCTCCTAGATCTTACTTGTGATACAAACACTTGAAAAAATAAGATCCTCATTATAGTATCCTTTCTTGTTTCAAACCCTGAAGATTTCTATACACATGATATTACATTTATCAAAATTTTGTGCTTTCACGTGTGCAAGCCCTTTATGTATTTGTTGCATTAAAAAGGCGTGGACAATGGAAAGGCATTTGAAGATATTTGATGTTAGGTTCATTTCACAGGTTCTAATGCAATTGCTGAAGGTTTGTCTTTGACAGAACTTTTGCTAGTCTTTTGTGCAGTTTTGGTTTTGCCCCATGTGGCTATCACATTCAGATTTACCCAAAGCATTTTTTTCTCCCCTTCATTTACACTAGGTGAGTTTACAGGTTTTGTAACTTGACTTTTATAAAGGCAATAACATCTGGCTATATTTATTACCCTGTTGGCACTGTTGAGGAATTTTGGAAGCAAAACTTCATGTATGCATTTCTGTCTAACTTACATTTTTACAGATTCCCTTTCAGTTTGCAGGGAGGAATATTCTTGTGAAGTCTCAGGGAATCCCTGGCTCTGCTATAATCTTTGCCTTTAAATTCTTTAAAGAAATATTACTGAGCAAACTTCAGTTAGTCTGTGTGGATGAAATTCAAGTGACAGCTTCCAACAAAGATCTAGGATATGTGATAATTATGCAATATATTTTAGTCAGTAATAATAAGGCTGTATAACTCAGTAAGTATTGTAACAGGAATAATAAGATCAAGCCATTTCTTTATGGCCCAAAGCAGGACAAAAATCAAACAAATATTTACATTATCATGTTCTTATTTTTCTACAAGACAAATGCTCTTATTTTTTCATAAATAAGAACAAAAACGTTCTTTTTTGGCAAATGTCTGGTGTCCTAAAGGTACTGCCAGATTACCATATAACATAAAAAGTCATGTTTTTCTGAACTAGCAAAGCAAATCATCACAGTAAGAAAGAATGCTTGTAGGGAATATTGAAAAAAGGACAATTTTCAAAACAAGCTTTATGAAAAGAGCATTTATACTAAGAGCATACTGAAACACACCTGGATTCCCTGGATGCTGTAGAACTGGTTGAGACAACTCAGAGAGATCCTAAAAAGGAAAGACATTTTTTTTTTTCTTGGGTGTAATGGATGAGACGGAAACAAAGGACAGAGAAGCTTACAAGCCAGGAAGCATTCCTTCTTGACAGGAGTCAGACTGTCTGGGAGGCAGCATTCAGGCTTCTATCTTAAATGCCCTTGTGTCTTGGGAATGCAAAACATGGCAAAACCTGGCATTTCCTCTATTTTTCTGTTCTCACAGATAAGGCAGTCTTCTGTGAGGAATTCCATCTCCTGTATATTTCCATCTTGGGAGATGTGATCTGAATGTCTGTACAAAAAATAAGTACTGTAGATATCCATGTGCACTGAATGCACAAGATGAACTGAAATAATTCTTTAAACTAATCTAAGATCATGTCTGGACATTTTTGTATCTGGTCTGCTAACAAAGGCTTTTAGAGTTTAATGCAACGGTTTTGATTTTGTTCACGTTTGTTGTTTGTCACACTGGGCTTATGACATTCCGGGCATGGACATGACAATCAGTTAACAAAATTTTTTTCTTACACAGATGTAACATAGTTCAATCTTCATTTTCACAGTCTCATTTTAAAGGGATGATCTATCCCTGTGCGGATTCAGTTATCTTAAGACACTTGTGTAAGGTCATTATGGATAACAAGTTTGCTTTCATCTGTTGAATCAAGTAATCCCAAACCCATATTTAGTAGGAAAATCACAGACAGAACTCAGAGCAACAAACTATAGCATCATTTAGTAACAAAGCCAGAAAGAAATTTCAGCAGTTAAAGGTAAAGGTGTACAACATTAAAACCCTCTGGAAATTCAACGTAAAACCTCATTTACCTCTTCAACCTGCTGAAAAGCAGGCTTATATTTCAGCTGTCTTTGAGCAGAAATTAAAATATTTATCTTTATTTATTTGGATATTAGTGGGCATAAGGCACTGACAAAAATACTTCTTTCTCTTAGATTCTTAAAATTCATACAGATTACAGATCAGAAAGTGCATTCCCTTATGGTAAAAAAAACACATGAAAGACATTACATGGCTAGTGTTATCTTTTTCTTTTTTTTTTTNTTAAAGCACCTGTTATTTTAAATGTCCTTTACTTTCCATCACCCTTTTAGGTTAACGTTTTTTAGAACCACCACAGTTAGACTGCTGGCATCTACACTCTAAGTTCCATGCAGCATGGGTGAACAATTTTCAGCTACTTCTTAGGTAATCTTTTTTTACTTGCCAAATGGTCCCACTTTCATTTTAGTTAGCTTTTTGGCAGACAGATTTGATCAGCTATGAGCCTACCAACATTACTTGTGTCAGTAATGAAAGGCTTGCCAGGGCTTTAATACCACTGGTTCCTGTATTTTAGAATTTACTGGATGGCAGCTGTCCTAAAGGATGTTCCAGAATCTTGCAAGGGAATTATTTTGACTTAACCATCTTGGCTTAGTGCAGATGATGCTTACTACGTGGGAACTGGCAGATGCATGTGAGAAGGCGTAACTTGGCTTGCCAAACACTTTAGAGCTGTTTGCTGGGTAGAGATACAGTATGCCTGTGCATGTCACCCAGCCTAGAAACCAGGTAATGCCCTTAGGAGCAGTCTAAGCATGACACAAGTGGGTTTCATTCAGATAAACCTGTGGTTCACTTTAAAACCAATGAGTTTTTAGTACCAGTTTTCATTCCTGGCTTAAAATGGAATTACCAGAGACTTCGCACTAAGATAGAATTTTATAACTGTTCTTGTTGTTAATTTAGGATGGGGAAAGCTTTCCAATTCATAGAGGAGATAAACATCTCTCAGTGAGAATGACAAGAATAAAAATCACTATTTCCAGAATCTGATGTTATCAAGTTAGTTTCCAGATCCTTGGGTACTCTTTGGCTATGAGTTTTCTCATATTATGAGCAATTTAACCTAGAAGGCCCTTCTGGCAAAGTGCTTACAAGTAGTTAATATTTGAATACACATCCTCCAGCACATATAACAGCTTTGCAAGCTAGTGGGCCAGAGAGTTCCATCCATGGGTCCCTACCTTGTGTGCAAATGCCTGGTGGTGCTACAAACTGCTTCACTATGAAACAATTTTGGCTGCAATGAACCAATTTGTAACCACCTCGTTCGACAGCATTTTTGTCTCAACTTCCATGAAGTTAATCCTACATATTGGATTGGGGGTTAAGGTATTAGTCTATGTGGCTTGGGCAGAAGTGAGGGAAGGGTGTCATCATCAGTGCTGCTATCAACTACCACACTCTAGTGCTTAGATCTGTACTATTATTTGGGCCAAATCTGCCTGCAAATAGATATGTTCAACTTTGGCAGATGGAAGCTGATGCATTCTCAACTGTGCTGCACATGCTTATTGTGGTAATTTCATCCTCGACCAAAAACAGTCTAGCAAAAATGAGGAATTTTAGGCAAACAATAGGTCAAAAACTTCCTACAATTTTGGGAATGAGGAGGCTGTTTTTTCTTTTTACTAGAAGATGTAAAATTTATAGCCAAATGCACATTTGGTTTTTCATTTTAGCAGCCATGCATGGTAGCACTGCAATTTAATGTCGCAGTCACCAAAGATTAAATTTGAAGTTGATAACCAGAAATAAACACTCTTGGATTACATGCAGACTCCTATAAAACAAGCCAGTTATGCAAATATACATTTTACTAATTTTTTAAGAGTGACCATAGGAGACAAGGCATACCTTCCTAAATTCCCTATTTCTTGAATTTTTCATACAGCTGAAGTAGAAAGCTTTTCCCTCCTCAAAAGAATACAAAACTCAGATTTTTGAAGTGTTCCAAGAGAAGCGAACCACAAAAACAATAGTTATTTTGTATAAATTTGTTATGTTATTACTTCAAAATTAAGTGATACTCATGCAGGAGTGACTTTTATTTTGAGATCAGATAGAACAGCTGCTGCAAGAAAGTTTCATTTGGTTTTGTATGTACCATTTTTAAAACCTTCTACACTAATAGAATGCAGTTATAAAAGTGCTTGAAAACCAACGTGATCATTGACCTTGTAAACAGCTCTACTGTCAAAAGGGTTTGAATACACCTCACCTGATTTAAAAATAAAGCTCAAGATTGAACTTACGTTCTAGCCCATCATGGGTTTGTGAGACATAAGATAAAGTACAATGTACAAAAGTTTGTTTTTAGAGGATTTATAGGTCAACACGTGAAGGTCTGAAGTTATTGGAGGACAGAAATAATCTGTGTCTTCAGGTTAGAAAGTCACAGTAGTACTCTTCTTTTCTTGGGTGAATATTAGTAATTTGGCATTCAGTACCACTACTGTCAGTGTTCTGGCCTGCAAATTTTCTGTCAACTTGCTTGAAGAGAACCCATGGAAAAGTTCCTAAACAGCTCTTCTTCCCCCATATGCAATGTGCATTGGGTTAAAGAATTTTTCTTCTCATAAAGATCCATGGTGGTGGCTATAAAAACCTGGTAACTTTATGTTAGTTATACCATTGCATTTAACAGATGCAAGGTCTGCCTTCCATTGACTTGGATAAGAGCTTTCAACAACTGAATTTTCTAGCTGTGCATGCCATGTATTGCTTTTTGGGAGGGGTACTTAAAGATAGCTTTTATTTCCCAAGATGGTCTGTACCACCAGATCACAAAAAACCAACTGTCAGCATTTATCATAATTCTGGTGGGTTTTGTTGTGTTTGTGTAGCTTTTTAAATTTTTTTTTAACTCTGATAAAATATCAATAGTGATTGATGCATATCCTGTGTAAGCTGGCTACATGAGCATATGCACCTATGCACCTATTTCTCTCAAGAGAAAAAGATTTTCTGTCAGCTGTGGTTGCTCAGCAAAATTGTCAGAGGGTTGTGCAAAGTTGGTTACAAATTACTCCAAAGTAAATGATATAAAGGCTGCAGGATCCAATCAGTAAATGTCAAAACCTAAGGACCAGTTTGAAATGAGATAAATAAAGTTAATTACCAACCTCATTAATTCGGATGATTTTAGGAGGATTGTCTCCATGGCAATGCAGTTTGTGAATAATTATTATGATTAATAGATTTGATGAAAATACAATGTTTTGCCTACCTTTTATTGGCTACTGCAGTAGTGGTTGGTGTCACTCTGTGGTTTCAAATTGATCTGTGGATTAACCGTCAAGCAATTAATAATTCTGTTAGGTATCTGTCACTTTTATTAGATTCAGGACCATAAAATGAAAGATCATCAGTTTCAAGGGAAAAGAAGGTAGTACAAAACTTTTGCCATGGCATCCATGGAGTTTTCAAAGCAAGGATAATGTTATGACAGGGAGAACAGAAATGCACATTAAGGAATGGTGGGGTTGTGGTTGATATGAAATATAGCTGAATAACTGTCACATGGTTGACAATCTGGTGGGTTGGTTTAGGATTTTTTCTAGTAACCTTGATATTCCCTTTATTCTTTTCATTACTGCCTGAAGTCCTAGTTCTGGCTGTATGAAAAGTACAGGATACTAACCTTGTATGCCTGTGCTTTGGGCATAAAGCTTGCTTTACTTCAGCAAGAAATCCAGTAATGATGGCCTCTCTGTGGAGGCTGATGGAGTGTCTGTCTGTCGTTCTGTGACCTTCTCTGTGAATGGCAGCTCTTTGTTCATCCTCTCTGCTAGATTCATTCCCAAGGGAAAACCCTCGCACACTCACACCCACACCATAGTGAGCAAAAAAAGGGAAGAGTGGGGACAGAGCAGTAGCCTCAAGAGTCTCGTCCCATCACTTGATTATGTGATTACGCTAGAGGGGAAAAAAGGTATTAAATGTGCTTCTGTGGCCAAAATGATCCTGCTCCTCCTCCATACCATCTGCATCATCTGAGATGCAGGCTGTTTTGAGTTACAGAAATTTGAATTAACTATCTCAGATAGTACTTGTTTTGAGGCTTCTAAATTGTGACAAAATTTCTCACTTTAGCAGGCAAAAATGATAAAAAGAAGCACAAAAGATATGGCTTCCAAAATGTCAGGGAAAGGGAGCAAATACTCTGCTAGGATTTCAGTTGGTTGAAGTGGAAATAGTAAACTCATTGGAGTAGTCATTATTTTTTTGTAGGATTTTTTTTCTCACAGACCATGTACTTGACTCACTCAGTTCCAGCTAGTAAAAGTAAACAAGAGGATATGAAGTCATTTGTCCAGACAGGGATAATATTTACTTAATGCAGAGTAATCTTTTGAGTGAACTACCAGCCTGTATGCATATGTTTTCCTCATTTACAAAAAAAGAGAAGATGGCTACATGTTTTAATACATTTAATGTGGAGGGGTTTTTTATTTGGTTGGGGTTTTTTTTTGGTTGGTTCTTTGTTTTGTTTTGTTTGTTTTTATATTGCCAGATGTTTAAACTGGCTGGCCTGACTGTGGCTTCTTTTTGGGTGTTGAGGCTGTTGTGGCTGTTTATAGCCTTGGGGAATCTCTCCCTCTTTCCCTCCACATCAAATTGCCCATCCCCCCACAAACATAGGGTCAATGCCAGTCATTGCATTTTAATTTATGTTATATATATATATATATGTATGCATACAAAGAAATGAAGCTATGGGTCTGTGAAATGGTACTGTGAAATTTGTTCTTGGTTTTCTTTTTCCTGAAAAACACCATTAACATAGGTATTTTTAAAAGGTTCTGTCTTGCCCTGGTCCAATCTCAGCAATTATCTTGTGGTGGAAAATATTTTGGGGTATTATCACAGGATGAGCAGGTGTCCTCCCATACTAGCGGAAGTTCATAAAAGTCATAATTAGCCAGATACTAGAACACAGATTTAGTTTGGTGTAGCATGTTGCAGAGATTTTAATACAACAAGGAATTGTGTTAAAAAAAAAAAAAAGTACTCATGATAGTAGCTATGTTCAAGCCAAGTAGAGCATTAATGAATATAAGTGATGTTTATAATGGCAGTGGTACTGGTCACTGATAAGAATTTGAAAGTAGTGGTTGTTTTTCACATCACTGAATGTAGAATGTGCTCTTAAAGCTCTATATAGGCAGTGGCAGTCCTTAAAATACCACTGTTTAAGATGTATCCAGAAACAGAGACATTTCTATCCATGTGGCAGTAACTATCAGGCCTAGACTGTATAGTCCAAGAAGGAAAAAGAGTCCTGTGAAATTTTCCCTAGGAAACTCTGAGTTAGAAAATCTCTTATCTAAAGAGAATGATTAAGGAAAACAGACTAGATTGACATAGGGCCCTCTATAATCCTCTATACTGTGGACTTATACATATAATGATCTGTAGTAAATAAGGGAAATGGAGCATGTAGAATAGTGTTTCTTCTACTAAAGTAACACCTTGAAAAATTAAAGTTCCCTCTGGGACACTTGGAGTACTTTCATGAAAAGGTATCTAGCAGATAGGTAGGTACATGCAAACTCTGAATGTCATAGGCTGTAATATAGACCAGAAGGTGCTAAAGAGTAATCAGAAGTCTTAGGTATTCTAATTTTTTTCTTAAATGTCATAAATCATCCCTAGTTTCCCTGCAAGATGCAACAATATGCTACTATCCTAATTAGGCAATTTAATACAAGAGACTAAATTTATTCACATCTGGTTCAGCTGCTAAAAATGCAACTGGTAAATGCTGCAGATCTTTTGACATCTGGGAAAATACTCTGTTAACAGGAGTATCTGATTAATTTCAGTTTCTCCAACATACTTTTCTCAAAACATAAATAATTTTTGAATACGGGAAACATCACAACCTCATTCTATGTCTAGAAAACTTGAACCAATGTCTAAAAATTAAGTTAAGAAGTATAACTAAAAATGTGCTAATTACCAAATAGATGCCATGCAAAAATAAGAAGTGACTTTTTCTGAAGGCAGCAAACTAGCTTCAGTTGAACACCTACAGGATACTCAATGAAAGCTACAGCTGGAGAGCATGATAACATTTCTGCTGGTCTTTAATCCTTTTCTCTTGCTACTGTCTACGTTATGCTGTGATACAGATTAGCTGTAAATCAATGTTAAGGCTGGAAATTCATGTCAGCGTGTGCGCACACGGCTTAGGTACCAAGTGGACTGCACTGTTATGATGACAGCCATTGCGCCCTGGAACTGAAGCACAGTGTGGAAGACAGAGGCAAAGATGCTGTAACTCTTGACATATTTTCATCTGGGTAGAAGCAGCCAAGGCAAAAACTCAAAAGACTATTTAACATTCATGTCTCCCATCCCACACTCCTTTAAAATGTTGGGTAGAGAGACACAGTGTTGGAAAAGTAATCTCTACAATAGTTAAGGTATAAACCTTTACATATAGCAAAACTTTGCAGTCCAACAGTCCGATCTGTAGTGAAATAAAATATTATTTGCATTGTTACAAATATTTGTCCATGTACAAGATGTCTATAACACTAAAAAAAAAAAAATCAGCAAATTGTGCTCTTAAGGATAAGATTGTATGATGATATCAGCATTTGGCATAGTAAGCAAAAGTAAAGTGCCTGTAGCATTAGCAATCCAGTTACTGTGTAATAGAAATCCCAAAAATATAACAATATTTGTAATTGAGTTTATTATATTAATTAGATAGAAATCTATTAATATATCTACATACTCATATTTATACATATTTAACAATAATTTATTTATATCCATAATTAGTTTTTATATCTAGATGAGAATACATTAATTAAAATCTCTAATACAGGAAAACATCTAAAAACAAAACATGCTAAAAAAAAAGCTTTTGTTGAATCTAGAAACAGTAAAGGAAAGTGGAATTTAATAATCTCATAATCATGCTATTTTCCACTTATTATGTTCTCCAAAATGACTGTGATGAGCCATTATAATATTCCACTGTCCAGAAGCCAGTCTGAGCAGACTGGATTTATCCATCATGATTTTGTGCTTCATTAGATTTTTATATACTCTAGTAGCCAATAAGGAATCATTGGGAACTCTTCCAGGAGTTATATCAGTGCTTAGTTAGCTTTAAGGCCACCTTTCAGCCTCATGCTTTCTTGTTAAAAAAAAAAAAA
>VWYO01011076.1:126710-150002 GCA_013400275.1 Rhadina sibilatrix
AAAAAAAAAAAAAAAAAAAAAAAAAAAAAAAAAAAAAAATCCTTATTCTCCGTGGAGTAATGAAACAAAAAAACCTCTTATCTTTACAAGGTTGTAATTTTTTTCCCAATAGTATATTATCTTCTGAGCTGAAACATACAGAAAATTGTGGCTGGCTGCAATTCTATATGTCCAGGTTATGGCCTTAAATACAGTGGGCATTCATGTAACTGAGGTATTGGTATGAAACTATCAAAGACAAACTTGTATCCAGAAATGCAAGTGGCATTATAAAAGTCACTATTCCTGATGCACAGTTAGTGGGATTACAACTTAGTGAGAAAATCACTGTCTGTGGGCGCTGTGCACACTTTCATTGGAAAGGAAATGAATGACTCTCCTCTGCAAACTGCTGTGGGGTGCATGACCCTCCCTGTTTCCCCCTTCTCTACCTCTGGTCTGCTCTGCACTTCCTCTACAGTTTCAATACCCTGCTATCAAGCCCTGTGCCAGAACTTGGTGGTGAGGCATGCCTTGATCTGGGAGCTCCTGCAAGGCTAAGGTGCCAGCAGCACTGGCAGTACCAGGACAGCAGTACGTGCTGCTTGGACAAGATGGGACAGGAAAGCAGGAATGGTGAGAGTGATCCCCTGATAGCTTTGGAACCACCCTTTTCTGAATTGGAAGGGACCACAGTGGGTCATCTGGTCCAGCCTCCCTGTTCAAGCAAGGTCACCCCAGAGCACAAGGCACAGCATTGCATCCAGTTGGTTCTTGAATATCTCCAGCGAAGGAGACTCCACACCCTCTTTGGGCAATCTGTTCCAGTGTTCACTCACTTGAACAGTAAAGAAGTTCTTCCTTGTGTTCTGGTGGAACTTTCCATGCATCAGTTTCTGCTCACTGCCTCTTTTCCTATTGCTCAGCACCACTGAGCAGAGCCTGGAAACATCCTCTTGTCAGCCTCTCTTCAGATACTGATAGGCACCAATGTTGTTCCCCCTCAGTTGTCTGTTCTGTTGTGGGCTGAATAGGCCCAGCTCCCTCAGGCTTTCCTCATAAGAGAGATGCTCCAGTTACATAATCATCTTTGTTGCCCTCCCTGGGCCTGCTCCAGAAGCTCCATGTCTCTCTTTTACTGAGGAGCCAGAGGTGCACACAGCACTCTAGATGTGGCATCATTATGGCTGAGTAGAGTGGGACCCCTTGACTGATCAGTCTCCTGAGAGTAGCTGTACAGGTCTTAGAATGAACTCTGGCTCAGAGTCTCTCAGACTCTGAATAGGCACTGTCTTCCCCCAATTCCTAAGTATGTGACAAAGTCCACTACCATTTGTTAAAAATAATTTTGATCAGGAAATAACAATTCTGAGATCCCCTTTCCAATGCTTTGGAACAAGAAAACCTGGCCTAACAATTCTCTTCATTCTAGGGAAAATTTTGGGAAAAAAAAAAAAAAAAAGCATGCCACAAATATAAAGGTTTTAGATACTGAGTCCTGCACTGAAATCCAAATATCATAGTAAAAACTCTGAAGAACAGCAGTTTCCACCCTAGCACTTTTTTGCCCTTAAAATTCACCTTAATTTTGCAAGCATAATTAAGTGGTATTGTCTTTCTGAAAAATATAATCTTTATATTTTTGCTGAGGTTTTAATAAATTGTCAGCAATGTAGTGCTGAAATATTTAAATAAGGAAGACAGGGTTCTTCACACATACCTCACAGTATATGCTATCAAATACAAGATAATCACGATGATTAGGCATGTCTGGGTAGAGCACTTTACTGATAGCTAATCACGTTAGAAATATTTCACCATGACTTGAGTATAACTCTCAACTATAATTTCCATTTTGTTTAATGTATTTGGCTCTGAAACAGTGATGTAACCATTTCAGAAAGATGCTCTCTTTATTTGACCAGCTATGTGAAGAACCCTCATGGATACCAAGAGATTGTATATCACAGAGTGCTGTAAACTCATCTTTACATCCACAGAGTGAAGATCATTCTGGTGGCAGATCAAAATAGTTCTGATACCTTCAAAAATCCATAAAAAAGTTGGTTTCTTTACTTCACTGCAGTTCACCTCTATGACCAAGTTTCACTTGAAAAACTATGAAGAACAGCACCCAAACCCCCAAGTTTTCACAGAAATAGTTAGCATACAGTGTAACAGCCTTCTGCTTCTTTTGATATGGGTTCTGTCTCTCACTGCCAACATACAGGCCTATAAGCCTGTATTCATTCATTCATATATATATTGCCTATTCTGTCAGGGATATATATATATTTTTTTTATGATGCTCATTTTTACCTCTTGAACTTATCTTTCTAGCCAGCAAAGGTAACATTTTATTCCAGGTGGGTTTTCACCACATATTTTGATTTTGCTGAAAGCGACTGTAAGATTAAAGCCAAAGATACCATTTAATTTGTCTTTGAAAAAAACACGCAAGCACACCCCAGGTTTTTGCTTCATGGGAGAAGATTTCACTTCCCTTTGACAGGAGGTTTTCTTACTTATTTTTCTGTTTTCTATTCAGAAGCTAACACGTAATACGGATAGTTTAGATACTGTAGTTCTGGATAATGTCTGTTTTCTTGGTGAGATAGGTCATGTTAGGCAGGCCTGTGCATGGGTTACTGTTGACTATAGAATATAGTTGCTTACCTACCTATGCCTGTCAAACAATGAACATTTAATAGTGTTTTAACAGACTATTTGTCTTGGTTTGGAAAGACAGGTGACTCAGGGAAAGCTGGATTTTCCCTTAGAATGGAGAACGTAAAGCCCTCACAACCCACCAAATTATAATTTTGCAATTAAGGGCTTTCAGGCAAAGATTTGGGAACAGGAGTAACAGTTATTTACTAGGAATATTAACAATACAAATGTAGTAGAAAAAAGGAAAAAACAACTAAACAAGCAAGCAAGCAAGCAAACAACAATCCTAGAAACACTGACAGAGTCAAAGCTACAACCTGGCACCCTGTTGGTTAGGGTGTTGGAAGCAGTCCAAAAGTGAGTCCTCCTGGAGTGGCAGATGTGGTTCTGTTGGAGCAGAGATGATCCTGAGAGAAAAAGAGTCCAGTGATGGTGAAAAGGGTCCAGGCTTCCTCCGGGAATCCGGTGGAACCAGGTACCTTGTGTTCCTGCATCTCAGTTTTTATTTAGGTAGGAACGGTTGGCTCCCCCACTGGGTGGAGCATCTCACAATGATGGAATGTGGATGATGGCTTGTGGATGATGGCTTGGTGAGCGTTAATGGCACATTAGCAGAAAATGTCCCCCTGGAGGGAGGACAGGCGGTGAAAGAGATAAGAAACACTGCCCCACCTGGTTTTAACAGTTGGCCCATTATCAGAAGGCATCCGCCTCCCTCCTCCCAGAACAACAAGAGACAAAGAAAAACATGCCCCCACTGCTTTCAACAAATGAAATAGAATACACATTTTTGGTTCCATAACCCAAGACATTATTACAGGCGTGAAATGTTCTGTAAAACGGTGCATTTCCATTCTATATTATGAGAGTAATTCCAGCTATGTACTGTTTAAATATCCCCATCAGCATCATGCAAAGCAAATATATACCACGCTTGAAACTGGTATTGGAATTAGTTGTGCTATACTGCCTAACTTCTCAAACCTCAAGATGCTACCTTGACAACCAGGCAGCTGCAGTCATGTTCCTGATGCCAACCCAGAGCAAAGGCACAATTCAAGACTAAGTATCGACCTCTTCAGTTCTCTGTGTGCAATGGCTTCAGACCACATTGAAGATTTTCTTTGCCTTCTCCCAGCTCCTTTTTTACCACAGATTTTAGCCCTCTTTTTGGCCTCAGCTCCTGCTTCTCCTGTGTTTATCATTAATGTAGTAGCATCTCACAAAAAATTGAAATATAATTGAAATATTATATATATATAATGAATGTGGGGTAACTGACACTTCAGACTATTTCCTATGCCAAGACAATGCTGCTTTTCAGGAATTCAGCCTACTTTTTGAGACTATGCTGGAATATTCCATGTTTTATTCTCATTCTCTGAGCTGTGTCTTCCTAATCTTCATAGATACTTTATTTTCTTCCTGCAAGTATACAGTCCTCTTTGGCAAATGAAATTTATAATATTATATGCAGACCACTACATAGCCTTATAAAAAAAATATTGGCAAATTTGTAACAATTAAAGGCATTTACATTTAACATCATTGAAAACCGGGCTCCTACAAAGCTCACCTACCAGTTCACATCTAAGTAGAATAAATCATACAAATCGCCCCACTTTTAATCTTCAGAAAACAATTTAATGTAAAATGTAGTTCAAAAAGAATGTGAGGTGCCTCTGGTTTTCTCTCTAAATGTTTTATTTTCTTATTTTCAAAGATCATGAGTATGCTTTTTATTTCAAAGTAAAACTTAGCAATGTAAATTTGACTATGTGCTGCATATCAAACAGCAATGTAACACTTGCTAATTTCTCACATGTTGAGAGATTTATACAGTTTTCCACTGCTCTTAAGTTGCAAGTAAGGCATTTACATTTAACATCATTGAAAACCGGGCTCCTACAAAGCTCACCTACCAGTTCACATCTAAGTAGAATAAATCATACAAATCGCCCCACTTTTAATCTTCAGAAAACAATTTAATGTAAAATGTAGTTCAAAAAGAATGTGAGGTGCCTCTGGTTTTCTCTCTAAATGTTTTATTTTCTTATTTTCAAAGATCATGAGTATGCTTTTTATTTCAAAGTAAAACTTAGCAATGTAAATTTGACTATGTGCTGCATATCAAACAGCAATGTAACACTTGCTAATTTCTCACATGTTGAGAGATTTATACAGTTTTCCACTGCTCTTAAGTTGCAAGTATTTGCATTACAAATAATGGACTGAAAGCACACTAAGTAAGAATTTCTCAGAACAGAGGCCCTGCAAAATGCAGTCGTACAAAGGGAATTAATTGGCTTTTGTAACTACTGTGTTACAACAGGAAAACACATTGATAGAGTGGATTGTAAGGGGCAAGGAAGTTTTTCTTCACAGGCCAAGTGTCATGCTCCTCTGACCACAGATTATGCTTTCCTTATTGATAAGATTTATTTCAGATCTTCAGGATGTAGTAGTTTTGCTTTAATTTAACACGAAACATTTGAAATCACTTCCTAGAAAACAACCATGCTATGGTAATTACATAGATGAGCGAAAAGACAGTTGCTGCCTCTGTAATTGAACCAATATAGTCTTTGTCAATTTTCATGCTTTTAAATGTTTTCTTTTTAGATCTGCAAAATGGAAGATCACGTTTTTCAAAATGTGATCTTGAGTTATGTACACTCCGATTCAGAAATATACTAACTTGTATTGTTCCCTGTGGTGTTATTTCTTTGTGCAATACACTGAAAGCAATAAGTAGTTTGTTTTTACGGATTTTGTTTATAGTTACAAGAAATAATGTGACAAAAAAGCTTCAAACAAACTAAAGTGCGAATATTTTAAAGGAAGAACGTTATTCACATACAGTTGCATGCCAGTTCCTTTTGAAAAAATGTCTTTTATGAGATAGTTTTACTGTGCAGCATCAATAATTTCTGAGCCCATTTAGTAGATAATATGTGTTCCACTCAAAAATATAGAAAAATGTCAAGTTAGAGTGCATATTATCAGATTTTTTCCTTAGGTTTCTTCACAAGAAGAGAAATAGCATAATATCCATATTTAATAAATGATTGACCTAAATGTTTGCGAGATAGAAATTTCACACTGTGCATTCACTTATTTGTATAACCCTCATGTCTTTTTCATCAATACATGGCATGGCCATTTGGAATCCAAGGAGATTTCTCGATTTAGATTTGCAGTCCAGCTTTTTATATCTACTGCTTGTGATAATTCTGGTTTATTCAGGCACATTTAGGTAGCATTCGGCAACGTGAGAAACGTGTGCAGCACATAAGGTGTCTCTCAGAGTAAGTAAAACTGTTTTCTGGACCTCCTGTGGCAAATTTTCAGACTTGCTACAGAGATGCCTTAAGCTGGTGGTGAATTGATCAGGCTGATTGAGAGAACCATGAGCTGGACCCCTCAGTTATCTTGCACCTGGCTCAAGAAAGGCTGGACAATGGAATGATGTCTACAGGGAAGTGGCGGTCTCACAGCCCAACGTTGGTCCAGTGAGGCACAGAGGAGCACCCACGGCCCTGTACCAGCCATTGGCCTTGCTCTTCCTTCATCCTGAAAAACAAGGCTTGTCCCAAATCTGCTCCTTAAGGAAGACAGGGATGTGCACAGACTCTGGTGAGGCAGCATTTACTTCTGTCTCAGTGGGTGGAGGAGGACCAAAGGGTTTCTTTTACGTATATCAACTATAAATTCAGACTGAAAGTAACCAAGACTGTCATTAAGGCCTATTTGCATATTAAATTTCACACGCTTCACAATGCAAACAAGAAATAAAATGAGACATGCAAAACATGTTTGACCAAAGTCACCAAACCCTACCTATAACATCTAGTTGTTCCATCCAGTTGGGAAGCGCTAAAAAAATCTATAGTAGAAAAAGAAGGGAGGTTGCAGGGCAAAAAGTGAGATGAGGAGGAAATATCTCTGTTTTCTCAGTATCAGTAGGTGGACTGCATCTCTTGTCCTCCACTGTGGGAACTGGCACTGGAGTAGACCTGGGAATATTCATTTATACATATATAGCACTAATAGATGTCTATTTCTATACCTCCCACTGCAATACATATTAATGCTCTCTAGTTAGCACATTTGTCACTAGCAATTCTGAAAGTGCTTTCCTGTTTCTTCAACAAACCATCCTTTTCATGAATCTAGAGTGTGCAATTTCTTACTGAACTTAGCCAGTGCAGTGCCAGATTGGTAAGATTCATGTGCAGGTTTTGGCTGGGGTAGGGTTAATTTCCTTCACAGTAGCTGGTTAGGGGCTGTGTTTTCGATTTGTGCTGGAAACAGTATAGTTGATAGTATTTGTTGATAGTATAGATAGTATAGATCAACAGATAGATTCTGTTGATAGTATACAGATGTTTCTGGTTTTGCTGAGCAGGGCTTGCACAGATCCAAGGTCCTTTCTGCTTCGTGTCCACCCGCAGGGACTCGGGGTGCACAAGATGATGGGAGAGGACACATCCGGGACAGCTGACCCCATCTGACCTAAGGGATATTCCATGCAATATGGCATCATGCTCAGGACATAAAGACAGGAAAAGAAGGAAGAAGAGGGTGATGTTCAAAATGATGGTGTTTGTCCTCCCCAGCAATCATTACACAGTGGGAAAAGGAGAATGAATTGCTTGGTTTTTTTGTTTGCATGGCCACCTTTTGCTTTACCTATTAAATTGCTTTTATCTCAACTGACGGGTTTCCCTGCTTTCCAGGTCTCTCTCCCAACCCACTGGTGGGGGAGTGAGCAAGTGGCTGTGTGCTGCTTGTTTGCAGCACAACACTGCACTATTTGTCAATCAGTACTTGTGCAAGTTCCTACTGAACTCAACCAGGCCAATAAAGTCAAATCGGCCATAATTAGAAATTAAGCAAAGCCACACGCAGCCCTTCTCATGTCTGAGTACAGCTGGAATGCTCAGGGGTTTATTTTCTGCCAAAATTCAATGGCCTTAATGCAACAGCTCCCCTGGGTGCACTTTAGAGGGTCTGTTGTACAAAGGGACTACTGGGCTACATGAACTGCTGTGGCCCACCCTGCACAGTGGGAATGCTGATGTTTCCCATCACCTAAACATCTTTTCCTCAGGGTTTATGGCTTCAGTTATTCAGGGATTTTGATATGAAATGTGAAATGCAAAGCATTAGGAAAATTTCTTATGCCTAGTTTAAGGACTGTTTCATCAGCCCAACTAGTCAAAAAAGCAGTCTTTGTTAAAAAAAAAAAAAAAAAAAAAAAGAGAAACAAGGAACAATTCAGTATTTGGATAGGATGGGATCCAAAAGGATTCCTTCTTGTAAATGAAGGAATCTGATTAACAAATATGGGTAATAGCCAGAAATTAAATGAGTTTAAGATTCAGAAAACAGATTCAATCATCTCAGACAGTCCACAGCCTGAAAATACCCTTGATATTTTGTATGAAGTGTTTTTTAAATGTCTGTTGTTTCTTTTTAATATTAGTGTTCATGTTGTTATATTATGGTATCTCAGTGTTGTTTCTGACAAAAGGTAGGTGGTGCAAATGGATAATAACATTGTAAGTTAATAACAATGTAGTTGGAAGGTAGAGAAATAAATTGGCTAAGAAAAAAAGACAGCTAACATTAACTTTTCAAAATAAAGAAATATTCAGCTTGGGCTTGAATAAGGTTTGAACCTGTTCTTATATTTTTAAAAAACAACTGTTTCCTATTCACCAGTTTTACACAAAAGGGAAAAATATTTCCTGTGATTAAATACAGAAAATCTTCCATATTATTAATTGAATTTATAGTACATTAAAGGGAAGATGTTCTAATGAAAATAATTTATTTGCTTTGAAGCTAGTGTTCAAGCTGATACTGGAAATAGATGGCAATAAACAGGGAAAACTTATCACTTTATCACTTTATTCATGAAAGCACTAATTTATCTTAGCAATTAGTAATTTCAGGGGGTGGCTGTAACTCATATATCTTAAAATAGTTTTATTTAAATATAAATTGGTTGGAGGAAGATAAGAGTATTATTTTCTCCATACTATTATATCCCTTATTCATAGTCAATATACAAAGCAAACATAGGAATTTGGTTTTTTCTTACTTTCTTTCTGAGCAGACTTTGGAATTTATCCAGGGTTTTTGACATAAAAATGGCCAATTTCAGCTGCAAAGAACTGCAAACTGTGGCCCAGCAAAAAGCTGGGCACCCACACAGCTGTTCACTCCCCCCACCCCAGCAGTAGGTGGGGAGATAGAAGGAAGAGCAAACTCCATAAAACTCCTAGGTCAAAATGCAGCCAGTTTAATAAGAAATTTATCAAGAGATCTAAGTTATTCCTAACAAGAATGTGGTGGTAGTCCCTAGCTGAGTATAAAAGGACTGTGGTCTTAAGTTTTGCGGTAGCTGTACTATCATTCCTGAATTTTTAAAACTTAAAAGTATTATAAGTGAAAAAACAGCTCTGGATTTTAGATGCGGATTAATGACAAGCCATATATTTTGATATTGTTTTCCATAAGGGGGCAAGAGAGAGTTTCTATTAGGCTTGTCAGACAGCATATCAAGTGAGGGCTGGGTATGAAGTGCTGTATATTGCTGGTATCGTAAGAGATCAGCTATACATTCTTCAAATGAAACCTGAAGTTAACTGGAACTTCTGACATTAATTTTTTTTCCTTATCGTGTACCTCATAGAACAGAGCAGCATGGATGTGCTTGAAGCAAAGTTCAGCATAAAGAACAAGGACAAACATATGGAATAAAGTCTAGAACCGTAAATCAAAACACTTCTTCTCGTGCCCCTTTAAGCCCTGATTCTATAAATGCTTGCCTTTTTCTCCATACTTTTAAGATCATAGGCTAAAATGAATATCACCCCACTCAAAACAGTTTGCCTTACCTTCAGCAATGATCACGACAGTAAGTGACCCTCTTACTTGAGTGTTGACACAGGTCATCCTTTTCAACACAAATGCTATGAGTGGGGAATTATTTTAAGTGGCAAGGAGGGCATATTGTTCAAGACTTGCCCCTAGATACAGCAATTCAAACTTGCTTTTCAATACAACCAGAGGTGTTGCAAAATGACATGAATGAACGACACTCACACGCTGAGATGTCCAAGGCAAAAAAAAGCAAGTTTATCTACAGACCTCAACATTTATAGAATTCCAACAGTGACCATGGATTGGAGGCTGAAATTGTCCTCTCCAACCACACTGGTCAAACCAATAGTCTATCAATTCTCTCTTCCTCCAGAAAGGAATGCAAAACAATCATTATTTACATGAAAAGTGTGTGAGAAACTCTATTACAAAAATGTAAACATCAGAAGGCTTAGAAGAACTCAGGAACAACAGGGCGACATAGAGGCAACTTTGGGCTGAGACACTTCCTAGCTCTGGATTTGAAGTACAGCAATTCTCCAGTCTCTTGCTGGGGGACAATGAAATCCCAGATTGTGACTTGCGCTTCTAGAGCTGTTTTATGTATCAGACACGTGAATAAAATGTGTACTTGAGCCTGGCATCAGGATTATGTGGTTTATAGCAGTTTGGAAATCAGATGACTCATGTCAGCATTTGTTTTATTTCTAAATCGCTGTTGTTTTAGTCTAATTGTAGATTTGTTGAGTTTTGGTTTTAAGTTTTTCATCCAAGACTTAGTTTTATTATAGGTCAGTTTAAAATCAACAATAAAACTCCGTCTGCTGATGCAGGAATCTGGCCAGGCTGTACAATAACCCTTCTACTCCTGTTTGGATTTAAACCATTGTTCTCATGCTGGAGTTCCTCATCAAGTGGTTTTCAAAGAATGAACTCTGTCCTCAGGAACTTATTTGGAGCATGCAAATGTCCAGCAAAAAAAGGCACGTGTTTCATCTCTGCCTGTGAAAATGAAGTTCACCCTCTGCTTATTATCTGAACAAGAAGCTCTCATCTTTTTGGGCTGTTATATCTTACATGTGTTAAACATGGAAATGCATTCTTACCAGTCTTTACTGGACACATGGAGAACAGTTTTACTTTTGCATCTTGATAGAAAGCAAATGAGATTGACTAAAAGTATAGTACTGCATGCATAGTTCTTATTTCCTTTTTCATCTGTGTGCATTGTTTTGATTTTGTAGAGTGTTTTCTCCAAAAGGACTGTGGTATTTAATGTTACCCAAGGTAAATACAGGTTTGAGAAAATGCTTTAACATTGGAATATGGTTTATCTGAAAAGTTCACACATAGTTTAACACATTTTTTTTAATGACTGTAGAAGCCTCCCACTCCTTATAAAATGCTTGTCACATTAATTATGGGGTCTGTTAGACAACTGATTTCCCCCATATCAAAACAAAGGAAATACTTCTGAGAACATAAGACAGTTTCTGAAAATCAGTATCTGTGCATATCAGCTGCCGTACAAACTAGTACTATTGTACTCTGACAAAATTAACAAGCAATTAACTAATTAGTGTTTGTTTCTCAATATATATGAAGCACGTGGATAGGAAGAAAACTGGCTACAAAATGCACAAAACAGCATGTGCTATGTCTCAAAAAACAAATTTTGAAAAGTCCACTAGTCCAGAGAAAGAAAAATGCTTTAATTCATGCCATGACTGTAACTCTTTCAGGGTTGTTTCTACAGCCCTTTCCTAGAGAAAAATGGACTCCATTAATCCTTCTGTCATTAGCTCTTTACACCTTTTGTCATAATGTTATTGGATATTAGTTGTTTTCTCCATATATATTCAGTACATTATTTTTAATTCTCCAAGATGGAGCTTCACTTTGTTATGCTTCAGGCAAGAATAGAATTAGATATACTTAAATTAGATTGAATATATTAACTGAACATTATATGAAATATAATTAAATTAGATTTCTCAATCAAATAAGATATTTAGATCTTTTTGTTGAGAATTGTATGCATTACCAACATGGAGATAACTTACTGTCAGAGAGCAACTATATTTCTGTTCATCAGTAATATATTTGCAAGGAAGAAGATTCAAAATTCTCACTACACACATAGCTGATGGCTTGGCATGTCTTGAAATTAAAGTTCTGTTGGGCATACGTTTAGTTTTGCAGATCCAAGAGTAATTATATGTAAACACACCACCACAGTGAAATTGTGAACACAGAAATGCAATGAACATTAACTAGTGGACACTATGCAGTTTTTAAGAGTTTTGGCCTTGTAGTGAGCAGCATAGAACCATAATGGATGAACTGGATCCAATATTAAACAAACTGTCACATTAAAAACAAACAAACAAACAAACAAACAAACCACCAAATCAAAAAAACCAACAAGAAATACTTACGGAAAAGTTCAGATGCAGTGATATATCTTTTAATTGATACACATGAATTCTAGTTCCCTTTGAATCAACTAGAAAAAAAAAAAAGAACAGTTCTGGTTCCAAGAAGCATAAATAATGTATTTGCATCTTTTGTGTTGGCTCTGCTGTTCCTTTATAAAATGTATCTTTTAATGACTTTCTGAATTATCGTTAGTACATTAAGAAAAACTGTAAAACTTTAAGCTGAGTCTAACTTTGGATCCAATTAAAAACCGTATCTTTTGTCTGAGCCCTATTTCCTAGAAAATGTAAGAGTTAGTGCTCTTTCCCACAATTCTGCAGGACAGGTAATAGCTCTGCTCTTACATCAGCTTTTTTGTAACCTGCTGCACACAATACCTGCCACATCATTAATCTCAACAACTTTTAGGGACCTGGATTCTGGAGCAGGTTCCCTTCTAAGGAGCCTTCTCAGGGTGAGTAAATGAGTTAAAAGTTCTCAGTGTATTCCAAAGGTTTTTGACTTGGGAAGGAAAGGAAAGATTGCAGAAAATGTTTCCACAGAAGCAATAACACCCATCTTTTAGTAATTTCTAATGATTGGAATGAAGAGGAAAATGGATTTGTATACAGCAAAGATATTTTTTGTGTTCTCTGCATGAATTATTTTGTGTTCTCTGCATGAATTATTAACTAAAATGGTATTTCTAAGAATACTTACAACATTGCCACAATCACAATAAAAATGCCTTATCAAAGAAGGTACAAAATTGGATGCTGAAATATTTGAGGATAGTTACTCTAGCTTTCAAAGACTTGAATATAAACCAGGTCAAGTATCTGAAAAATTCAACATCCTCCCAGTGGTCTTCAATAAAATTCAGGTGAGGTAGACCAAGAAATTGAAGAATGGAGATGCTGCTTACATAATCTTTATTCCATTCTGTTTGAGCATTGCTTTCTGTGTCCAGAACTATTATAGTCTCCCAGTCTTTGGTCTACAGAGACAAAATATACCTTTGAAAGAGTAAAATACAATAGCCATTCCCCAAATGGGTCTGTTCACCCTTTTCTACCACAAACTTTTGCTTACCCCTCAAGCCCTAAGGATTTTCACTACTGCTGGAACATTGTGTGCCATTGAATAACCTTTCTTTCAGCTACTGAGGTTATCTGTTTCCATGTGGGTATGGAAATGGTGTGAGGATTGATGTGTTCACTTAAGAAGTTGGTTTGGGTAGGTTTGTTTATTTCTAATGAGTTGTATAAGTCAGCAAAGCTGGACACTACTGGGCAGTAATTCTTCTGAGGGTTTTGGCTTCCTCTTTGAACTGTCATACTGAAATAATATGTATTTGTAGTGTCTAATGGTGGAACTGTGAGAAAGAACACTCACACGGCTTCTTTTCTAAAACCTGGATTCTTCTTATGTGATATTTGCATTATCCAGAAGATGCTGTGTGTCTGCATATAATTAGCCCAGGAAGAGAATTTTATTTTTTGGTCAGTCATGTACTTAAATCTTAATAAGGCAGTAGATCTCTTGGGGACTTCGTGAACAAAGGCTTCTCCTGGGTACAAACACCCTCCAAACAAAGCATCAGCTTTGTTTTCAGGACTTTAGGGAGAAGGAAGAATGCAAAAGATTGGGAATCTGTTAACTATTTCACATGACAACAAACAGTTACTAACTTATTCCTGAAAACTCTAAGGTAATGATAATAGCAATTATGGAGTCATTAAGAGCATCAGAAGTGACAATTACAGCAAAATTGTTTTGAAAGCTAACCTGTTTTTAACTAGGTAATGTAAGTTAGTACATACTTACCCCCACAAGCAAAGTCTGATATATGAATGTTGGTTTGTGGGCATCTGAAGCCACAGATGCCATATTCAGACTTTGTGAAATAACTCCTCTGTCGGTTCATTCTGTGTAAAATAAAGACACATTTCATCAGTCTTAATAACCAGCACAACTCACTTAGGGCTTTTGTTTTGATTTATAGAGTGATACCACAGCATCTATTCTTTAGCATGACCATATGTAGGTTCCTAGAGTTACTTGTGTGAGTGATATTACAGCAATCAAATCAATGAATATTTGGCAGGCTTGCTCTTCAGATAAATTGTTATTACAGGTTTTTTATAGGCTTCATTGTGGTTTGAAAATGATTGTCTTCCACTGCCTAAACAGTGGATGTGTTTTGTCAAGTGTGGGGAGAAATCTGATCTTTACACATTAATGCTCACTACTGGCAGAAAATACACATCTGAAGATATTTAAATGAGTTATTGACTGACCTTTCCTTTCTTTTCTGTATCTTGAAAACTTTAGCAGGGAGTTCTTTTTCATGTAGTGTTGTGTTGTCAGGCTTGGTTACATTTTCACCAGCAGGTAAAGATGGATGCCATACTTTTTAAATTAAGAACTGAACCTCAATTATTTCTAATCAATTTATTCTAAATTGATGAATTGATTTTCCAAGATCCCCATTCATAGAATATCCTGAATTGGAAGGGATCCCAAAGATCATTGAGTCCAGCTTCTGGCCCAGGACGTGCAATATCTTAATAATTGTATCTAAAATTGTCACAGTAACATGAAACAAAAAGTGATTCCTGCTATATCTTTCAATTCTGGAGTTGTGAGCAAATCAGATCTATGAATTCTGGGTGATTAGGCTATTAGGCTTCAATAAGTTATATAAGTTATTAGGCTTCAATTATCATCTTTCTTAAAATGAAATGAGAACAAGGCATAAAGGAAAGTATTACTTAAGTTATCTCATCAGCAAGACACATACATAAGAAAGACTGAAGGGATTTATGTTGCCAAAAAGATCCTTTTAATTAAGGAAAACAAATCTAATAAGAATCTAGTGATTTCAAGTATTGAATCATAATGAAATGCAGCAAAAGAGACAAATTGGCTCTTGTAGATCTAATAGTATTCAAGTCAAGAGAAAGGAAAACATCACAAACTGTGAATGCAGTCGCAGCATTCAACAGTTTAAATAAGAACAGCCCACTGCCAGAGTAGTTCATCTGCTTCATGTGATATTTATACATCTTCAGCTCAAGTACAAACGTGAAAACTAGAAACCAACCACATGAACTACACCAGAGGTGTAGAGCCCATCACTGTTCACAGGACAGTAATTCCAAATTAAATACAGTTCAGTGGCCAGAGTTATACAGTGGAATTGGTCTTCCACATCTGAATGAATGGGAAACTGGAGTATTCAAATAGAGACTTAATCCTGATAATGTAAGTGCCTGAGAGAACAAGGTAGATGTGACACTTGCAGATGAAATTCAGGCATGCAAATGTTCAGCAGCTCCAGCATAATGACAGCCTATAATGAGTTATGAAGGTGATGTAGAGCATTAATTTATTGTTTCAACAAAAAAACTGTGGTTGATGAATTCTTGAATAAGATGTGGTTGTAAAATGCACTTTTTATAGGGACTGAAAATGTTTGCTCTGATTTAATATGAAGAATGAAATCAATAGAGCCACTGTGGTAGTCTACAGTTAAGTACTATATATGAGAATATACAAGCTGCCACATCTTTGATAGTTAGGGTGTGAGGCAGTGCCTCCTTAGAGGAGACATCCTCCCTCTCCATATATGGATGGTGACATGGTGGCCAAGGACTGTCTGGAGTGATGACCTAGATGTCTTCCCGGTAGGCATATGTGATTGTAAATCATTCTCTCTTACTCCATGAATCGTGGAGTCCAGGACCTCCTGAGCTCTTCTGCAAAGTAGTGCATTGCACAAGAGAAAATCCTCCTGAGCAGCAATGTCTCTCAAGGTGCTCCTTGAGGCTGAGGGATCCTTTGCTGCAACAAAGTCTTGGTGAATGATTAATAGAATGCTAAACTTCTTTGAAATCTTACCTAAGTAATAAAAAGGATCAATTTGCATATATAATCCTTTAGTCCTACACAACTGACCAAGTCTGGGACTAGCAGTGGATCCATCTGCACCTAGACTCCTCCTTATGGAGTCTGGAACTAAAGAGAGTCCTTTCTGAACCTCATGACTCAACAGAAGGGTATCAGTTTTGTCCAACCCTGTCCTCTATGCAGTAAATAATCAAGCTTGCTGTTGAATCTTGTTAAACCACTGCCACATTTATCCCTGAACTTTGTTAACTCTTCGTTTTACATCAATGCCTTCAGAAATCTTGATAATTAAAACTCTCTATTATACAAAAAATACTGCAACTGACTAGACAATAGACTTCAATCCGTTGCATTAATTGAGGCCACTCTTCTGAATCATAGTTTAACTCTTCCCCTTAAGCTGCTAAATACGATGTAGAGGACAAAAAACCCCATGGGCAAAAATCAGTACAGCATACTTGATATCAAGCATGTATGTATGTTTCTTAACAAGAAACAAAGACACAAAAACACTAATAGCTTTGGTAATACCTAACTTACCCTTTCTATTAGATCATAAGTGTTGCTCAGGAGCAGAACATTCATCCTGGGTTGTCACGATAACTCTTTTTTTTCAGTTCTGTAAAATCTGTTCATTTTTATTTGCTGTTTATTTTATTTGTGAAGAAAACACACATTAGGAATTGTATCATGGAGTGAAATTTCATAAGATGGAAAGCAGTACAAGTACCAAAGTGTGTTTACCTCATAGTGTTGTTTTGCTCAATCTCTTTCTTTTAATACTTGTTTTTGGTGGTAGGGAGCTTTTTTATACGTTTTTGTTGAAATGTTCAGTGTTTTCATAGAATTGGTCATCTTGAGTGAGCTACCAAAACACAATTATATTTGCAATTTGGGAGTAAAAGCTCAGAGAAGAAAACACTTGCTGTAATATTTGCAACGTGAATTCTGGTATGAGAGCAGAGAACAAACTGGCAGCAGGAACAGCCTGAGGGATAAGGAAGTCTCATGCCTTCTTAAATGTGAGTAAGAGATATTCCACATACTTCTTAGTGGGGAACCAGTGCAACATCTTCACATCATGTGTAGAACATGAAGATACATAGGTCTGACTTAAAATCATATGAGAGGCAATTTGAAATGCAGTGCTTGTAGGCACGGTGTTTCAAGGATAAAAGAGAAGGGCAGCTAGCAGGAGATGTGATATTTCGCACTCATGATTCTAAATTACCAAGACAGTTTTCCTGTTAGAAAATCCTTACATATGTGGATTTATGTGTGCTGTGTTCTAGTGGCATGTTAATATTCGTATTGTATGTTCTTATTGAAATGCTTTTCAAATTGCTAGTAAGGACGCTTCAGCAGGTAATGCCTTCACCTGTAGAGCTACATAAGGTACAGATTTTATATTAGCACAACAAAGATGACTCAGTCCTCTTCAGAGCAGACCCTGAATTACTACATATGGCAAATATTTCCTTACAGCCAGATATCCTCTAGTCCTCCGTTTGAAGTGATTTATTTCACAACAAACTAATGTTTTTTTGCATTTTGGCCCTTAGGCTCTCAGCAGACATTTGTAGAATGAGAGAAAACAAATGTCTGGGTTATACAAAATTAATAAAACCAGATACTATTAAAAGCTCACTATATCAGTATTCCACGTACCAACATGAGCATTGGTTTATATTGTTTCAAGAAGAAGGAAAGGGCAGGAGCTAGTGTTAGGATGGAATGGAAAAAAATGCATAACTGGGCATAAAATTTAGAAGGTTTATCTATGAAAAAGATGATAAATTAATTCTTTGTATTAAAAACACTTCGTGTAGAGATGTTTCTATTCCAAGGAGGATTGTGCAGAAACCCTTCAATCCCTCACAGGCATATGGCTGTGGTGGTGATCACATACATGAGGACATCACTTGCATAATTTGGCAAAGTAAAACTAGCTCATTAATGATCAGTAATCAAGGTCAGTGAGAAGCCAGTGCTATGACTTAATATTATCATCCAGGTAATTGGACATTCCCTGTTAACATCGTGAGTTCAGGCAACGGGCAATATGCTTTTCTGTTGTTGGATGTATAGCAGGAAACATGATATGAATTTGGTAGAGTTTTTAATTTGGCAGAGGAGGGAGGAGGGAAAATAACAAGGAAAGCAGCCTTTGTCTTCCCCCTGTAGAACCTCCATGGCCATTCTTCGTGATGTGCAATAGCTCTACCTTTCTGTCTTCTCTCTTAATCTCTTTCTTCTTCTGAATACATGTAAACTCATGCTTTAAAGACCTACCAGCATGGCAAACCAGCAGGCTAGGGGAGCAACCCAGTAAAGCTGGAATAAGTGGCTGGCTTCTAGGTCGAGAGGTTTTGGTTTAACAAACAATTTTTTTTCTGGTCTTGGGGGTATGTATTTCTAGCACTGTTTCACTATGCTTAGCTTTTATCCAAAGTCCAGTAAGACCTTCAACATGAACAAATTAGATGCATTTTTTTATTTCATCTTAAAGAAAATCTTCAATGCAAAAGTAATTACAATGGAAAGGAGACTTTATTTTTCTAAAAGCACAAACTGAAAAGTGATGAAACTGATGATGTTGCAAAGTTGTTGTAGATTCACTAAATGTCAGGACGATTTTTTTTTCTCTTTTTATCTGTTATCTCTGTGACTAACATGCTTGTCCAATCTAAATGTTAAACTTCAATTCCTTTTTCTGCCTGAAGGGATTAAAAGCTGTGTTTCTTATTTTAGCCTAACTACTAGGGTGTGGTCAGCTCTGAGAAAGCACTAGCTTAGTCCTTCCCATTTTGAGATGTTCTCCTGAAAACTAGACTTGGTTACCAAGATAGCTGTTTTCAACTTAGTGAAACAAGGAAAAATGGAAATCAAGAGAACTCTAAATCTTTGCCTTTGGGGTAACTGCTTCACTCTCTGTGTTTTGCAGCCAGCTTGAGTTAGTCTTGCCATATCTCTACTGCAGGGTTTCCCTTTAATTTTCTCTCCTCCAGACTGAGCTGAGCTACTACTCTTGTGAGGACACCAGTGATTGGTGACAGCTGGAGAAGGGGGCATACATATAAATTTATAGAACATCCAGATTTGTTGGCAGTCTAATAAGTAAACTGATCTTGCTCATAACATCCGTCATATATTTATTAATGCTTATACTGGAGGCTCGGGAATACCTGAAAGAAAAGAAGAGTCACTTTTGGTCAGCACATCTTACTGAGGTGTGAACTGGCAGCGTACCACATTCTGTGGGTATGGAAACAGCTCTCACCATGATGTTTGTTATTTTTGCACCATGAAATTTGTTATTTTTTAATAGAAGAATGGTTTTGTTGCTGTCTTTCATTTCATGAATCAAGCAAAATCTGACTCAAATTTATTACTATCTTTGGGAAAGCTAATGTCATATTGTTATGTAAATATGAATTTTATTGCAAAAATTATAATTACTCATTATAACTTTTCCTACTTCAATTCCATAATTGTATATTTTGCCTTAAATAATGTGCATACCAAGATTTATTCTTTCTTTTCTTTTGCTTGCTATGTCCTCCATGTTAAATGTGGTTTTATATATTTGTTTTTAAGTTGAGAATTTGACAAAGAATTTTGTGACATGTAGCTGTAGATGTTTGTTACTCACATAGAAAATGTTTGTAAATACAATATTAATTTTTGACATTTGAAAGGATTAAACCAGAAAAGTTTACTCTTGTATTTAAATTCTGTACTTCTGAACTCATAGAGCTGCCTTCAGAACTTTCTTCAGCACAAATTCTTCCTTAACTTTAGTATCTCTTTAAAACTCTAAATATACTGGCTGCAAATAGACTGCATATTGATGTCCAAAGAAAAAAAATCCAGGTATGGTAAGCAAAGAACTCAGACACGTTGGGTCATAATAAATTACTGCTGTGAGGTTCTTGGTTATGTTAGCCATATGGAATCAGAGCAGCTGTAGTTACAGAGTTGTTAATGTGCTTAAGATGTGAAGGAATCTAAAAATTTTGGTAGGGAAAGCTGCAGCGCCCTGTTAACAAGTATTTCTACTGATATTGATACAGGAGCAGCAATTGTAACCTGCCTTTCCCACTGACAAAGCGATGCTCTGCTCTCCTGAGGCACTCACTCTGAAGAAATTGCTCTGCAATGGGAAACTGAGCTCATCTTTTTATATTAACTTCCCTGAATTAATTGCCTACTATGCATCTTCTCTTTAGTGCACATCTTTTTTCCAGTTAAACATTACTGTTCAAATGTCAGCCTGCCCCTTGGTTTTTGTTGGTAGCAGCCTCATTATTCACTCAGTATCAATCACTCGTGTAAGTTTAAGGTGTTTTTGTCTTTTAAATTTTGTGTTCCACTGGACTCATGAGATCAGTAGCCTTTACTAGACCCTGGGGATTAGTCCACTTATGCAGAGTGATGAGCAAAGGTTTCATACTAATGCCCCTGCCAGGGACTTCAGGATCCTAGGCGGGTGGAAGACTTGTGAAAGGACAGTCTTCATTCTGGCATATGCGTTCTTACTGATACAGTTTTATGAAAAATCATTCCGCAGATAAGAAGAAAGAATTTAACACCCAAACAGTTTCTTGGGAAGGGAGGAAGGGATGTATTTTGATGTAGTGAGCACTCATGAAAGTGTGTTAAGATGGTGAGGCAAAACAGCAATAATTGAGGCTGCTGTAGCTCCATTTTCAATTTTATTTTCAGGGTAAAGAAATTGCTGTTAGAAGCCTGAATTAGGTGAAATCTCAAAAAAAAAGAAAAAAAAAAAAAAGAAAAATGAATAAGGCACGATAAAAATTGCAACGAGTGAATGTACCTGTGTATAGCTGAGAATTAAGAGAATTTTTAAACTACTGCCAGAAGGTGAGAGAATTTTGAGCAGCTTTATTTCCTTTTAATTATTCATCAGAAAAGGAGAAGAAATACATAACAAGCAGATATAACTTTAGAAAACCTCTCACGTTTTGATCTTTAGGTCATACACCATGACCCAGAAAAAGAGAAAAAAATAGCTTAATCTGCTTGAGTGAGCTCCATAATACAGAGGTATCTGCTTAATGTTTTGATCATGATGAAGGTGATGCTTGTTTAGATACTTGCCCTTACCAAAAGACCTGATGGTCTTCGATCTTTACAGTGGACCTGTCTGAAGAAGCCTGAGGCTTGTACCACCACTCCCTCCACACTGCAGTAAAGGCTGATATTTTCTTTAATTTCAAGATGTGTCAATTGAGCACAACTAGTTAAAAAAAAAAAAAAAAAAAAAAGTCTGTACGTCCTCTTCTGCTCTTTCTGCCTCTTAAGACATGGAGGCATTATTTAAATCAACCTGGAACGGTTTATTCTGGTGATTAAACCTTTCCGTAGATAGATAAATAGAAGATGTATTGTGGAAATTTGGTCTAAACTGATTGTTTCATTTTGTTTTGTTTTGACAATCCCACTATGGACCGCTCTCTTAGGACCTTAGTTTGTTAAGCTGTCTAAGACGTTCAAACTCAGACTTATTTTCAAACGCGAAATGAGACTCAGGGCACAACGTGGATCCTAAGCAATGGAGATACGTGTCGTCCTGTGCCCCCTCCCGTTCCCCGCCTCATTCTCCGTGCTGAACTAAAGGCTGAGAGATGCCATTTCTGCACATCTCTCCGAGGGGAAGGGCAGATTCCGTGAGACCACTCCGCTTTTTAATGCGGAGAGAAATAAACATGCAAATAATCCCCCTGCCTGCCCTAGCCCGGGGACTCCACGCACGGTTTCTATACTCGCAACAAACTGATTGCTGAGGCTGTTCCCCGGGGAGGGCAGANTGATATTTTTTTGTGTTGTCGTTGTTTTGGGGTTTTTCGGGTGAGAAGCGCATCGGGGCACCGCGCGGGCTGGCGCTGCTGCCGCCGTCCCCTCGGCCGGTGCCGGTGCCGGTGCGGGCACGGGGTGATGGTTCCCGTCGGCTCCGTCCGGCCGGCGCTTGGAGAGCAGCGGCCGCGGCTACCCCGGTCTCTCAGGGGCGATTTCGCACCTTCTTTCGCTTAACACCGCCGCAAATGCTGCTTTAACCATCAGGGGTTTCCGAGTAAGTGTGGTATGTCGCGACAAGAGGGAACCCAGGTTAAAAAAGCCTGGCGTGCGAAGGCAGGCGAACTTGGCCTTTGTTTGTAATCGTGTTTTAAGTAATTTTTTTTTTTTTTTTTAGTCGATGCTCTGTGTGTGGGGAGGTGGATAGAAGTACCAGTCCTTACAAATCGAGACAGTCAAAGCTGTGGAAATGTAGTTCAGGTTCCCACTGCTGTCAGCATATCTTGCTGAGGCTATCTGGACAAGGTTCCTCTTAATCTGGCGGTTCTCACTTTTCCTCTATCCCATGCATTTTGTCCAGAGTTCTTGAGAGCACAAGCATCAAATGCCTTCTCTCACGTCTTCCCTGTCTTCTTCTTTCTTGTATTTGCAAGTTGTGGCCAGGAGCGAATTGAAAAGAAGGAAACGCAGCGTTCCTTGTACTTTAATGCAATTTAAATTGTCTTCATTGCCTAGTAGAAAGGTAATGAACTTCCATGTATTTCTCCTTCTCGGTTCGAAATACTGCAAAATTAATTTATCTTAGTGTGTATGGAGATGTGTAAATCTGATAGTTACTGTTGTGTGCCTTCAGAATCCCTCTGACAGTGCATGGATTGCAGTAAGTAGACAAACTGATGTACTACCTGAGAGAATGAGTTTGTCTTGCAGAGCATTTCCTTTTTAATACTGAACAGCTAATATGTACTCTGCCACAGTACTTCATTAAAAAGTTGGGAGCTAATTAGCTGTTTCTTACAGCTAGAATTCCCGATTTTAATTAGAGTTCCCGTCTTTAAGTTTAAACTGATTAAAGCAATGCCAGAGCCATTCTGGTTATTTTCAGTGTTTGTTTAAAAAAAGGCGGGGGGGNGGTTTTGTCCCTGATTCTGTTGGGTGTGGGGGGGGAGGGGGGGTGAGACAAATATGTTTATCTTGCATTAGAGTGAGGAAGTAAACTAACTAATGGCAATGAAACTCACATGTTTGTTTTTCAAGGGTTATTGGTTACAATGGGAAAATGACAATTTGAGAAGGAAAACTAGAATGTATTAACTAACAAAGATGTGGATAAAGTGGATAACCTGTGAGCCCTCAGGTGGATTTCGCAGTGCTCAAACCCTGTACAGGGATCTGTTTGGAGGCACAGTGATGGTGATCCCTGTAATGGTGAAAACTCTGCTGCTGTCTAATATTATTGACCAAAAGTCTCATCCAAACTTACATAAAGCTGTCATGGTGGTTAAATATTACCCTCCATTATGTCCTCTATTAATCTCTCGTGTATATTTCAGACTTCATTCTGCTGAAGAACAGTTACTTGCATTAGACTTAAAAAAAAAA
>VWYO01011076.1:150039-209454 GCA_013400275.1 Rhadina sibilatrix
AAAAAAGGGAGGGGGGCAATCTATGGCTCATTCATGGGTACCCTGCTATATTTTAAACAACATTTTAAACTCTGTTAGGGGTTTGAGAGATTTGCAAATTGACAACTCCTGAGGGGGTTGTTATGCTGATAAGACTTAGAGTGTCTTTATTCTGGATACTTCACAGCACTCTTGACACTATGGGAAGAAGAGTTTAATGTTTGTTGCACACTGCTAAGCACTTGTGACAAGATTTAGCAATGGGTGCTTTAAAGTACAAAAAATAAAGGTCTGGAAAATGCACAGCTAAATGAATGACACCTTTTTAAAGTGTATGGATGAGACAAACTAGCAGTACTTGAAACTCTCCTGTTGACTGACAGCTGACCTTGACTTTAACTCCATGAACTTGTTTGCTTTCAGTATTTGACTGAGTCAGCGCTGTGTTAATGCTCATGCTATGACAGAAAGTTCTTTTGTCTTTTCTGACATTTAAAGGATATTGCTGTTATTATTATTTCATAGGGACTGAATTGTGTGCAAAAAAACCCCAAACTTCTTTGCAAAACCTTTGATGTTAATTTGCCATCACTAGATATTTGCATTTAAGGTGCTTGACTGTCCTGGTGTCAGGTATGCTGCCATTGAAACCTATATAGATTTCTCCCCCCAAATTCATTGGCAATCTCTAAATAATTATGACTAATTTTTCCATACTATGATTTTCCATATGTTTGTTAACTACAGAGCTCATGAAGTAATATGATGCCAGCATGGATAATAAGGTAAACCATTGTCTGGGGTTTTATATTTGATGTGGGATGTTGATATGTAGCTGATGCAGTTATAAATATTCTTAGAATAACTGTCTAACTTAGACAACTGGCTTTTCTCTTGTGTGGGAAGCAAGTTTACATACTAGGAATACCTATATGCAAAAATTAAAGCATTTAATAGGTATTTGTAAGACTTCACTGGCTAGATAGTTGTCCATATGACCTAAGAGCAAAATGACCCAAACATGTATTGTTACATGGAAGTATGGGATGATTTGGGTTGGAAGGAATCTTGTGGATTATCTAGTTTAAAACCCTCTGCCATAGTGAGGGTCATAATGGGAATTGGAATTGTCTCTTAAGTCTGTGGAGTCTTACTGGAATGGTCCAGCTAGGAGTAGGTACCTCTACTGGTAGTCTTTTCCCAAGCCATATGCATCTCCTTGTAATTTTGGTCCTCTTCTCCTTTTTCAGTTCTCTCTGGTTTCTGCTGCCACAGCCATGCTGCTGCCAGATGCCTGTTTGCTGTTTTTGCTGCCTGATTGCATTGCTGCCTCACCCCTTCTAGTTTTTCAGTTTTGATTTAATTTGGGTGGGGTTTTTTTTCTTTTTGATGGGTTTTTTGTTTGTTTGTTTTTGTGGTTTTTGTTTGTTTGTTTTTGTATGTATGCAATACATTTCTTAATCCAGTAGATGTGCCAATTTTGTCCCTGCCCATGACATGGGGCTGGAACTAAAGGATCCATGTCCCTTCCAACCTAACTCATTCTGTGATTCAGTGTAGCATACAAGACAATGAAATTATATGCTTTGACTTGGAAAAAAATAGGATCTTTTAAGAGAAACATCTTGTTATATGAAATTAAATCCAGAACAGTCTCATCATCTTAATAGCAGTGCAAATTCAAATAATGACTTAATAGAGGAACTTAAACCTTTAATGTGATGAGAATAACCTTGTTAATTATCAGGGTTAATGAGGTGCATTTCTTTAAAGTGAACAGAGTGATCACAGGCCAGCAAAAAGGATCTCTCTTCTGCTGGGTAGTATTTTTCCAATTCATTGGTAATTGGAAAAGGGGGTTTTGTTCCAGGCAAGTGTGTGATAATACAGCAATTTATATTAGATTCTTCAGGAAAGAGGGGCAAACGCCTATTTAAAAAGTAGACTTAATGATACAGTTAAAGCAATAATGAGTAGTAAGCTAACTTTAAGTTGTTTTCTGTGCAATTTTGATGGTTCAATGCCTTTTTTTTCTCCCCCCAAATTCATTGGCAACCAGGCATACACTGAAACTTAAATCTCATAGATTAGAGTTTCATGATTTGGAAATAGTAGGGAGTTTGATAATATTGATAATATTCAGTGTAATTTCGCTGCTCCTTTGGATGTTTCTATATGGCTTATAACTTTTCTTCTATGGAATGATTTTTGGGATGTAGAGGCATCAAAGGTGCTTCGGGTGACTGTACTGCCACATTACTGTCCTGTTGGTTTTACAATGGGTGTACAAGAGAGGTCTTGTACTGAATTGTGAGAGATTTTTGCAGTGGTGAGCCATGGATGGCTGTAAAGTTAATTTCAGACTAGGTGACTGTTGAGAAAAAAAGTTTCTAATTTTACAGTGACGATGATACTATATTTGTGTCTCTTTTATAATCTTATAAAATGAATGTTTTTTCATGAGGAGTGTGGCATTCAAGGTGTTGAAAGCTTTTCTAGTACCTTGTGTTTAGGAAGAGTTCTAATGTTCCTGCCTGGACTTTGTCCCATTAACTTGTCCATTACCAGATTTCTTCACAAGAGTGGCTTCCAGAATTGACCCATCTATACCTGTCCCTCTGGCATGTGAGCATGGCTGCTTTCGGACAGTGATGGGAAGTACAGCCATATGGGCAACCTCAGCTTGTTAGCTGCTACCCTGTCCTGCCTTGGCTGAACCCTTTATGCTTTGGGGTGAGGTAGAACTTCATCTTAGTCACAACTGAGTGCATTTTTGCAAAGGCAAACTGTGTGATATCAAGTTGACTGTGGTAGTGGCATGGTTGTGCTTTGTAGATAAAGAATGGTAGTCCAAACCCTCAGATTTCAGTAGAATAAAATATATAACTTAAGTCTGGTAGGTCATGAAGGGTGGTAGGTCATGAAGGTAGGTCTTGATGTACTGGGAATGTTTCTACAGTTGCCCACAAACAATTGAAATCCAACTTTGGTCTATTTGTACCTCCAAGACGACTTTCAGGTCGACAAAAATTAAATATCAAAAGTGATTTCTGCAAAAACGTTATGTTCAATGTATTAAAATAGTGGCCAATGTACTTTAAAAGCTACTTTAGAACACTGAAAAGTTTAATTACTTCTAATCTATTCAGCAGGTGAATTTCACAGACTGAAAACCAGAGGCTTGTTTCATTTGCGATTTGGAACAACATTCATCCTTGCTTGTCGATCTTCATTGCAAAATGAAGTTATTTAAACAAGGTAGTGGTCACTGACTGATTTCCTGTAAAGCTGTTTTTTCCTTATAGGAACAGTTTCTCTATTTTTTTTTACATCTTTATAAGTATTACAATTAATTGCTCCCTTGTATTGTGTTATATTTTTACTTCATGCTGTGTTACATGGCTGTAGGGGGGACACGCTGCTGAAGGGAAATGGCACCATGATTCTAGAGGAACTTGTGGAAATGTAATCATTGTGGCATTGTATGGGTAGGTCTTCCAGTGAGGAAGTGCAAGGGGCAGCTTCTGTGCATGTCAGAGTTGTTTTGGTTATGCTGGGTCATTGACTGAAAATGTGTTTGAGGTCAGTAGTTTACTAATCCCAGTTTTCCAGTTTCTGCCTGTTAGCTCTCTAAAGCAGAGAAGATATTCCAAGCAAAAGCATAGTGAGAAATCCAGGCCATCTTTGCTGTCATGGGAGCAGCTTCCTTGGCCTCCGTGGGGTGTAGTTTATGTTGTGATGGCTTGATGACCGTGGGTCTCATAGAAGATGGGTTTCTCTCTCCCTTCCCCAAGGTCATCTTCTCTGAAGTCTTTTCCAGAAGGAAAAAAAAAAAAGTACCGATGATGTTAAGGAACCTTTTTAAAGGCACTTGTTTAGCATGAAGGAAAAGTTCAAAGCAGAAGCCAATTATTAATACATTGCTTTAGAAGTGAAACTGATGTAACATGAGCCAAGTTAAATACATACCTAACCTGAGGGACAAAATTTTGGCATGAGGTAAAGTAGTAGTAAAACTGGGACTATCATAAGATTTTTAGCCAGTAGGAAAGTGAACTTCTGGAGCCGTCTTCTGCCAGGACTGGGGTGTGCATGTGTTACATGCTTTCTAAAACTTCCTCATTATAGGAAGCAGAGGAAAGGTCAGGCATTGATCTCTTCTCTTTGGTGACCAGTGATAGAACCTGAAGGAATGGCATACAGCTGTTTCAGGGGAGATTAGGGTTAGATATTAGGAGCAGATTTTTTTTTTACCCAGAGGGTGGTTGGACATGGACACTGGAATAAGCTTCCCAGGAAAGTGCTCACAGTACCAAGCCTGCCAGTGCTCTCAGGCACATGGTGTGACTCTTGGGGTGTCCTGTGCAGAGACAGAAGTTGGACTTGATGGTCCCTTCCAACTCAGGATATTCTATGATTCTGTGTGGTCAAAGTTCTGTTTATTGTAAGACATTGTAGGACTTACCATGTGTGATGAAAGGGAACTGGGAGAATAACATGGAATGCAGCATTAATCCTGGTGTATTGCTGGAAACCATCAGTTGGTACCCTTTTCTGTAGCAAAAGGACATGGGGTGAGCTCCAGGTCTCTGATTTTCGGGGTTGGCTGAGTAAGAGGCAGCCATCAACTGGAGTAAGAAAATAAGGAAAAATCCTTGCTCAGAGGTAGGCTGAAGAGTGGAAGTCCTGCTTGCTAGCACAAAGCAGTGTGTAACAGGATGAAATCTAATCATGCTTCCCTGCTCTTGGGTCATCATGAGGAAGGGATGATTATGGTTCCAAAGGGAGAGCTTGTACTTCAACATTCCTAGTGTGTGAAACTGGTATCAGGAGGTGTGACCCATCCTTCCTATGTAGTTGATGAATGCAGGCCCATTGCCCTCCTGGGCCATAGTGAAGAGTGTGCTGCTTTACCTCATTGCTGCTTTAGGCTCAGAGGGTCTGTGCTGCTTCTTTGGAAAGCTTGGCTTCTGAGTGCTAACTTCAAAAGATGTCCACTGTCTCTTCACAGTGGTGTGATCTATTTAAGGTCTGTCTGCCAAATGCAGCCAAGCAGAGGTCAGCTAATGCAACTGAGTTGTTTCTCTGGTGATTACTAATAATTTCAGTGTCTCGTAGAAAATTTGTTTATATACTAACAGTATCAAATTGTCCTTGTCTGTGCTAGCTCTCTGTGTGGGTAAATTGCCACTAAAGAGCCAACTGATGGGTATGGGTTTTTGTGGAGACAGATGCTTTTCCATAAAGTTGATAAACATAATTCTAGAGGATTGAAAATGTTTACTGTGAAATTTCCTTTTTTTTGTGTAGTACCTCTTTAAAAATCAAACAGTAACATCAGTGCCTTAGGTTAGTGGAAGTCCTAAAAGATGATATGAGGTGTTGGCTGGAAGATGACATACCTGCAAAAAGGCCAGATTAATTCCACACGCTTCTCAAATGCTCCTCACAGCCGGTGGGCTGCAGTATTCTGTGGAGCTGGGAGGAACGCACCGACTGTCCACTGGAGGCAAAATGCATCAAAAAGATAAAAGCTCTTTCATAAACTCTTGCTAGAGTGAAGAACTGAATTCAACTCTGCCATTTTATAAGGATATACTGAAGTTGGTAAAGTGGGTGACTTAAGGTAGAGCAAAGCCTGAGAAATTAAATTCTATCCAATTCTGTTCTTTTGCAACTTCACAGAGGGGAGAAGGAGACAGGATATAGATAAACTGAGTGTTTTCTTGCTAAGTTCGTTACCTTGCACTTTGTGAGTAACTTTTTTCCAATTTTTTGTGCCTTTTGAGCTGTGTTCGTAGTAATAGTCTGCTGATTCTATTCTGTCCTCCTGTGAAAAAATCATAATGCAAACGCTGTTCAGTCTGTAAGCGTTTGAAAATAGCTGTCTTTTCTTTAACTATGAACAAGAGGACTTCAAATGCATCTGTTTTGCTTTGAAAGAGAATAGAAGGCAATGTTACGAAGAGGGAGTTTTGGCAAGCGGAAAGAATGCTGAAGGAAAGTGACAAAATGTGTAAGGGGCAGTTTTTATCCCTACTAAAAGGGTGGTTGAGGAATTTAAAGAGGAAAGGATAAAAAAAAAAACAAACAACTTGTGGAGGGGAAGACAGAGGTAAAATTTTTGGAAATGGAGAAAGGTCTAAGCAAGCTAAAGGAAAACAAACTGCTAAAATCTGTGACAGTATAGGGTAGAAGTGAAAAGGAGGAGAGAAAATATTTATGATGAGAAGATTGATAAAAGTGAGTGAAATGACCAGAGTGAAAAAACAGTGGAAAAAAGAATAGAGATATGGAATGAAGAATGATGATCGCTGTGTGTGGAACAGGAAAAGAAAACCTTGTTTTAAACATGTGCTGTGTTTAAATTTTCAAAACCTTTTTCTTCCCTTGTGCTAGGAGAAAATACCAGGCCAGCTCTGCAGCCTGAGAGGGGTGACTGCCCCAGTTCCAGCCAGCAGCCAGGCAGAACACATCCTCCCAGTACACTGGCACAGTCGGTGTGCTCCCACACCTGCTGCACTGCAGACAGGTGTTCCCATGGCCCAGCTCAGGCTGACACTTTCAGTGTCACTCTGCCCCAGTCTCTATGATGGTTGGCAGTCAGGAGTTGCTGCACTCAGGCCCCTGTGCACACATGCAGAATGAGCAGAGCCACTCATCCAGAAAAGAGCTGGGAAGGGTTTAATAAGCATATAGGACAGACTAAGCTGATCAGGGCAGTGCACAACCAGGCAAGTGAACCAACCACCAAAATATTTGCATGCAACTGGCCCTTTTTATCCACTTACTCCTCTGTTACCTCATGCTCGTTCTTTCCCAAATCCTGTAAATCCATTTCTGCCTTTGCTTTCCCCTATAAAGATCTCATAGCAAGTCCTGTGCAATGCCCAAATGCCCCCTCCCTTACATCCCATGGTATGTCCTGCATCTGTGAGAACTCGTGAAGGGTTTCAAAACTGAACAGTGTGATTGAGGTCTTCCTTGTGACTGCCCTGAGAAGAGTCTGGATGGGGCCTCCCTCCCTTCCTTTAAGTCCCTTAATTTGTATCCCTGCCCTTTTCCATACTTTTCTGTCCCCTAATTTGTGTCATTCTGCAGCCCTGTGGCCTCGTAGAGAGAGAAGTGCTTAGTGGGCTGATTGCTGTTGTGATGAACCTGGAAGAAGATGAGCAAGGCATAATTTGTACTTCCCCACTTGCCACTGTCTCTCTGTGCTCCACTGAGCTTTTATCATATAGTCTTAACCATTTAAAACCATCTCCATTTGCTATGGGAATTTTAAAGGGTATAACTATGATGAAAATTCTTTGTTAAATAATATGTAGGAATGAAAAATGTGTAATTGTTAAAAAGCACATGCTTCTTGCCTCCTTGTTTGGCTTTATGCTGTGGAACACTAAGTGTAACATATAACCGGTGAAATCTAGTTAGATTTTTGTTTTAAAACTTGAAAGAGTGTATCATTCAGCTAAAGGACTAGTAAGTAGCAATAAGCTACAGCACAGGTTACAACACTACTTAAACATCTGTGAGGAATCCAGGTAATGGTAATTGTTACAAAACAAAAACTGAGGGAATGCTTTTGATTGCCTGTGGTGATGTTGTACCTAATGGAATAGAACTAATTTTTTTCCCAGAATTGCCACCAGCCTTTCTGTATATGCCTTTCAGAACTTAGATGACTTCTAAAGGCTGTAACCACTATAATTACTTCTTTTTAAACCACGATTAAACATATGTGTGTCCTGAAAAGCTGCCATTAAGATACACTTGAATTCATGAAAGAATGATTGTGTTCGTCATTGCAACCGGATTTTTCAGTGCCTTGGGACTGAAGACAGGATCGTGCACAGAGAAACTGTCAAGCTGAGTGAGACGCTGCAAAGGATATTGGGGACAGGAGCACAAAGTTCATCAGAGATGTTTCCAAGAGTGGGAATGGGAAATACTAAAAGTCTACGTTTGTCTAAAAACTTCAACAGAGTGCCATGTTTTACACCAAGTGATTCCAGTTGCCTACAGGAAAAGGAACAGAAGTATGGAAATGGAAATTAATGTGAAACTTGAACGCAGATTGGCTGTGAAGTGAGGTGTCTAGCTAATTAGGCAGTAACAGGGAAGTGTGCTTTTTTTTAAGGGGCAAAAACTAATCCAAGCAAACTGCAGGATTATGGTTTTGACGTCAGTGTTAATCAAGTTCTTAAACTGCTTTTGTAGGAAGGGATATTTCTGTGTATAATGGTAAAAGAATATTAGGGAAAGGTTTTAGGAATTTACCAAGGAGAGTGGTACTGTAAGGAAATGTGACAGATCAAAGGCCCCTTTGCCTCAGCTGTACTTGTATTGCTGTTTTTGTAGCTAAACTCTAAATAAGATAAATTTTGTTTTTAAGAAACAAAATGTACTGTCAACCTTTTATGACTTATATCCTTATTTGGAAGCTTGACTTCCTTGGCAAGATGAATTTTGTAGAGTAAGTACTCTACAAATATGTGGGGATAATCACAAGGAAAGAATTACCCGGAATAAGGTAATGCTGATAGCAGAGCAAATAACCATGTTGGCTGTGTATAAATTTATTTTAGAAATTAGAGTTTCTAATCAATAGAATAGCCTCCCAGTTGAAGGAATTATATATCAAAGTCATATCTGATGCTGAAAAAGGTTTCATAAAGATCATGAGATGTCTGTCAGAGTAAGGAACTAAACTTGTGGAGCAAGGGAACTATTTTCAGTATTATTTTCCTAAAATAAAGTTCAGAAAAAGTGAACACACCAATAACATAAAAGTGTATTTGACAGCAGATGTATCTGTCTGTCCATGGTGGTATGGAGAGAGGTTTTTCAAACAGAAGCAACCAGTTTCAACAACTACAACAAAGTGAAAACAGTTTGGAGATAACAGCATATTCCCTAGACAGGTGATTTCAACATGTAGAAATCTTAAATTGCTAAAAAACCTGGCAAGGAGTTTTCTTGGCTAAAAATTCTGAAATAGATAGTTGAAATGATAATTGAAGGATGAAATGCAATAAATTATGAATACCCTTCTTTTACCCTAATAATCTCTTTAAAGTCAGCTCTTCTTGATATATGACATTGGTTATTGTTACTTACACCTTTTCCTGGGCTTTAAGCTCCCTGTATGATGTCTGCCAGTCTTTTGAGTAGACATTTTTGAAGGTTTCAGCAAGGTTAGAGAGCTGAGCTGGCAGGCAGAAGATAACTGTCAAATGCTTTTGCAAACTCACTGACACTGATGTTTCTGTATACGGGCCTTGAAATAAAATAGATTGATTCTTGTCCAAGGAATTAGTTTGTCCTCTTCCTCAGAAGATTTATTTGCTTGTGGAAAATAGTAGACCTCGAAAACACCTGTTTTTATGCTAGGAAGACTTAGACTTTATTGGTTAAAGCCTCTGTAACATTTAATGGCTGGGCCAAAAGAGGATTACTCCGAAATCACAAATGTGAGTCATTTGGGCTGTGGGAGATGAGGGTGTGAGACGCTGAACTGACACTGCCTGCTGCCCAGGAGCTCTGGGAGAGAAAGCTACTTAGAAGTAAAAGTCCTGAGGAAGCCAAACAAGGGGGAGAAAATGATAGGGAAGAGAAGAAACCTGAAGAGATGAATGCTTGAAACCTGAGAAGTCAGATTGTACAATGGGGAGGTGATATTCAGAGTCTAGGCTAAAAAAGTATCGTGCTAGAAAATAAAATAAGAATTAATCTGGTAGGACATGATTCAGATGAGGATACTAATGAGAGAGGATGACAAGGAGCTCATTAAGAAGAACAACACTGTTTCTGTGATTTGAAATGTGAAGGTAGACAGGCAGGTGTGCCTAGCTGGAGCCAGGTTGAGGTGCTAGTGTGACAACAATGTAGACAAAATGTCTAATTGATTTGAGTTCTTGATCACAGGGGTAGTAACACCTTGGCAGTGTTACCTACTTTGGCTATTTCAGCACTCCCCAGTTCCTCTGCAGGTTTCTTTGGTGTATGTGAGTATGTATTACAGCTGCATGTAATAGCTTTTTCTATACTTTTCTGTCCTCTTTCCGTAGAACCATTGCTCAAAATTCTGATGTGCTGGGGATAAATCAGAGCTGTATGACATTTTTATCTGTAGAGCTCCAACCTCATTTTATAGTGCATGCTGAATACACAATGGGGGAAAAGTGTTTTTTGTAGTTAGGCAGCTAAATGTTACCCTGGAGATATGGCTTATATGGCTTATGGCTTCTTTACCCCCATAGGTCCTGTTTGAAGCTGGAAAATTTTTGTTTGTTTGTTTGTTTGGAGATGTGTATTTCTGTTGGTCATTCTGTCCTTTTCTGGGTGCCCAATCTGTAAATCAGGATCTAATCTGGAGAAGAATTAGATGATTGCTTTTGAAGCCAAAGGCCTTTCAGTACTTGTTTGTTGTAGAGACTGTACCAGCTCTACCTGTTAGTGTCTGGAGATATTTCTGAGCCAGGTATCCTGTCCATATTTAGCAATGATGTTATATTATAATAGCCTTTTGGTTTAGCAGGTTCATAAAAGAAAATTCTGCTCTCACTTGTAATAATTTAGCCTCAGACCTATCTTCCTCCACAAGTGTTACTGGGGCGTAGTGCAAAGCTTACTCCAGTTCCCTTTCTGCTTTACTTTGTGGTGTTGGCCTGCAGCTGTATGAGTTTTGCTTTTATTCCCTTGAAACAGTCATTCCAGAGCTGGAAGTTTGTCCATGCTTTGCTGTATTGGCTGTGCAGTTCTGTAATGGTGCCCCATGCTTTACAGTGGCTGTAATTCCTTGTGCCAGCGTCACAGTTCTTGCTGCATCACTTTAAATGCACAGAGAGAATGCGGATGCTTTACTGGAAATGGAAAAAAAAAAAAATCTATTTTTTTTTTCTCCAGATACTACTTTTCCATTTCACCTTTAGTTAAATAAGAACTGAAGCCTATTTTGGATTTCTAAGTTACAGCTTTATGCCTCGCTATCTCTACAATAATAATGTTGAAGTGCAGAAAACTTTGTTATTGCAAGTCCAGTGAATTGCACTCTTCTGTACTGACAAACTAGAAAAAATTGTGACAGGCTGTGTTACTATTTAGGCTATAATAGGATAGTTTCTTTATTTCATGAAGGAACAAATAAAATAAGAGACATCTGAGAACATGATCATTAAAATTCTCAGAGGGAAAGGTTTCCTTTCTCAATGTTAAAAAAAATGGGAATAAAGATGCTTTTTTAATATAAAAATATCCTGNAAGCAATGCTTATTATAAGCCAGGAAGCTTAATGAAATATTTACATGAACACTTAACTAACAGACATAACTTTATAGATTTAACGGACCACCTGCTCAGCAACTGAAATAGAGCAATGCTGTTTTCAAAACTAGTTAGTTATTCATGGCCAAGGAAACATCCTGGGTAGAGCTCCCAGAAAGCTGCTTTCTCATCCCATTAATTCTTTGAAGACTTAAAAAAAAAAACCCAAAAAAACCACTCAACCAAACAACAAACAAACCCCAGAAAAACTTGACAAATCATAAGGCTTGCAGAGAAAAAAGAAGAATGGAGGTAGGGAGGAGAAGAAAAAGGAACATAAACTGGTGAAGAAATGAAGTTTAGAGTTTTAACATCAAGAGTGCATTCTCTTAACAAAGTCAAATCTTTCAGATCTCTGCCTTATTTTAACAACTGGCTGGTTTAACACATTATCCTTTCCCCCATATTCAGAGCTGTTTGTGCTCTGCCTTCAGTCCAGAAGCTATATAATGCTCTGTAAGCATTACTTAATTTGTTGATTCTTTTTCACAAGCCTGATTAGATAAAACACAGCTAGTGCTGGATCTGGAGCAATTTGTGTGTACGTGTCTATGCAGATGCTTTTTGTGTACCGGAGAGGCATGTGCTAAACTGAAGTAAACCTCAGCTATTGCTGTGATCAGAAATATCAGTGGTCTCACTGCTAGAGTTTTTCTCNTTACTGGAAATGGAAAAAAAAAAAAATCTATTTTTTTTTTCTCCAGATACTACTTTTCCATTTCACCTTTAGTTAAATAAGAACTGAAGCCTATTTTGGATTTCTAAGTTACAGCTTTATGCCTCGCTATCTCTACAATAATAATGTTGAAGTGCAGAAAACTTTGTTATTGCAAGTCCAGTGAATTGCACTCTTCTGTACTGACAAACTAGAAAAAATTGTGACAGGCTGTGTTACTATTTAGGCTATAATAGGATAGTTTCTTTATTTCATGAAGGAACAAATAAAATAAGAGACATCTGAGAACATGATCATTAAAATTCTCAGAGGGAAAGGTTTCCTTTCTCAATGTTAAAAAAAATGGGAATAAAGATGCTTTTTTAATATAAAAATATCCTGTTTGTTATTTGTGTTTTAGGAGGATTTAAATCACTTGCTAAGGGGGGAATGCCAGTAAATAAAACAGATGATGGCTTGCAAAATTGGCAGAGAAGGTAGGCAACTTCTAGTAGTGTTTAAGTGGCAGTATCCTGGGAGAGCAACAGTGGACCTGATGGGATCCCTCAAGTTCACAGAAATTCAAATTAGGAGTGTCTGTTAACATGTCAACAGCTAAAAGTTGCTCATGGTTAAGACATTTTATCTTTATTGCTTTGCAACGCAAAAAGATAAATAATCGTTTATGATGACAAAATATGTTATAGAAATAAATTAATTTATGGTAAAATGTTGTGGAAAAACATATCCTGTACTTTCTTAAGCTACTTATAAAGTAATTTTTTAAGGGAAATTTTTTGAAAATATTGAGTAAGATTACAAGAAAGAGAATGTAGGGTTAATGTGAGCTTATTTGCCTAGGCTATAAGATGATGAGATGAAACAAAATGTATCTTCCCTAATCAGGCATATTTAACTTAAAATTCATGATCTTTTTTCCCTTTGATATTACTGCCCCCACACAACTGCAATTACATCTCATGCATCTTNTTTATAGATTTAACGGACCACCTGCTCAGCAACTGAAATAGAGCAATGCTGTTTTCAAAACTAGTTAGTTATTCATGGCCAAGGAAACATCCTGGGTAGAGCTCCCAGAAAGCTGCTTTCTCATCCCATTAATTCTTTGAAGACTTAAAAAAAAAAACCCAAAAAAACCACTCAACCAAACAACAAACAAACCCCAGAAAAACTTGACAAATCATAAGGCTTGCAGAGAAAAAAGAAGAATGGAGGTAGGGAGGAGAAGAAAAAGGAACATAAACTGGTGAAGAAATGAAGTTTAGAGTTTTAACATCAAGAGTGCATTCTCTTAACAAAGTCAAATCTTTCAGATCTCTGCCTTATTTTAACAACTGGCTGGTTTAACACATTATCCTTTCCCCCATATTCAGAGCTGTTTGTGCTCTGCCTTCAGTCCAGAAGCTATATAATGCTCTGTAAGCATTACTTAATTTGTTGATTCTTTTTCACAAGCCTGATTAGATAAAACACAGCTAGTGCTGGATCTGGAGCAATTTGTGTGTACGTGTCTATGCAGATGCTTTTTGTGTACCGGAGAGGCATGTGCTAAACTGAAGTAAACCTCAGCTATTGCTGTGATCAGAAATATCAGTGGTCTCACTGCTAGAGTTTTTCTCCCAGCTGTAGAAATCTGAGAGTAGACAGGCATATCAGAGTATTTGTGACTGTATCTGTTCCAGCAAGGACTTTATCGGAGTGAAATAGATGCATCTTTCAAGTATAAAATCAGATAGCAATTAAATGCAACATTTTGCCTTGCAGGGGTGAGGGTTCCTTGTCAGACACAGTTGCTACACTTCCATTTTTGCATTTTTAATGGTTATCAAGTTAGTTCAGTCTGTGACAGTGGTATAGCTTATCCTCCGTGCTTGTGTCTAGAATGAGATGAGATGAGATACAGGGAGTTGGAAGTCAGTGCAGTTTCCACAGCTATCCCACAACACATACCTATTTCTTTATAAGTTCACCTGCTCAGACAGGCACTGATGAGAAGACTGTGGAGGAGCTTCAAAATCTGAATAGTCATATGAGTTGAAAGAATCCAAAGAATTAAATATCCAGATATACACGCTTGACAAATTTACTGTTAAGCAGTAGATCTGGGATTACAAACAAACCTACAAGTTCTTATCTTCACTTGTACTAGCCACTTCAGTTGTGAATATGAACATAATTTTTTTTTTCTGGAAAAATGAAAGTAGTTGTTCTCAACTAGACCCAAGAGGGTTGGTCTTTCTCGTGGGCAAGAAATGTAAAATAACTTCTTGGCAGATGAATTTATTTTTTTTTTTAATGCTGAATCAACAAAGAACATGTTTTCCATTTTTTTCAATTAGGTGACAGTTATCTCTTCTGTCATATAGCTACTATTTCAGTGCCACCTGTAACAGAAATTATATGGTAGTAGTCACAACTGCGGCAAGGGTGTCGTACTCCACAGGAGCGTACAAGTCTCAGTCCGTGCTGTAAGTGATTACTCTTTCTCTTGGTAGACAAGTGTAGCATCCTCACTAGACGAGCACCTACCTCACCTTTGAGTCTGGAATAAACAGGCACAAGCACCACGCTTCTTAGAGGACACAATTTGAATGTTTGCTACCTTGAACTTCATGATTCTTGAAAGTGAGTATTTTGCCACAGCTCTTATTATTACAACGTTCAGCAGGATTTGGTTTTGACAGTGTTAAAGTTGAACTAAGTGACTGCTTATTTTTGGCATCATATTCAGACTGCTAGAAATCAAGCCATTTTCTCTGGTTTTCAGTCCACATTTTAAGCTTAGGCTTTGTGTTTTGTCCTGTGACAAATGTTACAAGGATTGCAGAACTGCCAGGTACTGCAAATACCTGGAAATAACAGAGGCCATTTCAGGTTGCAAAACATTTGACAATTGTGAGTATTTCTGCCTGGAAGTATTGCTTGATTGCCATTAGAGAATGTTCTGTAACAAAAAGAATGCCTTGAATAGTTTTATGTTTAGGTTGGAAATTGTTTGATTGACACCATCCCTTGTAAAGAAATTAATTACAAATGGCTAACTTAAAACTTTTTTGAAAGGCCTAACTAGAGGTAGTGGTCTAATCTGCCTTCTGCACATCAGCTTTTATTTGCTTATGAGAGGATTTTGGAATCAATTTGGTGTTTATTGAGACTTACCTACTTTTGCCTTCATTCTCTGTTACATCTTTCTCCAGTTACTTTAGCTTAGAAAGCGTCTGCCTTCGTAGTAAGTCCTCTTTCCTAATTTTGTTAGTTTATATACTGTATAATAGACAATTTTATTTGTTGAGGACTTGAGTTCTCAGTGGAAAGCATTAAGTGTGAAGCTTCTTTGCTGTTGGAAGTACATGCAGTTGATAAACAGTTGTTGCACAGATGTCAAAACCATTTTCTTTAGGGAAAAGAATTCCCTACCTGCATATCTGTATTGGTATTGTGGAAAGTTCTCAGCGCATGGTGTCCTCTCTGGTCCATGGCCAAAATCAAGGCAGGCAACAAATACTGTAAAGACAGGAAGTAAAAGTATTATGAGGAAAAATGTTCCTTTATGAGGAAAAATGTAAGCTGTTATCCATAAAGATACTGTATGTTGGTATTTAATTATCCCCTTGGAAACCTTCCCATATGGTAGCTTGTCATTATGAAAGACTAAAACCTGTGATTTATGGGATAATGGGGGATGGTCTTTGCAGATGGACATTTAGAAAATAGAATTTAAACAAACCTGCACAGGACACCCCCAAGAATCACTCCATGTGCCTGAGAGCATTGTTCAGATATTTTTGATACTCATCAACTTTTGGCTTCTTTGCTGTGATTTCTAGGAATGACAATTGTGACTGTTTGTGATGACTTGGCTTAACTTTGTTAAGGCAGCCTTTTCTAGACAGCTGCAGTAGAAATATTAGGGTTAGTACGAATGAAGTAGAAATGGTGTCTTTAACCACCAGAAACAGCAGAAGGGTTAAAAGAAAGGCCTATGATGATGAAGAACAGCTCTTCAAGAGTGCAGCTCAGAGGACACCATTGTCAGGGGTAAGACTGAGGAATGCTTATGTCAAGACCAGGATGCCTGCTATCTGAAAGAGCAGATGATTTGTCAGTGAAAGCTTATTATGTGTACCAATACTTTTCCTACTTGCTCAACAAATTAAGGAAAACAGCCTGGCTTAAGGTTTATAGAGGCTAAGATAAGTAAGACTCTGGTGTGGAGGACCACCCCACAATGGGTCCTAAAAGCTATGAAGGTCTGTCCAAGAAGAAATTGTTGCCAGTTGAGAAAAAACCCTTCTATTCTTCCAACAGAAGAAAGCCAGTCCTCCAGTAGTGAAGGCTTGGTAGCTGGTGCCTCTTGTCCTTTTTGTTATGTACAGGTGATCGTGGCAAGACCACTTGGACAGATGTGTCACTTGTGTGGAGGTGAGTTTGAGATTGGGAGTGAATGAAATCTCTGGAAGGATGAGCATGAGTGGGATATTTTCAAATTAACATCTTCCCCCTTTTTAAGATCTGATATAGGTTTTTGCTGCAGTAACTTTCCCTGTTCCCAGTTTCATGCTGACATGAAACCACTGTCCAGTTACAGACTGGAACAGCCTTCAATTTCATTGCCAATGTGAGAACTGTTGGTAGCGTTATATGGTGTCAAAGGAAAAAACATCTTGAACTAACTTACAGTTTAGAAAAATCTTTATCACCAGTGTGCTAAAATTTAAACCATAGATGAAGAACAGTTCAGAGGGAAAGAAAAAAGACTGGACAGTGTTTATTAATAAGTATCATGTATTAATTAGACAATTTCTTTTTAATATAAATATTTTTTATTTTTATCACATACATATATCTCAACATTATCAGTAATAATAAATTAATAAAAATTAATTTTAATACAAGCATTTTTGAATGGGTATACAGGATCTCTAAAGGAACCAGCATCTTTTGATGTCATTAAGAAACCTTGGGAGTGCAGGAGGCAGTTTGACCTTTTTTTATCCTTGGCTATTTCAGCACCAATGTGTGGCATTATCACTGTCGGGTTCCCTTTTTTCTTAAAAGGTGTGTTATCACTGCTGTTACCTTCAGGGGAGATAATAAGTAGAAAATACAGAGAACAAATAGGAGGCAGCAAGAGGAAACTATTTTTATACAGTTCAGGCAGTTATGTCTAGTGCAAGCTTGGTAAGCAAGAGGTATTTTGCAAGAGCCAGAAGAATAGCCGTGTGGTATGTGCTATAATTTTGGGAACTGCCTTTTCAGACTGATAAATGTAGGCATCAAGATAAACATTTGTAGTTCTGCACTTGAACATGCATTATATTTGGTGTATGTCAGAGCATATGCAGCAAACCAGTGGGAAAGACTGTGTAGGGGACAGACAAGCTTAACTGCCTAGCAGTTTTGTTCAGGTTGTTTGTAGGATGTATTGCAGTTTATATGTTGTTTGGTTTGTATCTTTTTTTAATGGTCAGTGGACTGTAACATAGTACTTTTTGTGCCTGGAACCGTGTTGTTTTCCAGGGCCTTGTATGTAGTGTAATTAACCCTAGAGTGAAGGAGGGGGAAAATTCTTGCATATGCTACTTGATGAGAGCTATAGGGACCTGTAGCAAGAGTAGAAGGAGAAACAGCAAAGTACTTGATTGCTTCCATGTGTCCCTACATCTTTGCTAGGGAAGAACAATACTTTTAAAACAAATCTCTGAATTTCCCTTGTCTTGTTCTCTTGGAAGCTTTAAAATAATGACAGCGTTTTGTTTTGGCTTTTTTGGGGAAAAAAAATCATAATTTATTACACTTCATGGATAATGATACTGGGTTACTCAGTGTTTTTCAAGATGCCTTTTCCTACATGTTTACGTAGCAAACACGTGGCTTGTTCTGTGTGCTCTTTTTGAAGTTGCACAACTGGAGGCCATAAAGTAATTTCACTATATTAATACTTTTTTTGGATTTTAGTTGGTATAGTGAGGGTTTGGGTTTCTTAATTTCTATGGGGGAATGCAGCTGAATCAGTGATCTGGGAGTAGCAAGCGAATAATGCCTTATTTCATGCTTGTCGGAGTGGTGACTCAGGTGAAAGCCTTGTCTTTAATTTGCCTATTGAAAGAAGTGGTGTGTTAGAAGCCTTGACCTTTGACTAAAACCTAGAACTAAAGTCTGTATAATGAAAAAGCTGTCAGAAATGAAAGGTTATAGAAAATGTGATGATTTTTTGGACTCCTCAAGAATGAGTACTCTAATTCCCTGATGATTTGCCTAGCCAAAGCGGCATTGCTGTCACTGTTCACTGAACACCATTATACTTTTACTCATCATCTCCATGCAAATATTAAAAAAATCTAAACAGAGTATGGAAACAGTCCAGCATAAACAAACAGTATATTTGGTTCCTTAGGAAATATGTCAAATTGGGTTAAAAATTTTATCAGCCTGAATCAATTCAGTAATAGCTGACCTTGGCCATATGATTTTACTTCCTGTTTCTTAGCAACAGGAAACTTTTCTGCAGGATGGTTGTTTAATATCCTAATCTGTTTTAGAAGCTTTTATACCTAAAGAGGAACAGATGGTCTAAGGAAATGTTATTTGTAGCAATCGAGATAGAGAATATCTATGGATTCTTTTTCTTCCCATTTTATTGTACTGCACTTATAATTATATAGTATTTCTTTGATGGTTGCAAAAAAACTTCTTTTAGGATCAAAGAATGAAAGAAAGTCTTCAGATCCTACAGGTTTCTTTTTTTTTTTTGGTGCATGATGCAGGAAAGCATCATGCATAAAAATATGTTACATACAGCTCTTATATCTGTGCATTTTTAATACATAGTGAGAAAATTTCCATTATTATGTTCTGTAAGTGTTGAATTGTACCTGAATGAATGAAGAAAGCACTATCTACAATGTGATTTTGTTCACTGGCATTTTACTCACTCCCACTCTTAAAATCTATCATGTGAATTGGCTTCCTTTCTCCTTTTTGATAGATTCCAAAGGTTCTTTCTGTTTCAGTGTGAAGAATCTTTTTCAAAAGGTTACTTCTATGTGACTTAGTGTTCACATAAATATGATGAATCGGTAGCTTTCAAACACTGTGTTGGGACTATTAAGGGCCCAATGAAGAAATAATCTGGTTTGGTTTTCCGTGGTGTCAGATTCCTTAGTTCCAAAGCAGCAGGTTGAATGCTGATAGGAGATGGGACAATCTGGATATTTTCTACATTAAAAATTAAAATTAGCACAGAAGCCTTGATTATGAAATCTTTGTTACAGCCACATGTAAAGGATAGGATAACAAGACCTGTCCTCTTCTAATTCTTTCCCAAAGTGCTGTGTCTTACCTTTCCTTCCTTGTTCCTGAAGGATCTTATGCAAATAGTACCTTTCCTACATCGCTTAGTTGCTGTCTTAAGAACCATCCTGTAATGATGCTCATAAATAAATGCCTGAAAATGAAGATGTCTGATTTTCTGTGGTTTTGGTTTCTCATGGTTTCTCATTTTTGACGTGCAATTTCCAGTTAGACAGGAGAGAGCTTTTAGCTTCAAAGTGGGATACGAGGTTCTCCCATAATGAAAAGTTTTGCCGTCTTGTGCCCCTGTTGTCATAGTTGTATGTTTTTGTCCTAGTTCTCTTCAAGATCAGTGGGAGGGGGCATGGCCAAGACATTGCGTTACTCGATACCATCCTACATTGTGGTTCAGGGTAGGGAAAGGGAAGGAAAGGCATGGTTTCTGGTTGGGAGCAAGTGTGGTGGATGGAGTGGTTGGAGTGGGATGCTGCCAGCTGTGGTCATGTCAGGTCAGGCTTTGGTGAATGTGTTTGCATGTGACCAAAGGCTCACTTGACTGGCAGCTGAAACCTTTACATCCACCTTGCAGCTCTGGGGTTGGAGTTGAGAATTGAAGACACAAAAAGGTAGTGATTACGAACTGAAATAAGAACAATTTACTGAAAACAGCAATGAGATAAGAAAACAAACAGCAGCAGCAACAACACAGTTAGCAAAAGTATACAAAGAGAGGGAGATTTATATGCAGAAATGCTCACTAAAGCCTGACATGATGTGTCCACAGCCAGCGGCACTGCACCTCGCGCTTGCTCCAGACTGGAAACCCTACCCCTTCTTCCCTTTCCCTTGCCCCCAGCCATAACATTAGATGGCATTGAATAACACAGTGTCTTGGCTATGCCCCCTCCCACTGACTTGGGTTGCCACTAGGACAGTGGTGTGCTTCCTGGTTTTGAGAGTTAGCCTAGGAATATTTCTACTTGCACCTTTTCCTTGTTGAGAGGACAATGTCATCTTCGTTTAGTTCCACTTAAGTAAAGTTTTTCTTACTTTACATGTTTTCACATGAAGTATTTAGAAATGAAACTAAAGTGTGGAGCTTAACTGTCTCTTTTTTTCACCTTCAGAGAGGAGCTCTTCCATTTTGTTGTGCCTCTTTTACTAGTATTTTAATTAATTGGTTGGGCTTAATGAAATCAGGAGGTTGATATTTTGACACATCCACCCCCATCCACTCCCTTACTCCCAGATTTGACATAAAGACTAATCTGAAGGCTAAAATAGGCTCACTCTCTAGAAACATCAAAGCTCTTTGCTTAGGAATGTTTTGTGTCTCCCAGTGAATCCTTCCAAGTAGTGAGTCTTTTCTAAGTCATACATCTGGATAGCATGCTCAATCCAGAGAAGAAAGAGGTATGTTTTGAAAAATCTTTATGATGGCTACAGGGAGTCTTCTAAGCACAAAAGAAGGCAAGACAAGTTGATAGTTGGAAATATTTTGTTTTCATGTTTTTCTTCTTTCTCTTACATTTCTCACTGTCTTTTAAAAGGAATGACAGAAAAAGAGAAGAGAGTATGACTTCTAATATGTACCTAATCTAAAGTTAAAATTAAGGTTGGTTCCTGAAATCTTTCACGGAAAACGACTCTGTGTAGCTGCCTGCAGAGGTGAAATGCCTATTACATTATCTTGCTATTCTGTGGTTTTGTCTTTCTGAGAGTTTGCTCATTAATGAGAGAAAAGGTAGTGAATCTCTAGACTCTGTTACTATATCTGACTCTCTTTTGCAGAAATTACAGCCCTTCATCAACAAATGGCTGGAATATTTTGGTTTTTGTATAACTAGGAAGATAGGAAGGAAGAACTCTTCAGTCTTAATGGAGTGTTGTCACAAAGCACACGTGAAATTAGAAGGGCTGAAGAAGTAAAAGTTAAAGGGCTTCTTTTAGGAAAAAGGCATCCCCTATTTTTTTCTTTTTTCAGGAAAAAAAGCATCTCCTATTTTTTCCTTAGTTAAAGCTGTTTAATTAAGGAAACAGCTTTGTTTCCTGTGTTTTATTGTGTAGCACTTAAGCACATCTGGTTAGTGGAAATGGCAGAGAGTGCCTGCTCATCTGTGATGTTCATTAATAGACCTCCATATTGTTTAACCAAATCTCAGTAGTTACTGAAGGAGTTTAGGATTTTTAGTTGAGAATTTAATTTGATCTCTATGAGCATTTCTAGAACTACCTACTAATGAAATAAAGTCTATAATTATCTTTGTCAAAAATGATTTGTTGATGGGACAGGTGTTGTAGGGTTTGGTTCTTTCTAATTTTTAAGTAAGGCAACAAATTTGAGCCATTTTGAAAGACTTGACAAAAGGTGTGAATGAACTCGAGTTCTGAGCTACGGAGGAGAACAAAGTCACATCACTGAAACTATCCAACACAGATTACTACTTGCTGTTGCATCCATCTCTACTTATGTGTCTTTTTCTGAGGCACAAATTTTTCATTGGCATGGGGTCGGTGTTTCACTGTGACAAGTGATGTGCAGGCTCTCACCTGTTGATTCAGTGAATTTTAGTTCTTCCTTTTCCTTTCCTGTTCCTCTTTTTCCTGGTCTTGCTGAGTCAGTAAAAAACAACCAGAAAAAGCCCAAACAACAAGCAAAAAAATCCCCCAAAATAAAAAACAAACAACCCCNCTACAAACCCACCCCTCAAACAGAATACGACCACCCAAGTACAACTCCCTATAACAAAAGAAATAAAGCCTTAAAAGCATATTAAAAGTTTTGCTCTTTAGTATTATGACAAATTCGAAATTAAGAGAGCTGTTGCATTACATTTACAGTTTATGTCAATGCATAAACTCAAAAAAACCCCCAGATCAAAATGCTAAAGTAAGGGAGAACATAATCTGGAACACACTAGTATGTAGTAGTAGTATCTAGAGCACAGTAATTTTCTTTTCATGCATTATATTTCTCTTTAAACGTGTTAATTCCTAAGGTGACCCATTCTTTCTTTGCCTATTTTAGATTTCTTAATCAAGAATATAACCTACTCCTACTGCCCTCTATAAAAATAGCCTGATGGTGTCACAGTTCACTTTTTAATTTGAAAAGCTGAATACCATGTGTAATTCCTTGTAATGTAACTCATCTATCACATTCACTGACTAACATAGCTTGGCATCTGTTAACTGAGTCCTGGTAGATATCATCATTAATGGAATTTAGGATTCTTCATTTGTGTTTCATTTTTCTGTATCAAGCAGACAAAGCTTAGGTTGATTTTGGTGAGTGTTTTGTCCAGAAGAGAAAATCTAATAATAGTAGTAGCAACAACAGTAATGAAAAAAGGACCTACTTTATTGATGGAGGTAAATTTCTTTTTCTAAATTTGTATTTGTGATTTGTCTTAAAAGCCACATGTGGCAATGTAAATCTGCAAGCATTTGATTTTTTGCAGATGTCTATGAGCAAGACTGTCAGGTATTGATAAGCAGCATTTTCCTGCTATAAAATTAGATCATAATGTTGATAGCATATGGTGGTCTGTTGGAAAGAAGTTTTATAATCCAGGAGCCCCCAAAAGCCTGTCTGGAGAATGTTTCAAATTAAATAAATGTACCTGTGTTGTCCTTTGCTGCCTATGCTTTCAAACCTTCTGCAGCTCACAAATGTGAACACAGCATGTCTGCCAAACTTTGTAGAATAAACATGCTTGTTAAAGTTTTTTTTAGTTTTCACACATCCTATTCTAGGTCTGAGGAAACCGTCTGAGGCATTTGTAGCAGCTCATTAGGCTTTTCAGAACCAATGAGACACTGTACACCCTTGTTTTCACCCCTGCATGAGATAAAATAGGTGGTTGCCTATAAATAACTAACAGGGGAAAAGAGTCACCACAATTCTCCCAATCTAAACAAAACCAATATAAACAAACAAACAAACAATCCCTAAATCTTAACCATCTTGTTAAACTTGTGATTTATCTTAGTGGCTTATTCTTCAATTACTTGCCTTGAGGTATTTTTTTTTTCCTTGGGAGTATAGCAAATCCAGTGCATCTGACAACTTTTTTTTTATTTCAGTTTTTATATTACAACAGTTGCTCAGCTATCTTCTGTGAACTCCCACAACAGTAAAAATGCTTTGAATTTTTTAAAGATGTCAGAATTCACACATACCCACGTAGAAGCTTGGATGTGTCATCTAATCATTCTTCTCTGTTTTGCTCCATCTTCCAAAGGACTGTTTCACTCTCACTTTTGAGTGAATATTGATGGGAGACATAGGAAAATAAATGTATAGATTCTTGACTTGTAGCAGTTGATCTGTGGCTCTCCTGGGATATTAGCCAATACTGAATTTGTTGTAGTTTTCACATAAAAAATCCAAAAGAACCCAAACAAATCTTGAGGAAAATTTGGGACAGTCCAAAATTTTAACAACTTCTTTCTCCCAGCATTATGAAGTGCTTTTTGACACCTATAATGTATATAAGGAACACATAAGAAGAAATATCATAGAATCATTCAAGTTGAAGGGCATCCAACAGCCAAACTCCACCACAGCATCTTGCTCACTCCCATCTTCTGTGGGAGAAAATAGAAGGATGAGTTGAGATAATTACAGTTTAACAGGAAAAGCAAAAGCACGATGCTTAAGCAAAGCAAAACAAACTAGCAAGCAAAAAACTAATTGACTAATTCATGTAGTCAGGCAGATGTCCAACTGCTTCCTGGGAAGAAGGACCTCTGCATGCATTGTGAGTGCCATAACCATGATTATTCCCCCTCTTTCTTCCTTCCCTTGAACTTTTATATCTGAACATGACTTTATTTGGTAGGGTCTGTAAGTGACAGCTGTCCTGCTCTTGTCCTGTCTCAGCCTCTAGCTTACCCTTAGCTGACTGACTGTGCTGGTACAGTTCAAAATAGGTAGAACACAGTTTGGCATGTTACCATCACCATTTCAGCCACAGATTAAAACCAGAACGCTGTAAAGGCCTGTCCTGGAAAAAACAAATTCCATCCCAGCCAGACCCAATGCCATCCTTTACTCCATACCATTTCTGTATCATCTGGAATTGATCTGCCTTACTGCCTGCTTGGAATAGGGATGGCTTTGAAGGAACATGGGCTACTCTGGGCCTTGTCTGCTTGTTCTGGATATTTTCAGGTGTGAGCATTCCTCAGTCTTTCTGGGCAACCTGTTCTGGGTTTTGATCATCTTTACTATGAACTTTTTTATTCCATTTATCTTATCTGAATTTCCCTTGCTTCAGTTTACATTAATTGCCTCTTTTTTGCTGTGCATTTTCCAACAGCTCTGGCTCTGTTTTTAAATAGTTGAGTATAGCGCTATCATCTCCCCTTAGCATTCTCCTGTAGAGGTTGAACAGACACAGTCCTCTCAGCTGCTCCTTGTGCAGCCCATACTCCAGCCCCAAACTGTCTTGTTGGCTTTCCATGTGCACCAACTAGTATGTCATATACCAGGGAGCATAAAACGAAATACAGTACTCAAGATGTAGTCTGGCAGGTGTGGATCAGAATAATAATTTCCCTTTACTTGCTGGTTTTGCTGTAGTGAATGCAGCCTAGTGTGCCCTTAGCATTCAGTTTCTGCAGGGGTGCCTTTTTGACTTATATTCAAATTGTCCATCAGACCCCACATGTCCTCTCGTGCAGAGCTGATTTCTGCTCTGTTAACTCTCATGCTGGACTGTTGCGTGGGGATTTTCTGTCACAGTTACAGTATTTTGCATTGCTTTTTGCTGTTTTTTCTTGAGATTTGGCAGCCCAATTCTCAAGTCAGTTGCCATCTCGCTGAAGCACAGCCATTTACCTTAGTGTGTGAACCCCTCTCCTCAATCACCAGGGAACCTGATGAGGTGCATTCATCCCAACATCCAGGTCATTATGAAGGTGTTAAATAGAGAATCAGGGAATCATAGAATATCTCAAATTGGAAGGGATTCATAAGGATCATCATGTTCAACTCCCAGCCCCTCACAGGACTGTCTAAAACTAAACCATATGGCTATGACATTTTTACATTCTTCTTGAACTCTACCTGGCTTGGTGCCCTGGAGAGCCTGTTCCAGTGACTGATCACCCTCTCAGTGAAGAACCTTTTCCTAATGTCCAGTCTGCAGTTACCCTGATGCTGCTTCATTACATTTCTTTGTGCCCTGTCACCAGACAGGACTCACCAGAGAGGAGATGGTTTTAAGGACACTGTTGGTCTTGTGCTCAAGGGGTCAGCAAGTTGCAGAGACCGTGGGAAAGTAATGATGGTTGAGGCCTGCAGACTGTAATTTGTGTTGCTGCAAGAATGCAGTCTGTTACAAAGTAAATGGTGAGTTAAAGTTTTAAATGTCACTTGAGTTTCATTTTAGTCCTCTGGTTAGAATTTCTAAGTTGTCAGTACTTACTCTTTTGGTAGCTATTGAATGACGGGGAAAGGGCTGAATGATAATAATATAAATACTAATAGGAGGAAAAAATGGCCTGTGAAAACCTGACAACAATGTAGCGTTTTCCTAGGACAAAAGAATATTTTTGATTTCTGGACATATTTCTCATTTGTTACCTGAGCATTGGCAAATCTCTGTGTTTAGAATAATTGTTGCATTTCTTTTATTCATTTTGTCCAACTTCCACAGAAGGACAAGCATTTCTGTAAAATACCTAGGCTTTACCTGAATGGATTCAATGTATATCTGGATAAGATAACCAGAGATAGCACTTCTTTTGCTGATTCCCAATAGGATAAAACAACACAATAAGATAAGACGGTTACAGTAAAATACTTGCAAGATTTTATTTCCTAAATGTTACATCAATTTTGATCTAATCAATGGCAAAATCAACTAACCTTTGGGTATGCTCTTTTAAGTGCTACTTTTTGTTTTGCATGCTGGTTTTTTTCTTTTTCTTTCCTTTATATAGCAGTACACAGAAAATATTGTTTAAAATTTCTTCAGTGTTTTTATTAAGCTGTATATAAGTATTTTTCCTTCTCTAAGTTCTGTGTCATTTATGGAATTTCTTGCAGTAGTATTGGATGTATTTAATGACTTAGATGTCTTCGAAATAACAAATATAACAAAAAATTCCATCAGTTGAGAGATGGTATTTCTTTATTCAGAGAATTGGTTATTGTGTATTTTAACACTTTGTCGTTTATAGTTTGTGTTTATTCACCTCATTCCCTTTTTGTAATCATGATTCCTAAAGCAGAGACTGGTTCTTTGTCTTAGTAGATCAAACAGAGTTTTTCAGTGGATTTGCTCTTCTCTCAGCTTCTTGGAGAACCTTACTCAAGGCACCAAGAGAGAGATTTTTTCAGAAGTACCAAAGCTGAATAGAAGCACAGAGGCAGTTTAAAATTGATGGGCATTTTCCTAAATCAAGTTAATTTTGATGCTCATTTGACTTCTGTTGCTAATAGATGGGTGAAAATTCTGCAAAGACTTGCAGGTCTGCAAAAACTCATGCAGGTTAGCATAAGTGCTACATAATGAATGGAATCCATGAGCAGAATTTATACTGGTAGGTATTTAATACAGTCTACAAGATTTTTGTGGAAGTTTAACTAAGTGGGAAGAAAGATTTTCAGCCAAAATATTATCCATAAATGTCTCAATATTTCATTACTTGCTGTTATATACCTTAATGGAAATCTCTTGAGTACAGTGTTGCTATTTTTAGTTTACTTGAGGGTATTTTGCAGTCTGAGATAAAATGGTCATTTTAATTTTGAGTTACTTAGCTGTAATATGTGAGGTTTTCTGTCCTTGGGGATATTTTGCTTTCCTTGCAAATGGTTTAGAATCTGAACACTAAGTTGTAATTGGCCTGTTGAGTTCTTTCATTGCTGTCATGGAACAAATGGGTGGGAAGAGCACCCGTTGGCTTTGACGTCACTCCACTTGAGCACAAGCTTAAGGAACATCTGCTGTTAAGGCTGTTGATAGCTGTGACACTTCATTGAAAGACTGAGAACTTTTTTGTCTCCACCTTATTTTTAAACTAGAAATGTCTTTCTAAAGCTGCAAATGATCACATTGTAGCAATAGCATTAAGTTGCTGGATATGTATGCAATTCATTTTAGATATAATTTGATTGTTTGAATGGTTGGTCAGTGAATACTACAATCATGTTTCAAGTGCTTGGTAAGTGATCAGAAACTTTCATACCTCCCTTGCATATACTTTCTAAATTATTGAGTAAATTTCTTTCTGGTCCATCTGTTTGCTAAATGAGTGCTGAATCTGAGAATTCATAATTTAGCAGACATGCACCTAACAAATAATGGTACCATGTATTTTTTGTTTATGTGTGTACAGAATTATACTTAATTTTTGACTCAAAAAAGTAGTAGCTTTTCAAAATTCTTGTAAATTGGATGTAAAGCTTGTACTTTCTTTTCTGGAAGCTTGTCAGAGTCTTCAGTTGTTTCCCTGTATTGCCACTCTCTTTTCTTTATATACCTAAATTGAGAGGGGAAGGGAAAAACCTCCACAACCCATGACCAGAGAAAACCTGCAAAGAAGCTTGCTAGGTCTAGTTAGGTTTTTTCCTTGTCTTTTTTCTCTACTTATTTCTTTTCTTCCATGCTTTCAGAAGTGAAAACTATTGCACTTTATATTTTTCTTTCCCTTTTGTCTTCAATATCTGCCTTGCAGTTTGTAAAGTGACAGAGTCCAAACTTGTTTCCTCACACTGTTTCCTTTCTCTAACATTTTATTGGCTTTTCACTGATAGTATTAGGCTTTATTCCACTTCTGTGTTTGTTCCTCAGAATTGAGTTATTTTCTTTTATTTATTAAAAGTTAGTTGGTGCCTTTAGTTATGAAACCATATATCTTTTGTTCTGTAAATATACCAAATTTTTTCCTGTGTGGAAATGATTTTTTTTTTTAATGCTTAATATATTGTAGGATTTTCTGCAAAGAAATTTTTTTCTTATTTGTTCTTTGTCTGTTGGGAAACATTTCAATGACTCCCTTCGCACTTCCTAGCTTTCCGAGCATTTGTGCCAAGGCCTGCTGTAATTTTCTGTGAAGAGCACTATTTGAATATAGACAGTTGTCAAACATATGACTAATCTTTGCTTGCAACATTTCTGTTGTGTCTTGGCATTCAGACAGACTTAATTTTCGTATGGATCTAGCGCTATATATCCAAGTCTGCAGTATTGTTAATTTGCAGCAACCTTGGTTTTGGAATAGTTTGGATTTCCTGTTTGTAAAATTCATAACACAGTTGTCTGACTTCTGGGGTGGTGTTTTTGTGTTGTGGGGATTTTTTTTGTTTGTTTTGTTTTTTGTTTTTTTGCCTTGGCTTCCCAGGTAACTTAATCAAGGTACAGTTTCCCAAAATCTTGATGTTCCACTTTGAATACCTGGACATGCTTTGCATGTGTTTTTCACAACATTGGGCAATGTGAAGCATGAAGTCATTCAAAGCAAAATGGTATAAGTATACTCCAGTATTTACCAGAATGATTCCACCAGATGTGGGAAAATGGTGGGGCTTTGAAGAAAGTTACCTGTCTCTGGGATTGCAAAAGAAGTTGTTGAAGGCTGATGTTCATGTGAATGGAAGACGCCCATTTACCTTCCCAACTGCAAACTCCTGGACTTATTCATATATAGTGCTAGAAAATATTGATGTAATACCTGAAGAGTTTCATATTATTCTTTAAGCCATTTGCTTTAATAGAAAACTGAAATGCTTTTTTGCCAGTTGGGAAATCATAGTCCTTTCTCTCAAAAACACCTTATTAATTTCTCCAGATACGTAGCAGCTCTCCTATCCCTGTGAAGATTCACTGCTGCTTTATGAGTGACAAGGTATCTTTTATGTGGGTTATCTAGAGACTGGGAATTCTACCAGGAGGGGTTGGGATTTCTGTCTCCAAGATATGTCTAGGGGAAAATTAGTGTTGTTGCTGTGATTTGTAGCATAACATTTATAATGCTTTATGATATAACCAGAAAAAATAGGGTTTAGTTTAGGTGAATTCTGGAATACCTTCTTGAGTAAAAGGAAGTACGGGTACGTTTTTCCCAATTAGAAGTACACTTTGGGGTAATTTTAAATTTGTTTTTAATCATAATCACGTGTAGGGTGTAGGCTCAAGTAGAACACTTTTATGAGCCATGTGTCCCATTACATTTGGAGCTTCTCCAAGGATGGAGACTCCACAACCAGTCTGGATTTTGCTGTATTTCAGTTTCTGGCTGTTGACTTGTGACTGGGCACCACTGACAAGAGCCTGCCTCTGTCTTCTTTAGTTCCCAGCATCATGTTTTAGATGGATTAAATCCCCTGAGCCTTCACCAGGCTGAACAATCCCAGCTCTTTCAGCCTCTCCTAAAATGAGTATGCTTTAAACCAGTCCTGGCAGGTATTAAGATAATCTTGTAGTGAAGTAACACTACAGTAGTGACTTGAGAGTTACAGAGGAAGTGGGATATGACCCTTAATTTGGGTGATGGGAGGACACGAAGGTGTAATGTGTAAACATAGGTAGGACTTTTGAGAGGATGCTCTGCTACTCCATGCACTGACTTTTTTACAGTTCAGCCTAGACTGCGCTTGAGATCTGCAGTACGTAAATAAATTCAAGTAAGCATTTGAGCAAAAGGATTGTGCTTTTTATTAAGTTAGAGTTGAAGCTGTGTGAAATGGAAAAAAATATAATCTGGTATTTATGGAACTAGTTTATTTATTTCAAAGGCGGAAAAGGGAAGAATAAAAATTGGTCCATCCAGCTCTTTTTTTCTTACTGTCTGTGTTATTATTTCATGCGGGCATTTTTTTCCCCATTGTGTATTTGTTTTTTTCTTTCTTCTGTGAGTGACTTGTATTTTTTGATGTTGTAATGTAGTTTCTAGTTAGATAACAAGCTTTTTGGCTTTGGTTAAAAGTTGCTTAAAATTCCAATCTGGAATGACCACCTGAAAAGTATGTAACAGGCAAACTACACTGTACCCATTTCCCATCCTTATTGAATGACTTCTTTAGGGTTTCTTTTTAGTTGCAGTATTCATGAGATTTGACTTCATTCAATTCCAAAATAGCATTGGAAGACTGATCTTTATTTATACTCTAAGGCATTCAAATTTCTTGGCAATGCTAATACAGTGAGAATCAAATTGGAAGTCCTCTGCCTTTCTGCACTTAATGGTGTTTTCTAAGCAGAAAAAACAAAACAAAAAAAAAAAAACAAAACAAAAAAAAAAAAACAAAACAAAAAAAAAAAAACAAAACAAAAAAAAAAAAACAAAACAAAAAAAAAAAAACAAAACAAAAAAAAAAAAACAAAACAAAAAAAAAAAAACAAAACAAAAAAAAAAAAAAAAAAAAAAACAAAAAAACCAAAAACCAACAAAAAACCCCAAAAAACTGCATATCTTCTGTGGAAGATAAAGTTTATATTTGACATTCTACCATGCTGCATGACAGCCCCTCTTTTACCCCTATTCCTATAAAGCTTTCTGGTAAATAGTATCTTGATTTTACCTTTTGGGAACTAAGTGCCTCTGCATGAATGTCTGTAGAGTGCTCCAGCCCTGACCTCTATGAACATCTCTTCTGAAACACAATCTGTTGTAAAATATTGCAGTTATAGTTGATCCTCTATATATACTGTCCAAGAAAGAGATGAAAACCTCTTTAATCTTATCTTTCTTTTTATGCTTCAATAAATCAATTTATTAATTTCATAAACATTTGAATTTTTTTATTTGCCTTTTTCCTTTCTTTTCCCCTACTCCTCACATCTTCCTTGTCAATGTTTAAAGATGAAGAACATGATGATAGTAAAATTAGGGTGGGTGATGGAGTGGAGAGTAAGATCACACACAAGGGTTCATCAATAGTAGCAAGTTGTCTGTCCTTTCCTCAAGTTTGCTAGAAACTTGACCTGAGGTGTGTTTGTCTATTTCAACTGTCTTGAAAAACACACTTTCATGTTCTCAAGACTACAATAATATCTGGGAATAGTTCTGTACATTATGTGCATGGAGGTACCTTGCCTGATTCTTGTTCATGTTTAACCAAAACACCTCACTAATCTCTTTGATTACTTTGCTAGTGAAAGGAGGCTTAGAGTTGAGGAAGATGGCAGTGCTTTCTGCCAAAGAGTAATTTTATATTTTCTGTTTCAGACAGTGATTCCCTTGGAGTTTAAGAGAGACTTTGTAAAACTGTTCTGTGGATAGAGCGAACCAAGGAGATGAAATAATGCACTCCTGCCCCCTAATATAATCTAACAAGAAGCTCTCCAGGCAATATATTTCATTCATATAATCAATGCATGGAGCTGTGGAAGAATAAATTGATGTCTGATTACCTAATGCTGCAGAAGGAGAGCACAGAGACGTGAAGAACTTATTCTTCTAATTTACCTTGTGTTTTTGAATGGAAAGCCTGCTGTACTTGTTACCAGTACGTGATAGTTCAGAACAGAGGAAAATTCTCTTGGTATGATGGCTTACTGTTATCTACTAGTTAATTCAAAATGGAAAATTTTTAGAGGTCAATGATATGTCAGGGAAAACATGCTTTTTAAAGGTATAATGTGTTGTCTAGTTGTTGTTTGCCACCAAATCTATGTTCAGCATTTTTTTTTATTCTATTCAGTCCTGTTCCAATTTGTTTTGTTTGTTTGGCCACACTGCTTTCCACAAAGAAGCTGTTTCCCTGTTGAAGAAAAGAATAATTTATATAGAGAGAACATCTGAGGCTGCAGAAGCTGCTGAAAAAACCCACTGTATAAGTTAAAAAATCCTCACACCCTATGTAGCCAAGCAGCTTTTCTAGTATCCAAGTGTTTGACACATCACAAAGTTTGATTACTTTTTTCCTGTAATATCCATGGCTTTGTATTTTTGAAATACTGTTATAGGTGAAAGAAATTCTTAGCAATTGATTGCTAAACATTTTTTAAATACTAAAATCAGAAGTCTTCTGGTGCATTTGTAAATTAGATTTCAAGTTGGTTTCAAGCTGGTGTAGAGTTTTCAGGAGATAAAGCAGTAATATTTTTCAAAACCTTTAAGAATTAATAGGGTTAGAATTCATATATCTACCTTTGGTATTTAATTTAGAATTTGTCTTTCCACAGACCTTTTATGTTAGTGGGCAGTCTCATTCAAAAATTAATTCAGAACAGGCACTTAGGTCTAAACCTAAGATCAGGGAAGAGCCTGTCCTTCAACTCTTTATATGTAGATGAGTTATTTCTGACATTTTTCTGCATCACTGTGAGGAAAATCCAGTGTCTGATTCCCTCAAGTGAAGGAGAGGGAGGGAGGGAGGGAGGGAGGGAGAAAGAGGCAAAAGCACTACAAACACTGTGGATATTGGTAGTTAGGTGGGTCACAGAAACTACCTGGGGCAGCCCTCACAGCTGATGAATCACAGACTTATGTAGAGTGGCAGGTACTTCTGGAGGGCCCAAATCCAACCTCATGTTCAACATGGTATAGGCCACAGAAGGTGCTCTTCCAGGCAAGTTTTGAGTGTCCTTTATGGATGGAGTTATGCAGCCACCCTGTGAAATCTGTTCGATGAACTCTCAGCTGTCTGGCAATGAGGAGATTAACTACTAGTAGTAGTCAGATTTGCAACAAAAACGACAGTATGACTTGCTCTGCTGTATTCCGCCTTGAAGGGCTACTTAGAAGGAGAAGCTGTATTTTCATTCCCTTAACTGTTGCATAGAACAAGACCAAGCGATTACAGGGAAGACTGACTTATCCCAGAGGTTCCTCTGGACTCAATAAAGTAGCTGTTCTGCCGCTGTGCTTTTTTTGTGTTTGTAGTCTTCTGTGCTTTCTGGTCAGCATTCTTAGCCTAGACTGATGGTGCTCGTTGTATTCCAAGTTATTTCCAGTAGTTAGTGATGACTGGTAAGACTTCCAGTCTCCATACAGTTGCCTTATTCTGCCTTACACAATTCACAGACACCCAGGTATTGAGTCACAGCTAGTGCACAGATTACTCTTGATTTCTTGGCATGATAAATAACATAGGTTAGAACTTGCTGTCGGGAGCCTCTGTTACGTGACAAGTGTGAAATGTTTGTCTAAATAAAGTTAGAGAGCACTTCACAGCTGTTGTGTGTACTGGTAGAATAGTGTTCTTGCTGTGTTCAATAACAAAGCAGCAATAGTCAGGCGCATGACTGCACAAATCAACTACAGCACAGTTGTGTACATAGATAAAACTTTGTACAGCAATGTGCCAGCCCATAATGGAGCACTTCAAGGGCTCAATAAATCTAAATGGGTTAGTGACTTTGATAAACCAGCATGGTGGTTATTTCAATTCAGATCTTTTAAGCTGAGTTGCCCTGTGTTTTTGCCTATTTGAGAAACATCAGTGTCTGTCCCCTATTGAAGCTCTACTTGAAGCATAGTAAATTCTCTCGAACAGTAAATGTCAAGTGTTTCAGGTTGCTGCTTAATGGTAACAGCAGCAAAAAGTTTTTCTTATTGTGCATGAAGAACTGCTAGAATTGTTGATCTATATATCTGTGTTATCTACATATATAGATACCTATATTATCTACATACAATAGGGATTTTTGGTTTGGTTTTTTTTCTGGTTTCTTGGAATTTGTCATGTGTGAGAGTCAGCTCTCAGTGGAATTCTTGCAGCCTATTTCTGGAATGGTTTGTATTAATAAAGTGGTTTATTAGAACACTGTAATCAGCTGAAGTGTTCACAGGGATTGGCTGGCTTGTTTTAATATGCTTATTGGTAGGATCTGTCTGGTTTGCCTATATTCAGACTTAGAAGTTGCAGCTCTCTATGTACCCACTAGGTGTCCCTTTATAGGTAAGCAAATAGTCAAGAATAAAAATATTGTGGGGAAGGATTGAGAAGACACTTTTCAATTTTACTTTCTGGATGGCTATCTGTAAGATGCTGGTAAAAAGAAAAAAAGAAAAAAAAGCTTTAGGCCATTACTCCATCTTCCTATTTCCATTAACAATGGAAAGGGGCTTTTTTTTTTTTTTTTTTTTTAATAGAAAAAACAAATGCTAGAAGACTGTCTCTCTTTTCAATAGTATCTAACGTGTCTTAGGTTTCAATTTCCTTTCTTCTCTACTGATAAACTTTATTCAGAGAACTAGTTCTTTCTGAGCAAACAAAGGTCCTGTGAAATAGGTGCTTGTAGCCTTGATTACTCCATCAGCCCTGTTATTCATCTCTGAAACATGTTGAGATGGAGTCTGTAGCTAGCTCCATATTCAGCTGCAGAAACTCTTTCCTGTCCTGTCTCCTGCTGTTCTTCATGGGCATTATTGTTGCCTCAAAATGTCACAAATCCCCTATTGCAGTCACTAGCGAAAAATAAAGTATTTATGGAAAATTCCAGTAACTTTTCAGAGGCTTCGTATTTATAGTCAGTTTTAGACAATATTCCTAGGAACTGTACATGGCATCCTTTCTGTTTGTTTGTTCTTGGCAGGCAGGGGCAGGTAACACCAGTATTAATCTAGATGCATATCAGCTGTATGTACCACAATTTGTGAGTGCCACAGAGTAGTTAGGTCATGCACAGACTCATTGAGAGGACTTACAGCTATAAGCCACAAATTCTTTAGCATAATGACATTTTGTCTAGAATTAGTTACTTGGAAACAGCCCAAAATAATCGTAATGTATTGTTCTTTGTAAAATTAATTGTAATAATCCATATTGCCATTAAAACTGGAGTGTTAAAAAGGTGTTAAAAGAAAAAAAAAACAACTAGTATCTAAAATTAATTGAAAACTAGAGGTACTATTTTGAACTGAAAATGTTCTAGTAATTTAGTAGAGTTTTATTCCAAAATAATGTGGGGGTTTTTTTTCTTCTCATGAGAAGAAGATTGTGAAGACTATGGATTTAGAGACATTGATTTTGACACATCCAAATCAAATCAGTAAGTTGGCTGACACCCTAGGCTTCCCCGTGGAGATAGGAGCAACTAGAAGCCTTTGGAGCCTCTTTTTAAAGTACACTTTAGGGATGTTGTGCAGAGAGAAAAATGTAACAGGATTATACCACAGAAATGTGTTAGTTATCTCCTTGGACTGAGTGTGGAAAGCGGATGGCAGTCAAGGCAAACAAATGAAAAGCAGCTAAAAAATATAGCTGGGGAAGCATGTGAAGGGAGGAGTTTTGGATGAAGCAGAAAGCAAACCAGGTGGAAAATATCTTTTTCAGGACAGGCTGAGAGAGGGGTGAGTAATTTAGCAGAAAGAATGACAAAGGAGGATAGACTTAAAAGACAGAAGCAGTAGGGTTTAGTGAGAGTATTTGCAGAGGAAGAAAGAAAGGTGATGAAAGATGAGACAGCCTGAGGAACTGGGTAGTGCTGTCGTGGAATATGGTGGAGTTGCCTCCAGAGAATGTGTAGATAGAAATATTTAAGATCTCAAATAAATATTACATGCTTAGGCAGGGCAGCTGAGAGAAATCCCTGTGGGTTTTTTTTTTTTTTTTTTTGGCACTACTGCCTCTGGGGAAAACTGCTAAAAAGTTCATGCTGTGCATTCTCCAGATGAACTGTGGTGCAGAAAGATGCCAGTAGTCTTTCAAGCTTCTGACCTATAACTGAGCATAGATAGTCTCCTGAACCTATTTTTCAGAGCATTCAGTCAGTGGGGGAACTGGTTTTTCTGCCATTTTAACTGCATGTGCTAAAAATATTAACTCTTGCTATACAGTTCAGTAGCTAGAATCAAAACAGTAATGACATCAGATCCCGGATAAATACGTTTTGTTTATACCACTGGAAGCAGTAGTGATTTGAAGCTGGAGGGCTATCTGGTCCTATTTTGCGTGACAGTTCCTTATACCCACAGGTATTCCCACTCCTTGTAAATAGTCTTTCTTTGTGTCTGGTTTCACTTGTCTGTTGTGCCTGAATCTTTCAGCTCGATGTTGTTCTATACAGAATTCAGTGGAAATGCACAGTAAGAAACCAGTATGTGTTTATCACTTTGCACTGTCAGTTTTGTTCTCTGTATTATTAAAATTATACATGAAACCCAGTTAGCATTTGTAAATTTTATTAGTATTTCAAAGCTAGATACTTTCTCACCACAGGCTTTAAAATTGTAAGAACAGACTTGGTCATCTCTTTAAAAACGTCTATAGCTATCTGAGCAATTTGCATACCTCTCTGGTTGTTCTATGAAAGAAAAATGAGAAGCAAATAAAGCTACAAAAAATTAAATCAGGAAAAATGTTTTTGGAAGGCTGTGAAATGATAGTTTTCAGAGAAAATTTTATAGCCTTATAAATTTAAGTGTGATAGTTTTTAAATAGAGAGATAAGTTGGATGTGATGAACTGATGTGTAAAGTTTACAATGCACAGTATTTGTTTAGGGCAGTGACTTGCAATTTGTTTCACATATTTTGACTTTTGAAAATCCCTACACTCTTATGCAAAAGTTTAGATAGAAGTCCTTGTGAAAATATGCTTAATTAATAGCAACAGAATCTGAGCATACATACTGCAAGTTAATCAGTTATTTTTATGAATAAAAATAGGGGGAAGAAGTGACCCTGCATCCCACTCAGGAATTTTGTTATCTGTTGAAGGTCCTGCAATCAGCAGCGCCTGCCATTTTCAAATTCTGTAAAAATGTGCTGTTTGAATTTCTGATACTTGATAAATTCCATTTGTGTATTTTCTATATATCCTCATGTAGTGAAGATTGTGTTTAAAACATTGCAAAGTTGGAAGCGCTAATAAAGTTTAAGAAAGTAGGAGTGTGTGTAATAGTGATTTTTGACTTTCCATAACATGTAATTCAAACTGATGCAAATTCAGTCGTAATATCAGTCTAATTCAAATAGGGTAGATTAATATTAGTAAATACTGCATCAGTAATGCCAAGGGAATGACTAAAGTTGCAGATTGGAAGTGTGGGCTGTTAATTGCTGATTGTCTAGTTCCTGAGGTGAGCATTAAGCATGTATTGAAAAAAACATATTTCTAAGTCTATCCCAAGAGCAAACATCACTCAAAATTGAGGGTGTTTCTTTTCAAATTAGGCAACTTACATTCTTAAATTTTCTGCTTTTTGAAATATTTATGAATGCCTCTTAAAGACAGGAATCAAAATTTTTCTTTTGTTCTAGTTAGTTAATCTTGATAACGCTCTCAGGCACGTGGTGTGATCCTTGGGGTGTCCTCTGTAGGGCCGGGAGTTGGACTTGATGATCCCTGATAGGTCCCTTCCAATTCATCATATTCTGTGATTCTATTCTGTAAGGAAAAAACCTGGATATTTGCATGCTCTTTTAATCTAAAGGATTCAAGCGACAGACTTTTGGATAACAGGAGTGACGATAAAAGAAGATATTGATACAAACGAAGGCTGTAGTGTATATCAGGAAGCTTATCTAATGATCTGTTTTAGGGGTAAAGCAATGCAAAATAAGCTGGAAGAATGTTACATCATGTGATTTTTTGATAGTGAAAGTGATGAATTTATATACTGTTGAAAGTGGTATATTTGAGGAACGTTTGATTTTTCTAAATTGCATCCAGAGGGCCATTATACATAAAAAACCAAGTTTTTCCTGTGACAGTATTAAATACCTATGAATTCTTCTGCATAAACTATAATTACCAAGATTGCCATTCTGAAATAAATATAATTGCGTATGCAAATCCGTATGGCCTTTGGGATAAGTTTCAAACAGATGACTTTTTCAAAATAGTTACAATTTGGATTTTGTTTTCACCTATGTATCAAGTCATTACTTTAATGAAATATTTCACTTGGCAGAGTTGCTTCATCAGATCCACTACTGAGATGCTTGTTTCAAAAAACAAAGAGGTTTGTCTTTTAAAGACATTCCAGTGTGAGCTGAATATTGGTTACTATGAGGCACATTCTGTATGTGTCTATAAATTAATTTAGAGAAGTATATTCGAAACTCTTCAATTTTCATGTAATTGAACTGAGGTGGGAATTTTTCCAAGCATGCCCTACTAGTTGCTTGGCTTCCTAGGAAAAACTGGCATTTAATATAGCTAGTATTGTATGGAAGTAAATTCCTGTTCCATCTTCCTTTTGTGTGTCTGTGTCCATAAAACATTAAAGCCTTTCAAGTGTTATAAATGGCTATTCTGATAAGGATACTATTTATGACTTCTTTGAGAATAAATTACAGTGTTTCTAAAATTGATGGAGGATTGAATACTGGTGTACTTGTAGATTAACTGAAATATATGTTTGGCTGCTTTTTCTTTATTGAGCTTTGCTGTGTTTTATTTGGAGGTCCATTCAACTCATTTAAGATTACAATAATGAAAACAAATCACAGTATGCCTTGATACATACAATCTCCTAAATTTACACTCAAAACTAGAGCTAAATTATCCAGGTGTTTTGAAGGTAATGAAGTTAGTGTGTAGTCTCATTCATATTATTTCATATAATGAAAAGCTATATGCATTCACAGAAGGAAAATGGCAGCAATATAAATGTTTACAGCAACACCATCACTTTCAATTTTGATTCTTTAGCTCCAGTTGTTTAGTTTTTTCACTGAAGGAAATGTATTCAGTTGCTGGTCCATAATGGTCCGACGTCATTTGTGGGTAATGTATTGAGAAGACACAAGAAATTATCTTGGCATATAGGACTGTATTTTGATTTCACTGACTAACAAAACAGTGATAGCTTTTAGCCTCTCGAGGGAAAAACATCTGAAAGTAAATATTTTAGTCATTGAACAATGCTGTTGAGATGGAGTTTTTACTTTTTACAGTCATAGTTTTCAGAGTAACTTAAAACTTGCTTGTGTGTGTATTGCCAAGATAAACATCTTCAAGATAACCTATGTTTTAAAGGGTTGTTTATGTTCTTTATCCAAGGGACAATACTAGCCAGTGAAAATAATGGGTTGCTTAAGAGCTTAAACAAAATGTGTCAGAAAAATGTTCCATGTTTCTCAAGTATTATGAGACATCTTGGTCAGTAATGAAAATTTACGAGATAATATTTTGAGTTTACTGTTGCTATCATGCCTCTAAATTCAGCAACTTCTGTATACACTGTATGTTACACGCATACAGTGTGTGTAACAGCCCCTCCTCCCCCAGTACAGAAACGGAGTACATGTGTTCAATTGTTTTTTAAACTCAAAGGACCCTGTACAAATCTTTGCTATTAAGAAATGAGGTCATAGCACAGTGGAACGTACCACAGGAGTACTGACAACATTGCTGGCAAAATTCAAACATCAGTAAAGTTTGCCAAATGTTGTTGGTTGAGTGAACCTCTGATCTAGGCTTAGGGTAGGAGTTATTACTGCCTTATGATTTGTGTTCTTGTAACACAAAAGCTTTGAAGAAAAAGGATTTAAAAAAATTAGGACATAGAACATCAGTAATGTGTTTTCAGGATGGTTAGGATGTTACGAATGAATTGTGAAGGGCATCAAAATATCTGACCATTTATTCCTCGTGCTGGTTTCTTCTGGGGAATTGATGATATACCTACAAAGTAGGATGGCTGCACTGTAGAGTATTTTAGGTATGGCTGACAGGTGTGCAGGAATACTACCAGGAAAAGCGTTTCTGCTTCTGGCATCTGATGAAAAAGTCATGGCAAACTGGAATATAGTGGCTTTTTCAAACACATGGGCAAGTATATATATTTTAAATGGAATACATGTAATGCTATGACAAATTCTGTTTCAAGGTTCATAGTATCACACACCTAATAAATTGTTTTAAGTGCAGTTAAGATATGTAAAAATCTGTGACTTGATATTTGAAGAAAAGGATGACTTAGAGGAAGAAAATGGGATAAAGTAGGTAGCAAAAGGCTGGTTGTTGCATGGTAACATTAAATGTCAAGTATTTTATCTAAGTGTCAAAGATTTTCGTCTGTGTAGAATCAATATGAAGTTTCGTCAAGTTGTTAGATTGGAAATTGGGAAGGAAACAAGAAGGATGAATCAAAAACTTACTCTGCCCAAGAAATGATCTATTTTAATATTAACAGTAGTCTGCTTAAGATATTGCTTGACTTCATTCCCCTGAATCATAATGTGCATATGAAGTAGGTGAGTCTCCATTAATAGTTTATCTGGATACTTTGTCAAAGCAGCTGGTTTTCCTGGTAGCATTGTAGGCATATTCTCCACATGTGCATAGCTTGTGGTGCTCAACCAACAAGAGTGGACAGATTTTAAATTCTTACCAAAGAGATGAAAGTAGGAGACATTATGAATACTGGTGTGCTACTGATTTAGGTCCTCTGGTTTTGTTATTTTCTTACAAAATCATGTTTTCTTCATCCTTTACAGCAGTTCTGAATTTTGAATTGAAGTACACTGTGTTCTCGATTATAGAAGCATCTTCCAGCTTGTAAAATATTCACAAAATATTAGATGTTAGGTGAGTTAACACATCTGGAATTTAATTACATCTGCCATACTACCTTTATTCAGTTCATTTGACTTCCCAGAGATGTGTAGTAGAGGTTTAGCTTCTTGCAGTAAGGAGTAGTTGTTTCATAGAGTTTCTGTAAAGATTAGTGAGGTACTTTTATTTAAGATGGCTGAAGATAAAAGTGTTGAGTATAATCGCATAAAGGGAATTAAACTTACCTACTGTAATTAATATTCCAACACATGAAACAGAATTTTCTGCTCTTCCAATGCATAGGTTTAGAGTATAGAACCAGAAGAAACGTCCATACTACCCTCTTGCTGGAGTGTGTGCCTTAATGATACTACCTCCATTTGTCATTTGGTCCCAGGAGGATTGACATCCATAGCATTCGCAGCAGGGCTGTGAATTAAAGTTTCTGACCACCCGCTCTCCGTAATTTTTTATCTCTGTGTGGTTCCCAGGCTGTGTGCAGGATGAAACAGGACTTGAACAAAGAAAAAAAGCAGATTTTTGGGTCATGCAGTCTTAATGTAAGAGGGGGACTTTCCTGAAAACCCTCATAGCTGTACCAGTTTATGGAATGCTTTAAAAGATAGAAAGCTGGTTAAAAAAAATTAACTATTGACCATTACTCTAGCATTCCAATTTGATTTACATGTAAATATGGCATTTGGTGTCCAACAGGAAATATGTTTAAAAACAATGGAGGTGAAAAGTCTCATTCTGCCATGAATAACCTACATATAAAACCTTGTTAAAATGATACATTTCCTTTCCATATGAAATGGATATTTTAAAGAAATAACTTGAGCTTATTTAAACTAATTTTTTAGCAAATCTGACTCAAAACATTTTTCTAATATTTTGTATTATTAAATATGACTTAAGGTTAGAATATCAGATTTTTGTGGTGTTAGTTTTTTTGGTTGATGTTCCTGCTTAGAGGATATACAACAATATTCCTGTCCTTAAAAAGGTTTTTCAGTATTTTATAAATGTATGTCTGTCAATATCTGAAGGGAGGTGCCAAGAGCATGTTCCCAGGCTCTGCTCAGTGATGCCAAGCAATAGGACAAGAGGCAACAGGCAGAAACTGATGCACAGGAAGTTCCTCCTGGACACAAGGAAGAATTTCTTTACTGTGTGGGTGAGTGAGCACCACAACAGACTTCCCAGAGAGAGTGTGGAATTTCCTTCACTGGAGATACTCAAGAACTGTCTGGACCCAATCCTGTGCCATGTGCTCTGGGATGACCCTGTCTGAGCAGGGAGGTCGGACCAAGTGACCCATGGTGCTCCCTTCCAACCTTCCCATTCCGTGATTCTGTGACTTGCACGTAATGATGTGGAAAGAGGAGGAAAACATAAAGTTTCATCTTTTCCCATAAAAATGTGTGCTGGAAGATCAGTAGATTGCTCATCCTCTACTCCAGTTTCTAAGCTGTTTGCGAAGTCTTACTGCTGCTATTGTTTCTAACACGTTCTGTGTAATATAATTATCTCAGCTCTCAGTTTTGAGAAGGTGGCAATCCATGGCTAGCAGGAATAGCACATAATCATCTCTCTAATCACATTTTCTATTTTTTTTTTTTTTTTTGTGAAGAATGTTTCTTGATTCATATTCACCAAGCTGTTTGTTATGTTTCAAACATGAAAATTGTTAGTGGGTGGCATACTCTCTCTTATTGTGCATGTGTATCAGAAATCATCTGTCATCTGATTTAAACTTCAATTTAGTCAGCAGAGCATCTCAATTTGGAGAAAATTGGACTCCATTATAAAACACAATTGTGATAGAATTATGTTTTTATGGTAATGCATGTAATTTATTACTCTTATTATCATGCAACAGATTGTACAGTAATGTTTTGACTTACTCCTTTAAAAATGCTTTGGAACATGAACATTATAACATTACTCTTATGTGATTTATTTTCTTTTTTTTTTCTTTAAAACTTTAGGGAGATGTACATTAGCTTGACTTTCATGGATAACATTATAAGGAATTTTCAAAATGTATTTGGTACTATGAGACAAGTAAACAAGGGATACAATATTTGAAGAAAAGATGGTGAAGGTGTTTATTCAAGAGTGAAATGAAGATCTTTTAATTAAGTTATGAAGTTCCAGCTGGTTTTATTTACTATAATCTTGTATTTTGCCTCATGCACTTGGGTGATATCTTGTCTCTGAGCAGATTAAGTGCTAAAGTTGTGAATACACAGTTGTTAAATCAAACAGCCTTCCTTTCCTGGGAGGAACTTCATAACACTTTTGCAAATATTGAGCTATAATAGCAATTCCAGTTTCCCAAAAACTTCTAATTGAACCTACTGGACAAGTTCATGTAATCCCTGGGAGGCTGCATTCTGTCATTTTGGATTTTCTCTTCTTTCTTGAAACACGAGGTCTCATGCTGGTCAGCAAGTTCTTCTATTCCAGCAGTGTAAGGGCTGAATCTCTTGTGGCTGTCGGTCAACTGACAGCTTTCCTGCAAAATGAGCTTCTTTCCCTCCAGAAATGTGCTTGATAAGGGATGGCAATCCCATGAGGCCTCTCTGATATTTAGAATTATCAATTTTAATTTATATGCCCTATCTATTCTATAACTAGAATATGAGAGATATTCACATACTCAAAATTGCATATAGCTTAGATTTTTTTTAAAGAGAATAGGAAAAATATGCATTACTTTCCTGACAGAAAAAAAAGTATATTGTGTTTCGCAAGTAATTTTTACTTTCCATCACTGTGTCTTGAGTACAATTATTCAGTTGATAGCTCTGAAGAAGTGTGTGTGTGTAGGTCAAGCAGATACATTTAGACTCACCCCATGTTTTCATTGTTTTTTTTTTTATTACAATGGGATACAGTCCAGACTACGTATCTTTCAAATCTAAAAACTTAATTTTTAGTGTGATTTTATAAGTGCTTTATTCTCAATACTATTACTAGAAGGTAATCAGGGAATTTGAAGTTATTTAAAAAAAATAACGGAGGTTGAAACAGTGATTATTCGAGCCACTGGCAAATTTACTTTTTCTTCTATATGTGAGGAGCAGGGGGAACTTCAGGAGTTATGTATGGACAAAACTTAAATCTGATTTAGGCAAATTAATTATTAAAATTAATATGTTGATTATCTTCTGTTGTTGGTCCTCTGGCGCCCTCAGAGTAGTTGCTGATATTTGTGCAGTTCTGTGCATTGTCCTAAAGTTGGTGGGTAAATGACTGAATTATGTGAAATGTTGTGTTCTTTAATCTTCATAGAGCAAAATCTGTGATGTTGTTGATAAAGCTATTCATTTATTTGAAGAAGTTTTTTTCATTATGTGGAGTAGTTCAAGCAACAGGTTTGCAAATGAGCTCTGCCCATCTTGAAGGGCTGCTTACTGCTTTGTCACCCTGCTTTTGTCATTACCTTGTGAAGATGGGAGATCAGAAAGGACACTTGAGAAATGTACATTTTGATGGTAACCTTGTAGGTGGGGACATCATCAGTATGGGAGAACAGTTGTCAAGTGGGTTTTTTTTATGTTAGCATTTTATGAATTATTTGACAGAAAAAAAAAGGAAGCTACTGCTAAATTGTTTCTCAGTAAAGTTTTTGTTTTCCTCATTATAAAGACTAAACTTTAAATTCAGGTTTAATAATTTTCCTGATTGTTTTTAAATCTTTTTTCTTTACAGTCCACAAGTATGTCTGCATTTTTCACCTTACCTATAATTAAAATTACTGGTCTTTTTCTGCTTATAGAATTTTTATTCTCTCAAAAATGCTTCATTAATAAATGTTGTTTCTGCCAGATAGCAAAGTAAATGGACACAAGGAGTGAGATCTTTACTGAGATTGCTAAAATAAATTTTAGAGTAACAGAGGTGAGCCACATAATGGGGTGCAATGCATGTCTTTTGCACTGTAGTGAAGCATTTGGGCAATACGATGTTGGAGTCATTTTCTTCCTCAGTCATTTACCTAATTATGAAGTCTCTCCTTCTTTAAGAAAAGGAAACTGATTTTCTTTGGCAATCTTTTTGTATTAGCTTGCAATTAATTAAATTTATACAGGTTGTTTTATTCAGATCCTCTGCCTTTTTTATAAATCTAATTATTTATCGCTTCATTGCTTTGCAAGTTTTTTTCTGCTGTAAGCATTTTTCCCAAACAAGGAGATGTAACTACAGTTTTAATAATGCCTTTCAGTGTAATGGATTATAAAAGATTCTGAAGAAATTGGTACAAGCAAAGTTATAATTCTTTGTGCTATTTTTCTTTGCTTATCTAATGACAGCTCTTTCTGCAGAATAGACAAGCTTTTATGTCTCTCTACAGCTTTTTCATGTGACTGCATTACTATGAGACTATTTCTTGATAAATTCTCAATATTAGGGAACAGGCTTTGGTCTAGAATAAAGGGCTAAAGACTGCATAAATGGCAAGCCAATTTACTGAGGATTTTTCTTTGTCTACATCCTGCCTTTTTAACCCAAATGTGAATTTTTTTTGTCATAGGCATTTCATTTTGGGGTTTTGAATTTAATTTTTTCTGAGGCTTATCAGTTTTCATGATGCCAAGACCTTAAAAAAAGGAAGGTATAGAAAACCAACCCAAAGCAGCAGCAGCAGCAACAAAAATAAAGCAGGAACAGAGAAAGTTTTCTGCCTGGAAACTTTGCAAACTAAATGAAAGACAAATTGATACATACAGACAGGTAAGAGTGAACAAAGACAAGATGGAAATATTGATCTAAAAATAAAGAGGGCATCAAAAATTGGTTCAGTTATTTGCTGCAACCTTTTACATTCTCATATCCTTAGTGTGGTTTCATTTACAGAGTAAAGCATGTGGCCTTAAATGAAATATGTTTTACATTTACACCAGCGAGATCTGGTGTTTACAGGAAAAAAAAAAATCTCCAAAGGGAAGGACTGTGTCTTCAAACCTTTTGGTTTTTCTGCTAAGATCATATCATTCATGGTTAGCTTGTGCTCAAATCATACTAACGCCACCTTCTTCTTAATTTCACTTGTTATTTGGAGAATATAGGCCGAGGTAAAAAGTGTGATCATACAGACTGTGATAATGAGGAGGAAGAAACCTGAACTGAGAATGAGGCATCCGTCAAAGTGTTGTTCAGCTAAGCATTTATTGAATCATAGGAAATCAAAGTCTGTTGGAAAGGACTTCAGGGGCTATCCAGCCTAAACTTTGGGCAGAGCTAGTGGCTGTGGCCATCCCTAGGTCAGATCTCTCAAGACTCTGTTCTTGGACACTTTCAGGGATGTGGAGATATCATAGCCTCCATGGACAACAAATCAAGAGCAGCATTATTTTTCTAGGGAAATATGGACTCATTAATATTTAGCCCGAAGCTCTCAAATGTCAGTTTGTGGCTGTTTCCCATTGCTTAGCTTCTGCCACTACTGAGAATTTGACTTCCTTGTCTTTGTGGTTCTCCTTCCCATCAGCTTGCCCCTCTAGCTTGCCAATTCACCAGACTAAATAAGGCATCCTCAACCTCTCTTGTGTCATGGGATCTGGTCCCTGACCATTATGACAGTCCTCTGCTGGACCTCTCCACACTGCTCTTTTGGGACTGCAAAAACTGGGTCTGTAGGATACCAGTCTCATCACTGCAAAATGTAAGATGGCAACAAATTGTTCTTTGGGCCCTGTTTAATGATGCTCAGGGTGCAGTTTGCCTCATTCATGACAAGAGGGCACTGCTGGCTGCCATTTAACTTGGTATCCGCTATAGGTGCTGTGACCTTGTTGACTGCTGGTCTACACTGCAGTTACATTGCTGAAGGTGTAAAACTTTGCATTATCTGTGTTGAAGTTCATGAGGTACATGATGCCCAGTCCTCAAGTTTGCTGAGGCTTCTCTCAGTTCATATCAATCATTTCTTCTGCTTGTGTGTCATCTGCAGGTTTGCAAAAGATACAGTCCTGGTAGATCTGTGAAGTATTATACAGTGATTGGAAAGGATGTAAGAGACCAACAAGAGCAAAAGGATGATAATTTTGGCATTAATAACATGAGTATGACTTCATTGAGACCTATTGACGTCATCTTTTGAAGGTATAGGAGAATAGTTGCCGCTACTTTTTTCCAGACACTGAACTTTCAAAAAACCAGCTGGGATCTGCTTAAGACAATGCCGATTGTAGGAAAGAAGGTAAGGATCCTGATTCCTATCCATAGGTTCTGATATAGTTAATTGTGTTTCAGGGAAACACAAACTCAGTCTTGGACAAGTATTCCTTAGTGAGGTGAGCCAAAGAGCTAACTAATCTTCAGAGCAACTCCTAAGTTCTGTTTTCTCTGATCTATGTTCTACCCAGTCTAGATAGCCATGGTTTTTTTTTTTACCTTTTACCATTTCCAGAAGCTTGATGAGTAACATAGTCTGCTAGGACGTGAAGGATATCATTAACATGGACTTAGTCTTCTCAAGTTCAGGAGGCAGTTAAATGTTCTCTTGCAAGCCAGACAAATTATCCAAATTATCAAGTTGTTGTATGAAGTGAGGGTAGTGTCTCCAGTCTTCAAGCAGTTTTAAAAATGGGAGCGGTTGCCCCTTTTCAACAGTATGGATTCATGGCCAAATGAAGCAACTCACTGCGCTCTTGAGGAAAGTCCCTAAATTTGTAGAAGATTTAAAGCTGTAGTCCTGCCCCTCTTGACCTTGTAAATACAGTGAAGTAAGTGAATTAAGAATTATGCTGAAATTATTTTATCATTTCAGAAATAGGAAATCTGTTAAATGTTTCCAGACTTGGTCAGCCACCCTTGAGTTAGCATTATGTTCTCTTGTTCTCTCCCATTAAAAAGTGCTAAAACTCACAACTGACCTGAAATTTAGCAGTTATCATGAATCTTGTTTTCAAGTTTAAATTTTAAACCTGTGAAAACTCAAGGAAAGAAGTCATCTATACAACTTTTCAACATTGCAGCCCTATTTCTGAGGGGAGGCTATTCTGTGATGGTCAGAACAGGATAATTAAGTAACCAATATGTATTTGCTATGTAATGGTTGAAATGAAAGAACTTTTTCTGTTGTGTATCATTGAAGCATTTAGCTCTCAGTGGAGGGGAATTAGTAGCTAGTTGTGTACCAGAAGTGCAACTTCCATTGCCAGAGAACTTGTGAGACAAACCTATGTTTGACATCTTTCTGGACAAAGATGATGCCTTCAGAGTAGATGCTGATTGGAGTACTTTTGTTATAAAAGATTGAAAAAAAAAATTCTAGTGTAAACTACCCAGATGATTGCCTTCCTCAGAAACTGTAGTTATTATTTTCTATTCCTGTGTAGCCTGACATGTTTGTAAATTAACCATTTATACTTTCCTTCTAGTGAGATACCGTCATTTGTTCTCTCTTTCTGAAGCAGTGCATATGTGCCAGAAGCTTCTCTACAAACTCATTTGCTTTCAGCTGGTTTAACAAAAATGTACTCTTCAAACTTTTCCTCTTTATAAAACATTACTTGTTTTTCTATGGTAGTGATTCAATGGCATTAAAATATAATTTCTTGTGGTGCCACAGCAGACAGTGAGAAGATGCAAGTTTTGAGTGTGTGCGGTTAATTAGATGAAATGTATTTTGACAGACACCTAGTAATTAGACTTTAATATTGATTTTCTTTTTGCTTTTAATTATGTTTTATTTCAGCTCTATGCTGAGAAGCTTTTCATTAGCTGTTAGGAGTTTGTGTTTCTGAATTTCACTGAATTCCATGAAGTGATATAAGTCAAGTCATTATGAGCTTATATGTGCAGAGCTGTCAGTGTGTTTTTCTGAAATTATTTCTGAGCTTAGGATGCTACATGTTTATGGAGTGACTGGTTTTAAGAGTCAGTTTAAGCACAGGGAATAAATTCGGATTACATGTGTAGCTAACTGTGCTGCTCTACTGATTTATGCTGCCAGTGCTACTTGGCACATGACTTGGGTTGAAATAAGAAATATAGTGTTTTACTACATCTACCTTAAGTTAGAGTAAAGCCTTCCACTAAAGTATAATACTTAAATGTGTTTGTTCAGTTTTACAAAGATCTTTCATAGAGAAGGTGAATAATCTTCTATTGTTGGTGTTCCTTTTCTTTCCCAAACTCTTGTTTTGTGAACTTGGTACTGAAGCTGTTCAGTTGCATTAATGGCATAATTTTTCCTATTTAATACACTTTATTTAAAACTAAAAAACCCTACTGTGTGTAGGACTTGTTCTTCTTACCTACTTTCCCTTAAGTCCTGACATGAAAATTATCTGTGTGAAGACTATTTTTACTCTGAAAGAATTGATTTATAAGATTGTTCTCATATAACATATATCTTCCCATGTTGTTCCCCAGAGAGTGTTGTGAGGTGTTAATCTTAATGTCCTCTCTCAAGCTGTAGCATAGCTTTTGGGAATGTGGGTTTTCTTCTGTGACTACATACTGTGTAGTATTTTACTATTTTGATGGATAAATGAGAAAGACAAAATAAGGAGTATGTAGCAAAGCTTTTAACCTTTAACTCATTCCTTGAAATATCAAGTTTTCTTGCACACTTACTCTGTCAGCATTATTAAGCTCACCTGTTTGGTTATGCCTGGCTTTATGATTTTATGAACACTAAATATGAATGGAAATTTGATGGCTAATGGATTAAAAGATAGATAAGGAGCTAGATGCTAAACTGCCTCTTCACTATAATGATCCCCCTGCCCATTTTTTCTCTACACTTCATTTTGGAGCACTGAATGACCAGTGTTCATAAGACCTGTTCCTCATACTTCTGGCTCTTGTGTTGGATCAGCTGGCTTTATTGCTGTGATCCAAATCTTTTTAGAATCTCTTTCATGTGTCCTGATTTTTTTTTTTTTTTAAATTTGTTGATCAGAAGTCACGGTAGTTAGAGTATATAATAAATTTAAGGTTTGAGATAATTGCAAAAACTTTTTCCTCTCGCAGTTCTTAGAGCAAAACAAAACAAATGTGCCTGTAAATGCACATTTGAGTTACTGTGGGAGCTGAGCACAAGGACTGGTAAAGAACAGTGCTGGCAGAAAAACAGCTCTTCTGAGGAGCGAAAATAATGCTAGGCTTTACTTCAAAAAACTGTCTGAAAATCTTTCCTGAGAAAGATTTTGAACAAGCTGAATCAGTGGAGCTGGAAGAATCCTCACCATGCTTCTACTTCTAGGGAAGAGTGAATACAGAATATGTCTGGAGGGCAAAAACTGACATTTTTAAAATACCCCAATACACAGATTTGAGTGTTAGATACTTCTCTTGATATTGGGGAGGGGTTTTCATTTGTTTATTTGTTTGTTTGGTGAGATTTTTGTTTGGGTTTTTGTTTGTTTGTTGATTTGCTTAGTTTTGTTTTTGTTTTCTTCTAGAATCCCAAGTAATTCGTTTGTGTATGTTAAGCGTTTATTTTGAGACTTTGGTTGGTCATTTCTGTTTTTTTTTCTTGTTTTTTTCTTCTTCTTTTTTTTTTTTTTTTTTTTTTTTTTTTTTTTTTTTTTTTTTTTTTTTTTTTTTTTTTCTTTTTTTTTTTTTTTTTTTTTTTTTTTTTTTGTCTTTTTTTTTTTTTTTTTTTTTTCCTCTGATATTATTTCTTTCTAGTATTCATATCCAGACACAAAACCTTCATAGATACTTCTATGTGTACACATGATAATAGCCTTACATTTGTTTCTTCATTATTTTTTCTCCATTTTTGACTCTGTCACTGGGGCAAACCTGAACCAAATAAAGGAACTGCACAGAAAACATACTTCATGTTGCACTTAGAAATCAGCAATTTGTTTGTAACAGACATGTTACGAACACTAAGATTGCATCTGTGTGAGGGTTTCTTGAGATACTGTCCTTGCTGGCATATCTTAGTTCTGATAAGAGAGAGGGAGTTCAGATGTAGCCATTGAAAAATAGAACTCAGTTGATGACATCATAGTATTGTTATCATAACCAATATGCATTTACAGCATTTCTTTGGTAAACCCTCAGTTTGTATAGGTCAACATTGTTATTTTTATATAAAAATGAAAATTAGAAAAATGTAACTTTGAAAATAATAAAACCATAGCTGACATCAGGAGACATTGTTATCTGGCAGTATATATTGACATGACTGTAGGGGTAAGATAGGTGTGTGATTTAAGTTACATCCTTAGATGTAATATTTTACCAGTTTTTGTTGCAACAGGAGTAGAAAGACATGACAAAATTACTAGAAAGCTGGCAACCACATGAGGCTGACATAAATGTTCATTTGTCAAGCAGAATAGTCTTTGAAAGAATAGACCAATGTAAGCACTTTTGCATTTGCTTTTCCTTAAAACAAACAAAAATTTCTACCCCTAGCATTGAGACAGTTTGTCGCTGTTTTTACCTTCTGCATAAATGCAGTTTTACAGCTAGCCATATTTCTTAATTAGATTTTAGAACTAAGAGCTTTGCCAGCCATTCTTTGTTTTCACATTCTGTGTTTCAGCAAAGCGAGGTACTGTCTGAATTTTAGCTGACAAATGTTTTCAAGAGTGAAACCACCAGAAGCTACTGTATATCTTGATAGGTAACATTTAGGAATGTGATAAAATAGCAAGCAATATGTTTGTAACAGAAAAAGCTCTGCCTAGCTCTGGATGGGGTTGCATTTAGTGTGTACTTTTTGATTTCTGAGTTACTACTCAGACTTTTTTCTTTACCTGTTTTTATTTTTTTAATCCATTAAGGTGTATGATTCTTTTTACCTTAGTCTGGGATTTTAGCTTTTGAATGAAGTTCAAAATCTTAGCTTTTCAATGAATGAAGTTTCTGTTGTTGTTTTGTTATTTCTGAAAGCTGCTCTTAGCCTGTTTCTCCATGCCAGTTTCCTTTTAACTTCTAATCAATTCTTTCTTAAGAAGTAGTGTTTGCTGGCACTGTTTTCAGTGTGGTCTCTTTCAATGAGGGTCATGGTTGTCTCTGGGATTTAATTCTTTTAGCAGTTCTATCTTCTTTTTAATAGGCAACATAATTTCTGTGTCATTTTCCTTTTGGAAGTCACGTACAGCTGTGGTGGATTTTTGGGCTTCTGTAACTCCTGTAGGGATATTGAGTCTGAATGCATTATTAGTGTGCCTTTCAATAGAAAAAAAANNNAAAAAAAAAAAAAAAAATTGAACAAGATCCTGCACACGCTCTGGGACTGCATCCCTAATGGTTTCCCTAACCAGCTCTCCATGAAATGGTTATTGTAGTGCTTAAAGTTTAATCTCTGGTTTGTGTCCCAGTGTGACGCTTGCCTGAAACTCATGGGTGTCTGCCATTACAATTGTATTTCTTTCCCTCATTGCCTCTCTGATTTCTCTTAGCGGATCATCGGTGCTCAGTGCTGTCAGTCCAGGAAGGCAGTTGCTGATACAAAGCTGCCTTGAGCTCTTACATTTGGATCCAGGAACACTGAAATCTTCCTTCTTACAAGAATTCAGTCAAAGGCAGACTACTCCCCTGGACTCTCACTGCGGACGCCTGAGAGCTGAGACTTTCTACTTAGAAAGCTTCATTCTATCTGATACCCTGTTGTCCTTGCATTGAGAGAGAAATGTGTCAAGCTCCAAACCCTTTATAACTGATCCACAAGGTCTGGCATTTCACAGGGACAGGACATAACTACATAATACTTCAAGTGTGTCCTTATTCCATCACAATTGATTATCCCTTTTTCTGAACACGAACTCCTGCTTTGGTAGGGAAGAAATGTACATGCTGTGGACATCTCCAGAGCTCTTCTCTATTGTAATCATGTACTGGTTGGGTTTTATCATCATGCTGGAATAGTACAGATATCCAAAGGGTGTACAAGGTAAGAGTGACTTGCATCACTAATTGAAATTAACAGGAATCCCTGGCTCTTTTTATTCAGCCATCTGTTGGCCTCCATGCTCTGGTTAACTCTGCATGTATTTGTTCAGAGTATTGTCCATTCAGATTGCTGTACTACAGCTAGTAATAATTGACTGGTATTTTAATGCTAATCTGTACTATTCAGCTCCTGGGTCCAATTGCTTATTGTTGAGTGGATAGAGAATCAATGGTGATTTTTCTCCACCTCTCCCCTGGATTATATGTACTACATTGTAGCTATTTAAGTTTAAAAATAAATGCACAGTTCCAAGAATATGATGCTAATATTGTGCTGTTGGCTGCTGACTCTCAGTATAGAGTTTTTGTGGTGGAAAAGAATACTTTTTTTGGAAGCATGTTACTTACTTTTTATAGGTTTTGTTTTTTAGCCTCAGTTTATAGTATTTGTAGTAACAGCAAAAAAATTCAAATAATGTATTTTGCTAAGAAACTTCCATCTTTTGTATGTAGGTAGAACTTTATCTGTAACCAAAATCAGATCTTTGGCAGAATTCTTTTTCCTGGTGAAATTTGCAAGGTTTAGTAATAAAAATGTTTTTCCCATCTAGCTTTGTAGATGAGTTTTATGAAGTGCTAGTTAGTAAATAAATAATTCAGGAAGAAGTCTGTTGAATTCATTTTGCTTGGAATTAGCTAATTCTCCTTACTGCGCTATAAATTGTTGTGTTGAATGGTAGAATTGTTTTGCTTTCTTCCATGGGGCAAAAGGAGCCTTAAAATAAGACAGGGAAACACTGATTTTATGTACAAGATCTATGTGTCTTTGTGATATGATAAATGAAAGCAGTAATACTTGGCTTTTATGTGGTTCTTGACTTTATCAGTAGTTTTGATAACAAGGAGGTTTATCTATTAATTGATTATAATAACATAATCCAGGTGTAGGCATAACCACAGACGGAAATACCCTTGCTAGAGTGAGAACTGGATGGGACAGAGGGAGGAAGGGAAATTTCAGAATTTTGTCAGCAGTCTACATAATGTTAAATATATTTCTGTATTTACATTTTTATTTGATGTAATTGCATCGCTGGATTTTGACTTCAAAGCCCTAGAGTATATCATTCTCAGCAAATGAAGAGAATTCTAGGAATAAGGAATGCAACAAAGCAGCGGCAAGTTCTGTGTGGAGCAGTGACATTGCTTGCAAGGCAGGCTTGTTTTTGCAAAAATGTTATGAGACCCTGAAGTCTTGGCTTTACAAATAGTTATGGAGTGGGAAAATTTGTTAAAGATGTAAGAGTATATAGTGAAACCTGTACAGACTGAACTTGTCATAGAATGATGAATTCTTCCTATTATAGTTATGTTTTAGTATTGCTGCTATTATGGAAAATCTGGTTGATGCACCTGAAATCTTTACAGTCTAGAAGAAAAATTTCTGGAACTAAAACTAAAGCTCAAGCTTCTGTTTTTGTACTTAGAATCTTTACAGTTACTTTTAAAACAACTACATAGTTTTATATACAAAAGGATATCACATTCTGTTTTTAGACTGTTTCAGATACTAAAATTCTGACTGAGTAGTATGCATTTGAGTATTATAAGTGTTCCTGCATTTTCTCAGGGCATGGGTATTATTCATAACTTTTTGAATACTGAGGAGTAAAATACAGATTTATTGTTTTACAGAATAAGGAAATATTTTGTTTGTTTTCTTTTAAAATATTTACTTCAGCCAAAAATGATGGAATGAATAATAGCTATCAGGGGTGGAAAATAGACTTATTAAGCTGTAGTTCGCACTTTCATGAGTATGGCATAAAAGTACCTTGTATATTTATTTGCTTTGTTACACTGTAAATTCCTAGCTGTTTCAGTGACATACGTTTTTAGCAGGCTTTTTTATAGCCTAATAAATATCAACATACAAAAGTTTCCCTTGACATCCCATTTATTCTTTGTTCTAACCTCAGACTATTATTTCTAATAATTGTTATACCCTGAATAACATAACCATGTTTCGTTGTATATATCATTTGGGAATAATAATTTTCCTCTATAATCATCTTATTTCTCTTTCTTCTTTAAGATAGGATTGTTTCTTTAGGGTACTTCCTGAAACTTTTACATTTTTCTGATGACTAAAGAACTAAGTTTTAGCTTCATTTATTAATTAGGTCAATTCTGAGAAGCAAAAGGTACATAAAATAATGTGTTATTGATGGAGACTTTTGGAGGCTCATGTTGGACGTGTTGGTTATTTGGTGCTGGATTCACCCTGCTTGCATTTCAAGCTGTAGTTGTGAAATAGAAAGCTTTTAGAAGGTGTATCCTATGTAAGGAGGATTTTTTCTTTGTGGATATACTACTGTTAAAAAAAACAAACAAACTTTGAAAATGTGGACTGACAATAGTAATGATTTGCCCATGAATTGTTGGGCTAATCACATGCATGCAATGGTTTTGGATGCTGGAACAGTAGCATTTGTGGGAGAGTAGAATTTTTCATTGTCAAAACTTGAGTTTTTTCATAACTGTATGTCTCTTCTGGGAAATTTTTGCATTACTTGCAAAACAGCTGAGGTCTCCCCTAGCCTAGGTGCTTTGTAGAAGCCTGAATGCTAGGACTAAAGGAACTTTGGATTGTGAACTATCCATTTATTACAAGAAAGCAGATTTTTTTTTTCTGAATGAATCCTTTACCTTAAACCTTTATACAATACTCAGAACTTTAATAACCTAAGCAACAAGCTCCCTCAGCAGGTTGCTCTCTTACCAATTTGACATGATAGTTATGAAATCATAGAACCACACAGCCATATAGCCTCACTTTCTGTTATTCTGATATGTAAACTCAAAATCTACATTACAAAACTGAGAATTTTTCATAGCATATTTTTTTTTCTTTAGTTCATAAGTGCAATGGTAAATATGTGAGTAAAGTGATAGGCCACCATGCTTTTAGAAAGCAATTAGAAAAAAAAATCTCTGTGTAAGTCTTACTCTTCTGTGAACATTGTAATACTCTATTAAAACCAAAAAGCATAACTGTTCCCTGAAAGAAGCACACAAGATTTTTGATTACTTTGAGAACCATTGATTTTAAAGTTCTTGAAGAGTGCCTGTAATCAGCATAGCTGATGACTTCTTAATTAGACTAGTCCTGTGAGAATTTGGCTCCCTATACAATATGTTTATGAATCTAATCAACCAGGCAGTGGAAAAAACAATTATAGATACTATCTTTATTTTTTAACTCACAAAGGAGCAAGAATTGCAGTACTGGAGCTCTTGCTTCTGTGATAATTAAAACATGGATTAAAATAAAATAAAATAAAATAAAATAAAATAAAATACTGCTGTGACGAAGTCGATTCACCACAAAGTGAGGTCCTTGGCAGGTAATAGAAGCAAGAGAAGGACATAAGAAACTCTTGGACTGTGCCATAAAATCCAGGCTACCTGGTGGACTAATGTGCATCAAATTGGACTTTTTTTTCTTTGGGGATTTCTCAAGGTACCACAGGTCATATATAGGAGTTTTTTGTTTTGTCATTGGCAGATCAGTCAGTCTATCGACTAGATAAAAAGAGGAAAACAAGTATTGCCTAATATCAACTCATGTCTTTGGATTTATCTTGTTTCTTATTGATGGATATGTGTTACGAATTTGTCATTAGCTGTTCTTTGTGTATAAAGTGATTTGTAGTGAAAATAGCTAGAAACAGTAGTTACATTCAGCATTACCCAGAGTTGTTATTTCTTCCATTTGGTTCTTCAATAGGTTAGTTGTTCCTTCACCATCCATTTGTGACTCCCAAGGTTTCGAGCTCTGTGCTTGCTATTCCAACTGTGTTGGCAATTGAACGGTGTGTTGTGTTCTGTGAACACCTTGCTGTAGTACTTGTGGATGTTAGTCTGCCTGGTGACTAACATCTGTCTGTGGTTTAATTATTGCCTTTCCTTTCCCTAGGGAAGCCATTTGTGCATGGATTTTTTTCTTGTGATTGATAGAAAAGACTTGGGTATTGGTTTTGCGCTACGATTACATGGAAGGCTTGAGTTCTTTAAATGACTGTGAGAGCGTTCTGATGAGCCTAGGTAAGTCAGGAGCTAGAGGCTGTTACAACTAGAAAACTTTATTTTTGCACAAGTAAATCTATCCCACAGGGCAGGCAATTCTACTTCACTTTTGGAGTTATGTTCTTTCATTCCAGCCTCTTTTACAGGCTTGTAGCTCTCTTTAAGCTAGACCACTTACTGGTTGCCTAAAGCTGTGGACTGAAACCTGGCACTCAATAGTATTCTGCCAGGTACAGAGCAGAAGAGACAAAATTTACATTATTACAGACATAATTTACCTTCTTGTAAATAGCCATAATCCACCTGTGAATCTTCCCTAGGAGTGGTTCTCAACCATGATAAGTCACAGCTGTGTTAATTACCCAAAACAGCCCCAACCCCTGATGAGTCACAGTCATATCCAATAAAGATAAGTGTGATAAAAGGGGTGGGTTGGCTGGTCAGGAAAGGACCTGGAGGAAGAGGAACCATCTGGAGGGAGAGAGAATCCCTGCTGTGAGGTCAGTCTGGGTCTGCAATTTTAGCCCTTTGTTGGAACCTGCAGTCACAGACTGGCTGGGTAAAAGCCTGCATTCAGTATCTGCAAACCAATACATGCAGTCATAGTCTAATAGGAAATACCTGAAATCAGAGGCTGCAGAGAGGAATTCCTACAGTAGGAGCTTGCTGTAGGTAGAGTCAGTGAGTAGTTGGAGTCAGGATGGCTGAGCTGTAAAGAGGAATAAACCAAATAAACCAGGACCCTTTTCATGCTGTGATAAATGAGAAGTCTGTGTCTGGGATCATTTCTACCCTCTAATGAGAGGGCTACTGTAACATATATATATACACATATAAAAACCAGAATCAGTAGAAAGTAGAGCAGTAGGAATTGGTGTCAGAAGGCCACCTAGCACTTTCAGAGGTGAAGGTGTTTATTACTTTTTTCCCTGTTTTACATCTTCACGTTTCCCTTTCCTGATTTTGCAGTGATTTTTGTGAGGGGCTATTGGCAGCAGTGGGGCAGGTGCCCACCAGACTTATTGGGTCTTTTGGGAAGGCCCACCAGAACATCAGTTGTGATTGTATTAAGCTCTGCCATATTCAAAGCAGTTTAATAGTTCCATGCTATCATTCTTTTTCTTGATTATATGAAAAGAATTTGGATAAAATAAGGATATTCCTCCTAATAGTTGGAGAGCGACTTCAGAGTTTAAAACAAGATAGTTGGTTACTGTGAGCAAAAGTATTTAGGGGTAACTAAAAGATACCTGATGGCAGCTCTGAGAATTAGAGATATTTTCTTAATTTGACAAGATCTACCAGTTAGGCAAGATGCAGCCACAGGATCATGAAAACCACATCCATGACAGCATGACTCCCTGCCATGCTTGCTCTCTGGCCCATTGACTGGGCTTGGTCTTGGAGGGCAGAATCATGTTTTTGTACACAAACTGCATTGGCCTTTCTGACTGGCATTCTGGGTAGCTTTGCTTTAGTGCTGACTATGTTAGTAGGTAGGTTTTTCTTTTTTGTTTGCTGAATTTGGTTGTTGGTTTTGTTTTCCTTTTCTGAAGGATTTAGGTTTTTTTGCTCTGAGGTTTTACATCTCAGCAGGGACCTGGAAGATGATGATAATTTTCTTTCTCAGTTTGGTTACATTTCAAGTGCATTGTAATAAAAGGACAATTTTCAGCCTCTACAGATGATGTGGAAAATATGCTTGATGATGTATCTTGGGCATATTTGCTTAAATGAAGTACAGTGATTGAGTTTTGAGATTATGAGCTTTGAGTTGGAGAACTTGATGTCTAAAGTAATAATTGACAAAAAAAATGGGATCCTTAAGTGTATTTTAGCCAGCAGGTAGTGCTTCAGTGAGGCAGAGTGTATTGGAAAAAGATGCGTAAGCAGCAGAGAACAAACACTGTTTTGATAGTGGGAGGGAAGCTACAGAAATGTTTTTCATATGAACTTTACCTCAAATCATTCCAAATTTGCCCATCTCTAGAGATGATAACATCTCTACCTAATCCCTTAAGAATCTGCATAGATGTGTGATGGTTGCTCTGAGCAGCTTGCTAGCTGCTCTGTATCTGCCTCTGCTGAAAGGGATATAGCTAGAGCATTGTAGAAGAGGGCTGCCATCTTTCAGATGCTAAGAAATGTTTTTTGGTAGAAATCATGATGATGAAGGGGTGGGTGTTCCTTGCCATCAAGCAGCTCCCCATTTTTGCCTGGGGAATGGCTTTGACAGGCTGGGTGGAGCCTCACTCAGCTGCTAGAAAGGCTTAAATCAGGCAGTAAGATGGGCTTTTGAGAAGCAGTCTGGTTTCTGTGAGTTCAGTTTTTAAAGATTGTTAGGAAGATTCTGGAAGATTGAAAAAGAACTGCTTGGAGTTTATTACAAGCCAGACTCTTGCTGTAATTTCAGGTTTGATCTCAGACCAGTAGGAAGAAACTTGCAGTGCAGGGATGGGGGAAGATGACTATGTGCAAAACTTTATTCTGCTTACCCTTTAGAACCTAATTTCCTATTCCAAGATTTCATTTTTCATTCAAACTTATTTTCAAGAAAAAGGTGCTGCATCAATTTGTTAGAATTTACTGTAATTGATGACTTCAATTGATGACTAAAGTAGTAGTTTGGAGAAATCCACTGAATGGATTTTGGATTCTGGTAAATTTGAGTGGCCATTGCAGTGTGCAGCAACTCACAGAAGAAACAAACCCAAATGCCAGCCATTGTTTAAATTACAGAGCTTACCTTTCTTCCTTTTTTTTTTTTT
>VWYO01011076.1:209486-362370 GCA_013400275.1 Rhadina sibilatrix
TTTTTTTTCCCCTTTAAGATCTTAACACTCTTTTTCGATTTTTTCATGTTTCCAGTGGCCAAATAGAATCTTGAGTTTATGAAGTATAGAAGACCTCAATGTAGCAGCTTGCTGGATATCACTTGACATCTAGGTACTATGAATTCTCAAATTAATGGACAGAGAGAACTGAGTTTTCTTCAATTAAATATTAATTTAAATGATAGATTAATATTCTATTCACAAAGTGTTGAAATAGAACATAAAAGAAGGTTATGGATGAGTTGACATAACATTTAAATTGTAAAACAGTTGTCTGATAAGTAGGAAATGCAAAATGAGAGATACAGCTTGCTTCACAGAGAATTTCAAACTTTGAGAATTTTTTCATATTTTGAGTGATATGCAAAGTCTGTTTTGTATAGTGAATGAGGATGGCAGGGATAGAGATTTATTGATCTCAATAAAATCTTTGAGGACTTGAAAAATGGATGGTACTTTGAAAAATCTACACAATGAAATCCAAGTGTTCACATTATGAAAAAATATAGTGTAAGGCAATTGAAAAAATTACAGAATACTCATTCCTATAAATAGTTTTTCCTAGTTTATTTAAGATTTTTTTCCACAAATATTTGAGCACCAATGTTGCTGATGAATATAAGAATAATTGTTTTCAAAGCAGCAGACGGACATAATGAGAATATAGTGGCTCAGTTCCTCATGAAGTCGACTCCATGCAAGAACATAGTGGACCATAACAAAACACTTGTAAACGCTTTAATTATCAGTGTAGGTGAGAAGACTCACCTGGGTTCCCTATTTTGAAACCAGACATGTTCATTCTTAAGAGAATCACAGAATAATTGAGGTTGGAAGGGACCTCTGGAGTCTGTCCGGCACAACTTTCCTGCTTATAGCAGGGAGGTATTTAGAAGGCTGCATAGGGCTGTTTCAAGTCATTTTTTGAGCTTATACAAGGGTGAAGACTCTTGGTGACATTTTTCCAATGTTTGCCCAATCTGACAATAAGAAAGGCTTTCCTGATGTTTAACTGCAATTTCCTGTATTTCAGTTTGTGTCCATTTCCCTCTGTCCTGTGACTGGTCACCATTGGCAAATGCCCATCTTTCTCCTCCTTTTATGCATCCATCCTTGAGGGTTCTCTTCACCATGCTGAATGTCTTTATCTCTCTCAGCTTCTCATAAAAAAGATGCTTTTGTCATTTAATTATCTTCATTGTCTTTCACTGAACTTCCTTTAGTTGTACTGGGGAGCTTGAGGCTGGAGTCAGCTCTCCAGATGTTTCTCACTAGTACTGAACAGAGGGAAAGAAGCACCACTTTTGACGTTCTGGAGAGGTCAAGTTGCTCTGGGCCATCTTTGATGTGAAGGAACACTGCTGGCTCATGATCAGCTTGTCTACCAGGACTGTCAGGTCCCACTTGGCAAAACTGCTTCCTTGCAACTTGGCCCCCATCCCATACTGGTGCCTGGTGTTCCTCCACAGGAACAGGACTTTGTACTTCCTCTTTGCTTCATTTCATGTCTTTTTTGCTCTTTTCTCAGCCTGTCGAGGTTCCTCTTAATAGCAGCACAACCCTCTGATGTATCAACTGCTTCTGGTTTTGCACCATCTGTGAACTTGCTGAAGGTGCACTCTGTCTCACCTTGGAAGTTATTGATGGAGGTATTGAACAACATTGGCTGCTGTATTGACTCCTGGGGTGTGTCTTTGACTGGCCTACAACTGGACTTGGTGCTTCTGATCCACAATGCTTTGAGCTCAGCACTGTGGACAGTTTTCATTGTTGATTGCACTTGATTTTAGATGGAAAACTTGATTAATACTAGCTGTTGGTGTGAGCAAGAATTTTTAAGTACACTTAGAAATGCAGTGATCTGTGCATAGAAACCAAAATATTTTGCAGAAGGCAATAATGTGTTAACATAGTTCACCTAAAAAGCAAATCAACAAGTACAGAAATCTGTTTTCCTTATTTCTGAGGCCCTTGGGAAGCATTAATATATGCTTAATCTGGCGCTAGATAATCCACTGGTCTTCCAGTGTCTTCTTGTTTTCATGCCACACCAGAGAGAAAAGACAAGAACCCTTCTAGTTGCTCTGTCTGCATGGGGAAACCAGAGATCAGCAGGGTTAGTGTCATCAGAAGAGCAATTTAAAAAAATTTGGCAACGTATAAGTGAGAAAGATGCCAAACATTCCAAGTGGGGAAATAAATGCATCTATGGCAAGGTGCTGGGCTGTCACAGATGGCTTTTAGTCATTGTTATTCTAAGGTTAAAACCAATGTGGAATCTTCAAGTATGTTCATATAAGAGTGCAGTTTTGAGAGATAAGGAACAGGGTGATGCTGCTTTGCATATGAAAGATCACAGGATGAATATGAAAATAACCTTCTCTCACATTTGATCCTTAGTGTTAACTGTTGAGCTAGAGATTCTCTGTAACAAAAAAATTCTGATTTACAAGTTTTATGTATGCTAGTAAGTGGATGGATATGACTTTTTCATAATTCCATTAGCTCCCTTTCCCTTTAGCATCATATTCATGTAATCCAGATGGGTTCTTGTCATCTCATCATGTTCTCTTTTGATTTGGGGTGTAGGAAATACAAAAGTTGAGTGCCATGTAAGGCATCTGATCTAACAGAATAGAACAAACTGAATGGGATTTACTTTATTCTAATTTATTGAAAGAAAGTATTTCAAGTTATTTAATCTTTGCCTTGTATTTCTTGTGCAAATCACATGTTTGGAAGGTAGGACAGTTTCTATAATCGTGTGTGCTTTTCATTCACAGGAAAAGTAGGGAGAAGAGTTTATCTTCAGAAACTTCTAGCAGGGTCCAAGGATCCAACACTGCATTTAGTAAATGTACATTAATTTCTAGAAATTCTGCTTCTTGGACAGATGTAATGTGTACCTGGATTTTATGTATCAGTCAATAGTAATCTCTATCACATTAAGGATTTCAAACATAGCACAGAATTCCTCCAAGCAGAGTTCTTTATATTCCTTAAGGGCTAAGCTGTGGAACCTCATTGAGAAATCCAATATATCTACTTTCATTTATTATGAGACAGTAGTTAAGTGACTTATCTGTTATGATCATGACACCTGACTTACAGATTGTCATCACTATGATTTGTTTTTGCCATCTGTCAAGCTCATAAGAAAGATTTTTGATTGTATCTTTTGTGCTCATGGTAGCTGTGATGAAAGCATCTATGGAGCATCAATCTGTAAATGTTATAACTTGGGTCCTGCTTACTAATCTGTGATTTAGGAATTTTTAAGGATTGTTCTTTGTCATTTTTGGTATTTGAAAAGAGGAAACCTGATTCTACTTGTGTCACTTTCCTTATTTAAAACTGTTTCAATCATAGTGAAAGTTGCCTGTTGACATTCTTAGGATATATTTAATGATTTCTGCTGTGATTCTGGTTCCTATACCCTCGTTCATTTCCTATATTCTCATTGTGGCTGAAAGTTTGCAGTTCAGCAAATAAAATATCTTCAAAAAAGTCTTCAAAAACAGACATTTGTTTGAATGTGCCTTGGCACCTGCCAGTCTTTTAGTGAAAATTAATGGCAAAATTTCGGCACAAATCTTGAGATATTTTTCAAACTTTGAGCCTTTGGGGATTTATTGAATGTGAGGTCACCACTCACAGTGTGGTCATGCAAAATGGTTTCTATGGCAACTGCAGAATACTGGAACGGAGAGTAAGCAGGGAGGTTTATGTGAAAGAAGTAATATCCTCGGACATAGAAAATATCCTTAGGGAGCCTCCTCAGATGAAGATGATATATGGGCATTTTTTTGGTGTGAAGTTCTTTTGTTTTCTAATGCCAAGCAAAATAAAACTTCCAATGACTAGTTCTCTTCCAAGTTTATTTTAGTTGGTACTTCAGGTTTGAAAGTTAAGTTTAGTTTGTATTCCCTGATAATTTAAAACTTGTGGATTATTCTTAGTTGTTTAAAGGCATTAACACCTTAGAATTAAATCCAGGAAAAACCATAGCTATGAAAATATGTGCCCTAAAATTTTGGTGTCTGTTTTAGTTTAATGAGAAAAAGAAGGAAAAACAGCTTCTGAATTTTGACTAAAATTTTATGGAATAACTGTCGGTGAATGATAAGTTACCTAAGCAAACTGTGCAGTATTTTGATTTAAAGCCTGTGGGAACAGGAAATTATTGGTGTTTTTGAAGGCATTCTAAGCTGTGTTGCTTGCAAAAACTCTCATTGGATTCTGCACCACTTGCAAGTCTGTTGGGAGCACCTACACCTCTTTACACTCTGAGATCTCCAGCTTTTCTGATTTGTTGTGGTTGGAGTGGTTGTTGGTTGGTGTTTAGTTTTGTTTTGGTTTTTTTTTTTTTTTTTTTCTAATTCTATTTTTCTCAATATTATTCAGGGCTGGATTTGATTTCCTGTGACTTTTACCATCAGTGCTGCTTCCTGTTAGGAGTTTTTTGCATAAGGAAGACTGGGTGGAAAAAGGAAAGAACCCATATATCTTGCTCTCTTCTCCCAAGATTTCAGTTCACAGAATATTCTATCAATATGTACAGAAGTACTTTGTTCTATAGCTGATTGGATGAAATTGTGCAGTCACTGCTAATGACAAAGGGTGTCTTGTCAAAATGTTCTGTTAAGAACATCCCTGCCTTCCTCAATATGCTCATAGTGTTTCGAAGAAAAGATGAGCCTCTGTCAGTTCTTGTTTGAAAGGCAGAACCAAGGGTACTTGGAAAGAAGCATTTTTGTGCGCCTTTCTTTGAGAGTTGAATTCCTGGAAATTGTTAGTGTGACTTCTAAAATGTGCTGTCATTCTGACTTAGCCCAGGGCCAAGCTGGTGACCACAGAATCATTGGACAAGCCAGGTATCAGAGCCATGATGGCATGACTTCATCCTCTGCTGTAGCGACAGAGAAACCCTGACTTCTGATCTTCTCTTACATCATCCTTGTCATTAAATATACATAGGGTGAAGCCTTTGCCCTACTACTGAAGGTTATGGCAGTTTTGCTGTAAACATTGGAAAAATGTCACCAAGAGTCTTCACCCTTGTATAAGCTCAAAAAACGACTTGAAACAGCCCTATGCAGCCTACTAAATACCTCCCTGCTGTAAGCAGGGAAGTTGTGCCAGACAGACTCCAGAGGTCCCTTCCAACCTCAACTATTCTGTGATTCTCTTAAGAATGAACATGTCTGGTTCATAATATAAATATCTTAAAAATAATCCTGCAGTTTTTGTTTACCCTGTACAACCACAGCCTTGCCATTCTTTCTTGTTGCTTGTTGCAAGAAGGGCTGTGGCAGGATAAGGAGCTAGAATGCAGAAATAAAATGCCAGTACGGATAACTTTCTCTTATTAGGGGATATCCTCCCCTCCCCCAGCCCAAATATGCACACTTCTTGCCATGACAGGTATTTTATCTTTGAATCATGTTTGATTTTAATATAATGCAGAAGCAAATGGAATTTGAAAAATCAGCAGAGATTGAACTAACAGTAAAATAGTTGAGGAGGCAGTGGAAATTTTCCATTAAGGAATATGGTAGCCAGTACAAAGACTCAAAAAAATTATTTTTAAATTAATGGTTAGTGGAATATATTCCTGCACTTTCAGATTCCAGCTGTGGAGTATATACCAATTGCTTGCAAAAAATGTGCCTCCTCCTAGTTACCAAGTGTATCTTCTTGTAATTAGGATTCAAGCAAACAGTGGCAATGTCATTAGTTGAGTTTATCTGTAACCAATGTCAGGACTGAGCTGGCATTTGAAGTTGTTTGGTGCTGTTGAGACTAAAACCAACATCCTAATTGGATGCAGGCTAGAGCTTATCCTAGTATTCTGAATTATTTGCCGTGTTTCAATATGGAATAAGAGTCTCAAGATTTTCCATTTCCTGTTGACAAAATCCTTGTCCAGTAGAGATCCGACAAATTATTTGTAGTCTGTCTGTATTGTCACACAACAGATACTGTAGGAAGAAAGGTGATTTTTATCTCTTGTGTGGCTTTATCCAAAGCACAGTGCAAATCCTGGTCTCCCTTTCAAATATGTGCACCCTAGCCTGCCGTCAGATAGGACAGGGAAGTGAGTGAGATAGCAAGGGCTGAGAGCTCGTCTGTTGTGCTGTTCCACTGCTGGCCAACCAGCAGCACTGACTGACTTAATGCAAATGAGAGCTAGTTGTGCTCAGAGATCTAGTCTGAGGTAATAGTGTGTAATTCCTGATGGTAACCTAGTTTTGAAATTAATTTTGGATTTATCTTTTGATGTCCTTTTAACCTTTTGGTTTCTTTTGCTGTTATGTATAAAGCATAGATATGCAGAAATTGCTTTTAAAAGAAATGCTTGTCACCAACAATCTTTTTCTAATCACAATTTCTTTTAATCTTTGGCTTTGATTATGGTAGTATTGAATCCCAGATTGAAACCAGCTAATGGATTTTGCAGAGAAAAAGCATAGTTACTATGGCTACACAGCACCCTGAAAGCTTAAAAGGACAAAGCATAAATGAACATGGTCCTGGCTGCTTAGCCATTTGCAGAATAGATTGTAATAACTTAACGTCTTTATAGCCTTTCAGATTTTCAGAAAAAGCGAGATGTTAGTCCTGTAAGAATTTCTATTTGATTTTTAGATGAAACCATAACTATTGAAGTAGCACATTTGAAAAATATTTTTCAAAACATGCTCTGCTTGTAGCCAGTTCATCTCACATGTATCGCAGGCAGTAGCATGTGATGAAATCCACTATTACTGGTCATTTCATCACTGATGTTTTTACTATGGTGTTTTAAAATGAGTCAAAATCTAATTCTCCGATGGACAAGTAAACACAAAGTACATGTGGTTTGATGAAAACTTAAACTAATGTTCTTTTTATAGCTTTCACTGTAATTTTGGGTGAAATGTGTTTAACTTTGATTTTCTTACAAACCAAGAAAACCAACCTACATATTTAAGAGAATCACTTTGTATACGGTAAAGAAAAATAAACCACATTCATGGTTAGGGTCATACAATTAAGGATTGAATTAGCAGTTTTTAGGATGCCCCTAGCAACTGGTGGAATCAGTGCTACTACCTGTCTTTGCTTGAAAAATAAAATGCATTAGAATCATAAACATGTCACTCATAAATCCACAGCCTTATTACAATGGCCTATTAAAAATGCAGAATACAAGTTTTTGGCATGGAATGATAAAATGCATCTATGGTTCATCACAAATAGTTAGAAATTCTGTCCACAGATAATTGTAGGCAGTGTACTTTGGCTGATGGGTAGTAAACCACAGGAAAGGTAGCAGATGAACATACAGGTAGTTTTGTAAAGACATATTTATGTGCTCTTATTTGCAGGCAGAGGGCTCTTGTATTTGTAGTTTGGATTTATCTCTCCAGCAATATTTGCATAGATACATAAAGTGGACTGACTTGCTGCATACACAATAGACCAGCTGAGTTGTCCTCCTATTGTAGATCTGCCCTGTGCTCTGTCGAAATGCCATCTTTTGCTTCATTAGTCCCTTGGGTCACTTATGTCTAAAACATGTAAAGACCCCTTTCTAACTAAAAATAGCAGAATCACTGTACAGAATTTCAACACAGAGACCAGAAATCAAGACTAATCTGCAAAACGTGTTTGGGCCAAATTCCAAGGTGAGAAGATGAGCGTGCCTGAAAAAAACCCCAAGAATAACCCAAGGAAATGATAAGGAAAAGTAGGGTAGTTTAATCCCAGCTGGCAATTGAGTATCAGGCAGCCACTCACCCACTCCCTGCCTCTACCCTCCCGTGGGGAGGAGAATCAGGAAAAAAAGTAAGGTTTATGGATTAAGAGTTGGTGGCTTTAATAATTGAAATGAAATAAAATACAGTAATAATATTAGTAATGAAAAGGAGGGAGAGGACTGATTCTACGAATAAAACCCGAGAGAAACAAGTAATGCACAGTACAGCTTCTCACCCTCTGCTCATGGATGCCCAGCCCTTCTGAAGGTAGTGATCAGCCCCTTCCAGCCAGCTTTCCCCCCATTTACATGCTGGGTGTGACATTCTGTGGTATGGAATATCCCTTTGGCAGTCGGGGTCAGCTGTCCCAGCTGTGCTCCCTCACGGCTTCATGTGCACCTCCTCACTGGCAGAGCATGAGACAGTGAAAAGTCCTTGATTTGGGGTAAGCACTGCTGAGCAACAACCAAAACAGGAGCGTGTTATAAACATTATTCTTGCATTGAATCCAAAACACAGCACTGAGCCAGCTACTAAGAACACTATTAACTTTATCCCAGCTGTAACCAGGACAGGAGGGGATGCTGGTGGAAAATTATTGTGGGAATTTGATGCTGTTGTTTATTATGGATCTGAGATTGTTAATTTGTAGTGGTTCTTAAAGTAGCTCTAGGTTATAAACTACAATTAACTAAAGAGTGGTGGTGTAGGAGTGACCCAGAAGGTCTGATTGTCTTTCAGATCTCCACAGGGCTTGTTTTCTAGCGGATTGTGGTTTTGGTCAGACAAATCTAAAGTACAAGATATCAGACTTTGAAATTCAGTAGGCTTGTTTTCCTAAGTCTAAACATTTCTACTTTAATGTACAGCTTGAACAACGCTTCTGTTGCAATTTCATGCAGAATCAGTGTGCTCAGGACTAGGGTGGGATTGACTGAAGAGATTTTGGGATTTTTTGATGCTTATTTTACGAGAGTTTTTCAGAAGAAATTAACTTTAAAAATGTATGTTTTTACCATGTCTTAATTTAGGGAGAAGAGGTTCTCAGGATAGGGTCTCAGGTAAAATAGGAATTACTTTCATGAAATCAGTGTTATTAGTTTATCTTGAATGAAAATGTATTGAGATTTTCTTCCTCTTACTTACATTTCTTTGACCATTATAAATATGAAGATGTAAAAATTAGAGGGGCTCACCAGTAATAATTTGTAGACGATGATGATATTTATCAGAAGTTGTCCCATAGTAAGTAGTCATTGTGGTCTTTTTATTCCAAAACTTACTTTTCAACATATTATTTCCTTATTCTTTAAAACCTTCCCACAATTTGTTTTGCTACATGCAACATAATGATTTCGAGATTTTAATCAAGTAAAAACTACCATCAAGTTGACAGGGTTTTTAAGTAACATATATCTCCCACCTTGCCTTAAATGATTCAATTGTAATGCATTTGAAAAATGAAATTATTAAAACAGTAAAATAAAAAATAAATGCCTGAAGAAGAGGCGCTTATTCATGGGTATTTATTTCATTAATGTGGATTTTTTTCCTTGAAGAAATACTCTATTTATTATTTACTTAAATACTGCAAAAAAAAATGTTGTTGTAAATTCGGGAGTAGATCAGTTAGAAGGGCTTTGACAGAAGACTGAGACTTTGTGATATTTGGTGTTGCCATGGGAAACTGCTTTGCAAGAACATTTGCAGAGCAGATGGACCAAGATAAATAAAACAGATAGAGGTATTGAATAGAGATTGTTTAATGTTCTGTGAAAAAACCAGAAACTTAAATCTATATAATATAGTTCTTTGATTCACCCTTTTTAAAATGGGTATGCTGTTTGATATGAGTAGTTCCGAAGTGAAAGTTTCCTATAGATTTGTTTCCAAGAAGTCAAAGAAAATGCCAGGTTTATCTGCCTCGTCCTCTGTATAATGGAAAATCCATAGTGTCTTTACTTTATGTCATAACCTACAGCCTTTTTGGGCTAGTCTCTGAAGTTACATTTAAGTACATAAACACTATTAAATGAAATATCTTTGTATTTCATATGTTATAATTTTGTTAGCTTCATGTGCTCTTTACTACTGGCAGCTCCTCTATAACCTTGCAAACCAGCTTTTTTCCTTGACTTAACAAATAAACAAGGATAAGACTCATTGCCTGTTTAAGAGCTAGAATGTCTTTGTAATCATGTTTGATTACACAGGAGTTGGTTTCCATAGCAACACAAACACAAAAGAGCCCGTGTGACTGTCGACATACAACATGCTTTTGTATGAGCTACCTGTGTGCAGAAATACACAGTATTTCTGTTTAACATGTATTCTTTGTTCTGCCTGGCAACAAATAGCATAGGCATGTGCTGTTTACTTTTTCTCTAAGGAAATAGGTCATTAGAAAATTTAAAATATAAATTGTAGTCATAGCTTTTCAACAACTTAAATTCAAACCTGTAGAAAGAAATAGCTTCTGGAAAAATAAAAGCTTTATCTGCTCCCTTGAAGATGTATGATTTCAACTGCTAAAGGATTTTTACCCCTCTGAGTAATATGTTGATTATAAAATATTTATTTGGATTTTCTACAGTCTAATTGTGCTTCTGTTATTCATGACTTATAAAATGTACTCCATGGGTTGATGTCTCTACATGAGTGGAACGATCTTTGGGAGATGCTGTCATAAACCCATGAATACTCACATAAGTGTTGGTGTTTTCATTTAGTATAAAATGCCATGAAATTCCATTCCACTGAAGACCATGCAGGTGATTCACATGTTTAGAGTGATCCTAAAAACTGCTAATTGAAAAATTATCCGACTTTTTTTGAGTGGTCAGAGGAATGTTTGTTTGCTTTTTAAGTATATCTTTTCATTATGAAAGGAAATATACGTTTGATGCATTTGTTATTAATCCATTTTAAATATCAGATATGAATACCTGCCTGAAGTTCTGTGTTTATTTATGTTCTGCTTTCTCATGGGGAACTAGGAGTGTTAGCAGCAGGCATTATTGGGGAAAATTTTTATCTTTCACAATGGCAGAATCACAGAATTGTTAGGGTTGAAAGCGACTTCTGGACATCATCTGGTCGAACCCCCTCCCAAGGCAGGGTCAGCCAGAGCAGGTTACACAGGAACACGTCCAGCTGGGTTTTGAATGTCTCCAGAGAGAGAGACAATTGGATCAGAGTATCTGAATTTCTCCTGTTGCTTTTAATCTATGGTTTTAAAATCTTGCCATTAATATCCAGGAGTCCAAAAGACATGTTGACATTCATTAGGGTCTGGGTTACTGTATGTTCCTAGCTGTCAGCTATAACCTTTTAAAGCCTTTTGCACTAGCTAAAGCATAATAAAGTTGATTGTACATTTTTTTTCCCTATGCATTGTGGAGAAGAGATTTCATGGGTGATTAATTTAACCTCTTTTCAATTTATTTTAAGCAGAGACTAATTAAATAAAACACTTTTTCTAGAATCATAGAATTCTCACGGTTGGAAGGGACCTCTGGAGACTGGCGAGCCCTTTGCTCAGAGCAGGGTCACAGGATAACCTAGCACACATTGCCCAGGACTATGCCCAGTGGGGTTTTGAGTATCTGCAAGGATGGAGATGCATCTTGGGCAACCTGTGCCATTGGCTGACCACCCTCATAGGAAAAAAATAAAATCATTGCGTTTAAATGGGATCTCTTGTGTTTAATTTGTGCCTGTTGCCTCTTGTCCATTTGATACCAATGAATCAAATTGTTCTGCCTTCCTTATTCTGTCACTGACCAGGTATTTATTAGCATAGGACAGATCCCACTGAGCCTTCTCTTCTCAAGGCTCCCAACTCTCACAGCTTCTCCTCATACAGAAAGTGCTCTAATCCTTTACTTACCTCTATAAACTTTAGCCAGCCTTGCTGCAGTAGCTCTTTGTCTCTCTTGGGCCCAGTTCTGGGCCACCCACTACAGCATTCAGGATGTCTGAGCAGAGAGGAAGGATGTCCTCCCTCAATGTGCTGGTGATGCTCTTCCTCATGTGGCATGGGTTGCTGTGGGCCTTCTGTGCTGTGAGGGCACACTGCTGGCTCATGACCAGCTTGTTGTCCCTTGGGTCCTTTTCTGCCAATATGCATGGGATTATTCCTGCAAAGTGCAGCACTTCACTTTTCCCTTGTATTCAACTTCCTGAGGTTACTGTTGGCCCATTTCCCAGCCTGTCAAGGTTTTTCTGAATGGCAGGACAACCCTCTGATGTATCAGCTACTCTTAGTTTTGTAGTATCTGTGCATCCTGTCTCAACTTGCAAGTTATTGATGAGTTGCTGAGCAGTATTGGCTTTTGTATTGACACCTGGTGTGTGCCAGTGATGGCTGGTCTCCAGTGAACTTGGTGCTTCTGATCCACAACCTCTTTTGGCGAGCAGTTCAGTCAGTTTTCTGTTTGCCTTACTCTCCATTCATCTATTTTGTGCTTGATCAGTTTGTCAGGGAGAAGACAATGCAAGGCTGTGACAGAAACATTATAAAAGTCAAGATAAGCAATGTTCAGTGTTCTGTCCTTGTCCACTGGGTCAGCCTGCTCATTTTGAAAGGCTATTGGGTTGGTCAGGCATAATTTCCCCTCCATGTATTCATGCTTACCATGTCCAAATATGTTATTATCCCTCTTCTGTCTGGCAATGACTTTCAGGTTTATTTTCTCCATTCCTTTCCTAGAAGTCAAGGTGAGACTGGGACTGAATTTCTTGAAAGCAGAGAGGATATTTATTCTCTTCCAGTCCTCAAAGTTTCCTCTCCTCACCTTGATCTCTGTTATCCTTTTTGATCTTTAAGTGATTGAGTGCTCGCACAATGACATCAGCCAACCTTCAATATGTGTGGTGCATCTCATTATGGCCCATGGATCTGTGTGTGTTCAGTTTGTTTAAATGCTTCCTAACCTGACCCTCCTCCACTGAGAGGAAATCTGCCTTGCTCTGGCCTTTCCTATGGTTTTCTGGGACCGGGAATAGCTGAGGGATGGTTTCATCAGTGAAGAATGAGATGAAGAGGGCATTCAGTCTATTGGCCTTCTTCTTATCTTTTGTGACAGGTCTCTATCAGGAGATATCTTTTCATTCATATCTTGTGACAGGGAGACCATTTTCGGTAGCCTTCCTTATGCTGCACCAGCAGAAACTTCTACTGTTCATGTCTGTATGAGCTATCTACCCATGTCTATGATCCCAGTGAAGTTGAAATTCTCCAACTGCATGCAGACTTCTTAATTCACCCTGTTTGTTCTGCTTTGTGTCTTAGCAAACAGGCTATTTGAAGAAGCACAAAAGCATGCTGTTTTCCCAGAAAAGATAGAATACCTTTACCATAATTCTGCCTGATAGGCATTTCCCTATATGTACACAGTTGGGGTGGGACCCCTACAGGTTTTTGCTTACTAATTTCCTCACGTTGGCATTGCCCCATACTCTTTGCTGGCCAACCTGGTCCTTTACTTCCTCTCTTGATTGCTGGCCCTGCTCTCCTACTCTTGTTATTCCCAGTTTGAATTCTCATTACTGGATTGGCCCAGCCTGTCGGCAAAATGTTTTTCTCCACTTACATGGACAGCATCTCTGCTAAACCATCCTCTGTTCTTGTAGAACATCCTGTGATCATTTAAAATCTAAAACGCTGTCGGTCACACACAACAAATTCTTATGGGATCTCTAACTTCCTTTTTCACCCTTCTGCCTTTCTGGAAGGATTGAGTAGAAAACTCAATGCACTCTCACATAATCAGCAGCATAATCAGTACTCGATGATTTCTTCATTGCCACTGGCATCATCTTTGATGCTCATATGGAAGAGCAGCAGAGGGTCATAGTCTGCAGCAGCCTTCTGCGATGTTTGAGCTGAGTCTCCAGCAGGCTGCAAACCTCCCCAAGCAGCAGCTGTGGGATTCGCTCCCCCCAGCAGGGAGCTTCCTGCTGCAAAAACCCACCACAGGTGCCTGTGCAGCTCCTTTCTTTTGCTGGCTTGAGTCCCTTGCAGGACAGAGCTTGTATTTGCTATTCCTATGAGATAACTATTTCAGTTAAGTGTTTTGCGTATTTTACTCTTCGTTTTGTGACCAAATATGTGTAAAAACATTGCTGGAGGACATGTTTTGGCTTTTTTTTTGTTTTATTAAGCTTTGCTTAGTTTTGAATGTTATCCTGCCAATGCCATGTGGGTTAGCTGGCATTTTTTTACTAGTGTGTAAGGCAAAGGCTTTTTTTATTAGTGTGTTTGATGGAGGGAAAATCATGAGTGGTTTTTGTGTGCTCAGGAAGGTCAAGGAGTAATCTCAAATCAGTCTGAAAGTCTACAGAAAGATTAATGGATATCAGTATCTGGTACAGGATTTGATAAAAATTGTTTAAAATTACCCTTCAAGTCTGGATTTTTACTTTAGGTTATGCCATTTGGAAGATGTGAGCATAAAATGTTTTCCTAAACCTTGCTTCATAACCTGTTTTAAGGCAATGAAATAAGACACTGTTTAAATATTACAACTGATTTCACATGTGTCTTGTTTCTATTTCTTCTAGGAAATGAACCCAGGAAGTAATGTGAAAGGTCACGTGAAGCTCTATCATAGCAGAAGTTTTCTAAAAGATTGCTTTACCTGTAAGTTCTTCTTTTCTGTTGTTAAATACTAAGTTATATCATACTGTGGTGGGGAAAAAAGACTTTATTTGTGCATTTTGACTTGTAGCTTAATTGTGAAGAAAACCTTTCCAATTGCATTATGTAGTAACATGTGCTATTATTCACTTTCTCTATTTTAGTAAAGCCCAAACAAACATTTTTCCTCTAAGTAAATAACTAAAACTAACATTTTCCCTAAAGCCTATTAAGGTTTTGAATCCAACAAACAAGATTTTCATGCTGTTTCATTACAGATTATACATTCTCTGTTATGCATACTAAACTGCAATTACTTGTTTTTCAGAAATTATTTTAAAAGTGGAGGGTAAAAATTATTCAAACTCTTATGAGAGTGTGAAACTACCACTAAAAGCTCTTTGCAAAGATTTCATGTGCAGTGCCTGTTGTGCCTAAGACATCTTTGGGATTCAGAGTTATTAAATTATATGATAGTGCCCTTTACAATTGTGTCAAAGAATTGCCACACTTGTGGCAAAGAATTTTCTTCAAGCTAAAATGAACTCATTTAATTTTGTGTGTATCTCACAATAAACTCCACTTATGAATTTAAACTGTGGTTTTCATCTTGAGTCTAATTGTCTCTATCAAAATACTTAAATTGGGAGATACATGTTTGCTCTCCTAGCAAAATTGCAAGAAAAATATTAAAAGATCCATTTTACACAAGGAACCAAAACCATTAGGCTTGATTTTGGCAGATTCATGTGGGTGATGGCAGAGCTAGAACAGAATACAGAAGTTCTTAGTCCCTGTCAAAAAATATAATTTAAAAATATGTAAATATGCCAAAAAAGTATGCCCTGAAGGAGATTGGGAGTTTGCAAGCTACAATTTCAGCAGTATGTTAATTTTTTCCCTTTTGTATGTAATTATCATACTGTTCAACTATGCATCATCTAGACAGCAAGTTCTTGAAAATTATAAGGGGGAAAGCACTATTGAAAAATGTTTCAAAACTGATAAGTAGGTGTTTAATCCTTTAAAAGTAATAATTTCAGATTTTTTTTTCATTATCTAATACTCTGTTTTAAAGTAACAGCAAAGCCTATACATGGGCAGTACAGGTAATTTAGTTTGACACAAAATCCTCAACCAAATAAAACACTAGCCCTCCACATTTCAAGCTCCTTATGAAGTTTCAGAAAATCTCCTGATATTTGTTTTTCTTCAAAATGTGCTTCTTTATCTCAGTATTTCTTTACTACTCTGATGTAACTTGAGACAACCATAAAGTAAGTTCCAATACAAGCAAACATGTTAGAAATTAAGATCTTAATTCTGTACTTTGAGTTGAGAAGTAGAAACTGAATGTTATTGTCTTTATTATATAAGTATTCATACAGTACTGGTACTGCTTCAGCAATTGTCCTGTATTATCCTAAGTGTATTAAAATTACTCCAACATTGGAGCGTTTCCTTTGGTTTTGTCAAAGAATCCAAAGGACTATGTCAGGATAATTCGAGGAGACTTTTACAATTAGTCAAGGAAGAGAGGAGGAGAAAAAAGGCTGCTCTGATAATGCTGTCTTAACAACTGATTTAGTCAGATTTTCAGTATTATTTGATAGGTTTAATTACTTAGCACTAGTCAGGTGGATTTCCAGTATCATAGCAGTAGCCTTAAAAGAACACAAATAAGATGTAAGATTGAGTTAGAATGGGCTAATTTATTTCAATTTTGTCTTCTCTTTCAATTAATTGCTCTGTTATTTTCTTCATGTCTCCCTGAGAAATCCTAGTATTTTATTGGTGTGCACATGTAAATGTATGTGTGTGGGTGTGCATCCATTAGAGATATTTATATTCAGCGAAGATAAGACAACAGTTGGGACAAAAGTACAGAAGTGACTTGGAAAAATCATAGGTGAGAACATGGAAAAAATCCTTGACAGGATGCAAACGCTGAGTGTTGTATTGCACACTGAGCAATGAAGTACATTTACAGCCTCCCAGACAATAAATGCATTATTTGGAATCCTGCAAACATGCCAATTTTCATAGTATTTGAGTTAAATAGTATTTAACTGTATTTGAGGACAAAATAACAGAAAAATATTTTTTCCTGATCTAAAATGTTTGAAACATTGTCTATTACTATATAGTTATAGATAATTCTAAAGTCTGGTTAAAGAGCTGGCAATATCCAATAATATTTCTTACTGTAGACGGCAATTGATTTTATAATTCACATATTCAACCATTATATTGGTATAAACAGAAAAAACATCATAGGGAGGAAAAGGATGTTGTTGTTATTATTACTGTTTTATGAGTACAGGTTGCTACAAGACAGATAAATCTAACACTTTTAACCATTACATAGTTCCAACTTATTTGTCTTTTGCTAGAAATAATTCCATATTGCTAATTTTTATATTGATTAGAAGCTTTTCTGTTTTACATTTAATGTACCTGCTAGTATTCCAAATTAATGGTTGTCATTGTACACAGACAAGCAACAACGGAACTCATTGAGATGTGTAGATTGTGGTGGCAATTAATTATGATCAGGTTTGTAATTGTTATATTTTTATTCCCAAAGGAGTTTCTTTGTAGTATTTCTATTAATTATTTCAGCATCATAAAACAGTTTGAATTGGAAGGGACTATAAAGATCATCTCATTCCAACTCCCCTGTCATGGACAGGGACAGCTTCCACTGGACAGGTTTCTTAGAGCGCCATCCAGCCTGGGCTTGAACACCTACAAGGATGGGGCATCCACAGTTTCTCTGGGTAACCTGTTCCAGTGCCTTCTTACCCTCTGAATAAGGAATTTCTTCCTAACATCCAATCTAAATCTCCCCTCTCTTAGTTTAAAACTTTCCACTTGTCTTATCATTATCCACTTACGTAAAGTTACTCTCCCTCTCTTTTATAATCTCCCTTTAAGTACTGAGAGGTCACAAGTAAGAAAATAAAAGTATTTTTATACCTTCCCCACCCCCCCAACTGGATTGTTCTATGTTCAGCTAGTCACTATCAAAATAATACTTCAGTCCTGTGCTTGTAAAGAATCCAAATTTTACCCATCATAATAAGTTCTATGTAAAATAAGGAGTAGCACAAAATCCACTGCTATATGTTTATAGAAGAACCAGAAGTTCTTAATAAGATAGCCATTCACCTTAACAGAAATTTAAGAGTAGAAATGTTCTATTTACGTAATAAATTATTCCCATTTAGGAAAGGCATGTTTGCTGATGCACAGCAACAAGTTTTCCTAATTTTCTTTGAATAATTCCCTTTCTGGATCTTCGAGAACTTACTTTTTCTCTTGTTCTTCTCATGCCCTCTGGGAAAGGAAAAAAAAATAATTTGTAATACCTTCTCTTGATTCACAGCTACAGAGTTGAGTCAATTATTTAGAGATCCTGGTGAGAGTGCAAGTGCGGCAAAAAGGAAGACTAACAAAAAATCAAAAACACACTACCAAAAGCAGTAGTAAGAATTGAAGTAATATCTATTGAAACTGGTGAACACTAACACTGACTTTTTAGTTGTAGAAAATTCCAATGCCCGAAGAGCACATTAATTTTCAAGGAGTGCTGTGCACAGTTCTAATTAAAGTTTCACTGATCACTGGAGATTGAATCTTCCACTGCTCTCCCCATGCCTGCCTCTTGTCTTTCTGAACTGAACTTAGACTTGAAATTTAATATCAGGTGTTACCTGGCATATGTTTTCATGTCAGCTTCTGTCAATATATTCAGGGGAACACAAGTTTTAATTATAGCATTTCAGCGTACTGTAAGTACCTTCCTGATCTTAAGTTTGTACAAACCTAAATTGCAGAGTAAGGAGAATAGAATTATTGCAAAGGTCTTTCATGTTTTGCTTCATTACTTATTATTTTTTAATAAGGGGTATACTGAGGAATATAAATAGATATATCTGAACTGATGACAACAAGAAATACAACAGCTGTCCCTGTTGTTGCTTGTTAATTTGCTGTGCTGAGGTGTAATTTCATGCTTTGTTAAAATCAGACGTATTAACTGTAATTTGCTGAAGGTGAAGTAGGGGGACAGGGTCCGTGAAATTTCTTTGTTTTAAAAAATATGTGGTACCTAATATTCACTGAAAGTAGAGGTCAGGGAAAATGTCTTGTAAGTTAAATATATTGACACATATTTAGAGCATTGATGAAACTAAACCAAAATATTCTTTACAGTCAGTGTGCAATTAATATTTTCTCTAGGCATAAACTTCCTAAATCTCAGATAGTGTCACAGTGCATATGTAGATATCATTATGGTGCTAGTCAACAGGTGCACAGCATTCATAGTCCGCCAGACATGGCTTCATTGCTCAACATAAGGAAGGCTGGAGAATTCTGTGGGATGCCTTAAAAATTAAGAGTTTGATAGCTCCTCATGACCTAAGCAGTGCTAAAGTTGAAAAAGAGCTGATGGAGAAAAAAAAGGCACTAACAAAAGAAAAAAATATTGCAAAGAATTCTCAGGAACTGAAGATAAGATACTCTGTTTCAATGAATAAAAACCCTGAGGTCCAGTGGAAGAGAAGAAAGGGAATAATACAAGCAGTGAGTACCTCTGAACAATAGTTGTTATTTTTGAATAGTCTAAAGTTTTTCAAATTCAGTAGAAGAAACCTCTTAGTTTATTTTCAGAGTTGTAAAAATACACATTAATTCTATATATTTTTAACATTAACAAGTCTCTGGTTAATTGTGTGTAGGTTTAGAGAATGTATGGGTAAAATTATAAATGTTTTGATTCCCGAACAATGTGGGTGCAGTATATGCTTCCAAATAGTGTGACAAGATTTGGCTTCACAGCCTCTCTCAATACTGAATTTGCATCTGCTCCTCTTGACTATCTTGACCATGCAACAGAAGTAGCTTGGGAGGGAAGGAATGAGCATTGGTGTGTAGCCTGTCATTTTTACTTCACCTGTTTGTGACACTCGTTGGATATTAGCCCACAGTTAGTCCATTGAAAGGAAAGATTACCTGGGATTAAGAGCCAGTGAAATTACTTTTTGCTGAATCTGTTTGCGGATAATTGTTTGTCCTGCAAGTAAGAGTAATGCACTTTAGAGCAAGAGTCATAATGATATTAGAAAAAGTACAAAGAAAATTCTTTATGGTCTAATTCAAACCATTTAATAGATACACCAATTTGGGGTGAGATATGGTATTGCATTGTATGTCTGCATCTCATATTACCTGGCTTCAGGCAGAAAACTTTGTTTTAGCTTTCCAGCAGACAAAAGGTTCAACTCCAGTGCCAATAATTTACAATGTGGAAGGTTTGTGTTGTCATAGAGGTGCAAGAGATGCATCAGGACTTCCAGAGTACCTAGGCAAGCACCCTTCTCTCTGGGGAGCTTCTTTGGACCCATTGAAAGCAGAACACTCCTGAGAAATCTCACATTGGTAGAGTAGCAACTTCCATTTTTATCCTTCGTGTTGCCTAGAAGTTGATGTGTCAACTGAACGTTTGTGTCTCCCTCCTCTGCAGGCAGGTTTTAGGTGATTGTCTCAGGAAATGCCATTTTGCAGTATTACTCTTGCTGTAGACTACTGATAGAGTCTTGAGGACTGTCATGATTGTGGCCTTCTTGTGCCTTCCACAGAGCTAAAGAGGATAATTATTGAGTGATGTAATGAACCAAAGACAGCACTGTTTTTGTGGGCTGATTCATGTGAGAATGGTCTGATGAGGATTCACCATTTCCTGGAAAAAATGTGTAAGCTCTTGCGTCTAAACTTGAATGGGAGAGGCAAACTCATCCTTCTGTAATTACTTTGATTGCAGTTTCTTGTTATAGTCTATTTCAGGTAAACCTACACTGCATGAATCATAGGAAATTGCTAGCTAGAAAACAGTTAGAATGTCAAGAGGTGCTTTTGCTCCTCTATTAACTAGTTTAGCATTAATATTAGGTCTGTGTAGCTGTAAGATTGGGGTTGTTTTTATTTCCTTTTCTTTTTTTAAACCGTGTGCATTGTGAGAGCATTGCCTTTCAGCTGTGCAGTAATCTCTGATAGCTTGTTTGTATTTTTAGGTTTTATAAGGCCTCATCCTCCAGATATATCCCTCACGCTTCCAGATAGCCTCTTTGTACAGCTCTTGGCTTGTGAGTATGACTATTAGCAGAAGGTTTATTTAACAGAAAACAACCTGTGTTTTTAAAGAGTGACATTAGAAATTACTGTCAAACAGATAGGAAGGCAGTAGAAATACTGATGTGTTTCTGCTTCTGTGATTAATCAGTGAAAGAAGTCTATATTCTAAAAGTAAGTAAACAAGCAAAACTTGTCAAAACCCCTGCCCCCCCTCCCCAAGCTACTGATAACTTGCCAGCTCCTAGCCAACAGAAAGTAGCTTACAGGTTTTTTTGGTTGAATAGCCCAGCAGTGTACATAGTTTACATCATACAGAGCTGGGCAGAAGATCTTGAGAAAATACGGTTTTGTGCACTATTGCCATCTCCCATTACTAGTATTGCATAGGTGTTGCTGCCGATGCCTTAGATTTTAGCTTTCATAGTTTCAGATTCTGTGCCGCCTAAGGATGTAGTTTTGAGCCTCATATTAAGTGCCAGTAAGCTCTCTTCACAGAACAAGTAGACAAAACAAATCTTTTCCTGCTGAGGACCAAGGACAACTTTCAGCCCAAAAAGCATAAACAACGGTGGACTGAAGGGAGGAGCAAGAAGGATGGGATGTCATCACCTGAGCTGTAATTGGACAATTAAAGCCCCATATGCAAATGGACCAAAACTTATAAAAATGTAAAATCTCGTGATCAGGTAGCCATTTTGTGTGGCATTCCCTAACCCACCTGGGGTGCAGCCTTGGTCAGGCTTCTGTAATGCCCAGGGTGGGTCCTGGAAGTCTTTTAAGAAATATCTGCTTTATTTTCTAGCTCTGTCCAACCTCTGTTTCAGGACAGCCTTCCTAAGGCATCACTGCAATTCTTGGCTTTTCCAGGTTCAATTATCTTGTTATTAGTGGTAAAATTGGACAAATAGTCCTAATAGGTGCTATTTTGTGTATTTAAATTGCAAAAACACATAGTTGTAGCTGTAGTTACAGCTAGAATTTCTTAGTAGGTACACCCTGCAACATGCCTTGGCCATCTTGTTCTGTGGTTGGAGACGTGTCTGGACTAGAGGTGTGTGTGATTCCTCCTGTGTGTGAGGGTTTCCTGCTGAGGCATCTGGCACCTGCGTAGGTTGGAGAGGAATGATGGGTATTAATGTGGTATTCATTTGGAAGGTACCGTTCCTGGAATGTTTTGTAGAAATCATTTAAGAATTCCTACTAAAGTGAAAACTTCCTTTGATAAACTCGTTTGTGTAGAGTGTCTAGAAAGTTAATTCCTGAGGCTGTTAGCACTGACAGCACTAATTTTCTCTGTTAAATTCAGAGCGTGAAATTTGTCCGGACATCTGTCTTTGTAGAGGAGAGTTGTTGCTTTGGAGGGCAGACTCCACATTCTTTATGGTGACTAAGGGTTAGATTGTGTATCTACTCTATTTCCCCAGTGTATATCCGTCAAAGAAACAGGATTGGAACAACTTCCATTTTGAAATAAACTTGGCTTTCACATTGATCTGGTGAAGAGGTGGGACTAGTGTGCATGTTAAAGAAGCAGATTAATTACCTGTAATGACTCAGTTTGGCTCACTTGACAGCGGGCAGGAAGATCCTGGAGTGACCCTTACAGCTTTGGTTTCACAGGTGCTCCCATCAGGAGTGCCTCATGGTTTCACCAGGTCAGTAGCAGGCTGCCTTCCATCTACTCACACGTGAACAGCCCCGAGAGGGAGCAGCAGAGCCTTCTCCTGTGGCACAGGAGGAGCACAGCTGTGACACTGGAAGGCTGGAGCTGAGGAGGGGCTGTGGAGGGCTCTGCCCTCACATGGACTGACTTGGCAGTGGCAGCGTTTGTGTGCCAGGCTGGAGCTGTCTTTGTGGTGATATAATGAAGACATTTCCTGAGAGCTGACAAAATGTAACTGCACTGTTCACCAAGAGAGATTGAAAGCTGATGTTCAGTTCTTGAGAGAGAAAAATGACAGACATTTTTTTCTGACCATAGACTGAAATTTTGTCGTTTTGGAAGAGATTGAGTGTCTTTTATTTTAAATACTTTTTCCTCCCCCCCTAAGTAAATTACACTGTATTTAATGGACTTAAATATACAAAATAGGGAAGACCCATGCATAAGCAGAAACATGAGACAAAAAAGGTATAAAAGGAAGCTATTATTTTTTTTTCCCTGCAAGATTTTTCTGAATGGCAATGTTTTTAATAGTCCACATAAATGAATTTTCAAAGATGTCACAATGAAAAAGAATTTTTTTATATTTGAGAAATGTATTTAAGTACAGCTATGATACTACTACTAGCATTGATATTATTAAGTGGCATGTTGAACACTTTGAAACAGGCAGATGTGAACCCATCTGGAGAGATGTATTCTTAACCAATAACAATTTAAAATTATCTTATTAGCTCTTATAAGTCTCATCTGAGACCTGAATTTGGATTTTGCCAATATATGCAATAAACAATTCTATCAACAAAGAGTCTAAACATCTTCTGATTCTTAATGTAATTATGACTTTAACTACAACCTGTAACTGAATTATTTAGGCTGATTTTATGCCATGAGAATGCCAGTATTTTACAATTTATGAAATTTATTCCTCACAGTTTCATTTAATAGGCTCTTGCTTCCTGTTTCTGACCTACTTCTTCTGTGCATCTTTCATTGCTTTATTCACTTTTGTTCTTCATCATTCATCTTCTCCAGCTGGATGATCTTTTCTTTTCATCAATGTTTCTGCAGGTGGAAGTTTTGTAGATTTCATAGTGATTAAGCGAACCTGATGGGGTGGGAGTGTCACAGTGAATGTTTATGACCTTGCAGCAGTTGTTTCTGTGAAAGTGGTGAAAATTTCCACAAAACAAATGCAGAGCAAGTACAGTAACAGTTTTGGGGTTGTTTTGGGTTTTTTTTCCCTACTTTTTTTGTTGGTTATATGAAGTTTTAAATTGATCTTGTCAGGCTGCACCTATATATAAGCATATATATCTGTTTACTTCACATTTGAATAAGTCATAGCAAGAAAAGTACTCCAATACCCGTGCTTAGTTGTTTTCAGAATTGTGATCCCTGAGTGGAAGAAAAGATGGTATTTACAGACATAAGTTGAGCACTGTTATTATTGCAAGGAGTGTGAGATGGGAAGGGTTGCAATGATTCTTTGAAATCAGAGAATTTTTATCCTTTGTGTTGTTTTTAATAAATGTAGTTATATGTTAATATAGCCTAAAAGTTCTAATTTTATTAAGACTGGGTTTCTAATTTTATAGGCATGGCACATGTATAAAGAAATATTTTTTTTTCCTGTAGGAGTGCCTAACATCTAAATATACAAAGAACATGTGAGTTGAAAATAGTTTTACAATAGTAGTTTTTTTTTTTTTTTTTTTTTAAACATGGCTTAGTTGTTTCATCCTTTATTCCTTAATTTCTGATTGAAAGACAGTTGCTTGTCAAGGAGCTTACAAGTAAAATTGTAATGAAGTGTTTGTTCACTTAAATAATAATAATAATCATTAATAATAATAATAATATAGAGAGCATTGGTTAAATGAAGAAATTTCACCTATAGCTGAGCAGAGAGCATAGAAGCAGATGCTCCTATGTGCGTCATGCCCATAGTCATCCACTGCTGCACTCAGTAAACTGGGCTGTGCAATTCAGAGAAGGGCAGCTCTCAGCTTTTTGTTACTCATGTACTACCAGGGACTCGTGCTCAGGCAACAGTGGGAAATTTCAACGCTTTTCTAAAGCAAACAGTTCCAAAAATTGCAACTGCAGGGCACTTGATCTAAAAACAGATTTGTACCTGCTATTAATTGGATCCAGGGTGGGCTGCACAGTGTGCAGCAGTAAGGGAAAATTTTGCCTTTGCGTCACAAATGCAATGAAACTCTTGACCCAGTGCCACTAATAGCTGTGGCTTAGTTGACACACTCTTGTAGCTTTTTTAAGCTAGTGGGACAGCAACAGCTCGGGGCTGGGATAAGTATTTCATTCTTAGCTGAGTAATAGGAGAGAACAGAGCTGCTTCATTCATTGCTTTGTGTCTTCCAGACACCAGCTTGTTAGTCTTTCTGGTAAAAGCATGTTACAGTGTTGTTATTATAGGTCTTATTCCATTTTATGTCACTTCAGTTTTCCTTATTTGCAGTGAGGGAAAATCATCTAGCTAAGGGTCATTTTTAACTGCATTTTCTATCTGAAATGAGAATTTCAGTGAGATAAGAAAGCTCTGGATTTTCGATTAAGTTGGTTTAAGTTTACTACTTACGCTGGAAAAGTCCAGTGGGATGAAATTTAGGTGATAAAATACCTTGTCAGACAGCTGAAGAGTATTGGAGGGAGGGAGCAAGGGCCAAGTAGGAGAAAATTCTACAATCTATTTATGAGATAGAATATTATTGTAAGGTAAATGATTCTTAAAATACTAGCACCTACAAAGTGTTTATCAATGGCTGATGTTAGAAAAAAGTGGTAATAGAACAAGATGTGCCTCAATAGTTTTTATGATTATTTTAAGGTGCAGAGTTTGTTCAAGGTGCTTTGAGACTCATCCTTCTGGGAAACATAGAAATGTTATCTTTGCAAACTTTCCTAAAGGAATTTTAAAAATCTCCTCCAAAAAATGTTTGGCTGAAATGGAGATTTTGCTAACTTCAGAAAATACGCAGTTTCTGCTTCAAAAATATTTTCTGTTTCTAGATTTCTCTTATTTTGACCTGAACCAGTTCATTAATGTCATGAAGCATGTTTGATACCTAGTGTGTCTTTTTTCTGGTGAGATTCACATTTCTCTAAATACTTTTTGAAGAAAACAAAGGGCAAATCAACAAAATTTTTCAAAGATATTCAGTGTAGATTAAATTCCTCACTAGAGTGAAAAGGATAGTTTTTTTTTTAATATGATCATAGTGGATTTTCTAAGGAATTTGTTGACCAATCACGTTTGAGATTTAGTGGCACAATGCTTTTAACGTAGAAAATCCAAAGCCTAATCCCAGTTAGGTGACTAAATAAGTAGCACCCAGAGTAGAGGATCTTTAGGTTCAGAATTTAGAAATATTCCTAGGAAAAAGCTAATTTTATTATTTTAGACATATTTATGTTCTTTTTTTTTACTTTTCAAATAGCATTTTCTCTAATGTGCATATTAAACTGACATGATATAGTTGAGTGGTCATATTGTCCAAAGTCTTTATTGATTTTCCCAAGTGCTTTACATTTTTCCATTTTTCAGCCATTTTATACTGTTTTTTTCCTTGTTATTTATAAATATCTACTTCAAAGTATTTGTTGGATTTCCCTATGCAGTTTCAAATAGCTTTCCACTGGTATATACAACAGTTTCCACATGTCAGCAATGTGTGTGCCTAGTTAAGCCCAATATGTGCACTGAAGAAATAATTTTTCAATATCTATTAATTGAAATTTGTGTATATGGTTTGATATCTGCATATAGTGTCTACTTTGAGACAGGTGCTACCCTTGTGTTTTTGCCACACTGTGTACCTTAACACGAACGAAGATTTATTCCCTGCTTGCAGGGTTAGTTACTAGAAAATGTCTGTTAGCTTATGCTGTAACTGGTCTTGAAATGTGTTGCTTTTTGTAGTTTTCCCACTGAGAAGAAGTTTCTCAAGGGGGACAAAACTCCCAAACTACTTAGAATCCAAATAGAAATAGTGACTTCCTGTTTTGTCATTTTCAGTTTGCGTATTCACCTAGTGGCAGCCTCATTTTCAGGGTGGACCCTTGCTGGGTAAGAAACGTGTGATGCTTGTGCCAAGGCTGTGGTTTTGCTCCTCTTTAATGGTAACTTTTAAATCCCAGCAGCAGATAGGTGGGACTGGTTTCACATCTTGGGGATGTTACAGTGTAATCCTAACTTTCAGAGCTGCTGTATCTGTGCAGCTCAGAGAATGGGAAATGAAGATTCTTACTTTAGTAAAGATGAACTGTATAAAATTGAGTTTTCCTCTGCGGAGTATAAATGGTGTGTGAACTGTTGCTAGTGATCTTAGTGAATCTTAAATTGTGGCACTATAAAATAGTGTGTGATAATTGGTTACGTGGTAAGATACTCAACAGCACAAAATAAAGTTTAAATCGGTATGTGATGTGAAGAAATTGGATATCTTTGTAGCACAAGCGGGGTGGACAGTAAATCTGATTTCAATTCTGAAAATGAATTTATTAACTTTTTGATCAAGAGATTGACAAATCTGACCCTTTGTTAATTTAGGCTTTTAATAACCTCTTCTGACTCTTCAGAAAATGCAGTTTTTCAGTGAGAAAAACAAGAAAAAACTTACTTGTGTCTGAAAATATTCCTGGAAAAGATGACTTCATAAGGTGTACTGGAGAGCAGTTGTAACTTTTTTCCTGATTGTTTTTGATTGCTATGGGCAAATGACGAAAAATCACGCTCACCAGAGGTGAAATAGCTGTGTGGAGGAGGTGGGCACTCTGAAGTGCTTAGTGGAACTTAAAAGAACTGTAGCTGGTATTGGATCTTCTTAGGCTGGATTTTCTTCCAGTGCTTAAGTAGGAGTGTGATTACAGAACAAGTACTTTTCATAGTATCCTCACATCGCACAGGACTTAACTCCAAAAAGTACTACTTTTATGTGGTGTTGGTGAGAATTCAGTTTATTACTGAAGCCTGAATGAAGTGATAAATGAAATAGCATATTACATTTAATCTTATCTTCCAAAGCAAAGCATGCAGGCAAAGGTAAGATAAAAGTATGATCAAATTCATCTTGCAATATTTAGAAAGCTGGTAATGGGGATAACACAAAGAAATATGTAATTAAATCTGTGCAAGAGGTGTGTTAATTGGGAAGGAATATTTTAGACCCATAATCTTCAGAAATACATAGGGAGAGTTGCAATGATAAGCCTGGGAGTTTATGCTGGAGGGTTTTTTTCCTTTAGGAAATGGTTTTATTGTCTTTCTTCTCCTGCATGCCTCCCTGCTATTAGATGCTGAGCTTCATGGAAAAGTAACAGACAAAATAACCTCCTGCCAGACTCTTGATTCCCTGGTCAATAAGCAACACGCAAAAATCTGAATAATTTTTATTTCAGTATTGCTTTTCAAAAAAAGGTCACGAGTTTGAAAGTAACTATTGGATCCTCCAGAACAGAAACTCAAGGGATTTGTTTTCTGAACCTGGGCCCACTACAATTTAAAGTGAGAACGGTGTATTGTGATAATAAAGTTAAAATGACAATGTCCATCTATGTGTAACAATTAATTACACAATTAGGTTAGCATCGTAACGCCAAACTGTATTTGATTGGAAATTAATATCTTTGTACTTGTGATGTGACTCTACATTTGGTATACTTTTATAATTTTAAGATTGAATTACAAAGTTAATCTCATTTTTTTTTTCTTTTGTCTTGTAGTTGTAATTGTCATAAGACTTTGTAATTCTTGTTATCTGGAGAAAATAAAGAGGGATGAAGAAAATTCTTGTGCTTGTTTAGAAGAATGCTGTATCATAGATTTCTAAACTTTATCTTTTAATCAGAAATACATTCGATATTTGTTAAAGAAATAAATTTTTCTGATTTCATTAGCTTCTCAGGCATGTAGAGTTTCAGCCAGTGCTTTGTTTTGAACTCAGTCAGTGACCCCTGTAAAAATGTTTAATTAACTTTTGCCAATGTCAAGATAGTTCTATTATACTCAGCAGGCTGGATGAGCTCCCTCTGGTGGCTCATTTACATTGAGGTTCTGTTCTTTCCTTTATATATGTTTACTCAAGCAAACAAGGCTGCTGACCCCAGGTATCAGTCAGGCATCGGTTCCTTGTGGGCTTACACTTTAATTGAAAAACATCAATAATTTCCTTACAGAATGAAACAAAAGCATTTAAATTCACAGGAGGTTCGATTTGTTAGCAAAATAAATAAAGAGCTACTGGGTAACAAAGTAAGCAAATACAACAAAATGACTTCCTTCTAAGTCAAAATCACACAATAGGTGGATGGCAGTAATTTAACAGTGCCACCCACTTACAATAATGCTTATTCTTAAACTTAGAAAATATTTGGATATTAAACTAAGATATTTGGACCTTGACCATGAAATTGTGAAGTTTAGTATCAGCAAGGAGGAAGTAGGGTAGCGAGTAAGATGACAAACATGGGCTTCAGGAGAGCAAATTTTGGACTCTTAAGGGATATTCTTGGAAGAACCCCATGGGAACAAGCCCTTCAGGGAAAAGGAGTCCAACAGAGTTGGTTGACATTCAAGGATCGCTTCCTCTAGGCTTAAGAATGATGCATCCCAATGAGCAAGAAATTAGGCATAGGCAACAAGAGATCAGTGTGGATGAATAACTCCTGTCATTGCTCAAGCCTAAGCAGGGAACACACAAACGACGGAAACAGGGTCAGGCTGCTTGAGTGAATATAGGTTGTCGAAGTAAATAGGAGACAAGGAAGGTCAAGGCCCATCTGAAATTAAATCTGGCCAAAGATGTCAGGGAAAACAAAAAGAGCTTCTTCAAATACATCAATAGTAAAGGAAAAATAAGGGTAATGTGGGCCTGTTACTAAATGGAGGGGGATTCTGGTAACAGAGGACACAGAAGGCTGAGTTACAGAATGCCATCTTTCCATGGGTGGAAGACCACTGGCAAGACCAGACCTCAGAAATCTCTGACTCGAGAGACCAGGGTAAAGGAATGTTTTAAGAAAGATTTTCCCTTAGTCAAGAGGGGTTGGGTTAGAGAATACCTAGTGGTGAAGGTGTGACATCCACAAGCCCATGGGCCCTGATGGTATGCATCTGTAAGTGCTGAGAGAACTGGCCAGCACAGCTCTACTGCCCTTGATCATCTTTGAAATGTCATGGTGATGAGGAGAGAGGCCTGAGGACTACAGGAAATCAAATGTCATCCCAGTCTTCCAACAGGACCAGAAGAAGGATCCAAGGAACTATTGGCCAGTCAGCCCCACCTCAGACTCTGATAACGTGGTGGAATGACTCATCCTGGTGGCCATCTCTACCCACATGGAGGACAAGGAGGTGGTCAGGAGTAGTCAGCATGGATTCACTAGAGGAAAATCAGCAAAGATGGTGAAGGGACTGGAGCATCTCTCTTATGAGGAAAAGTTAATGGAGCTGGGGCTGTTCAGCCTCAAAAAGAGACCATTGAGAGGGCATCAGTATCTGTGAGTATCTGAAGGGAGGGTGCCAAGAGAGTGGAGCTAGCCTCTGCTTGGTGGTGCTGAGCAGTAGGGCAAGAGGCAACAGGCAGAAACTGATGCACAAAAAGCTCCATCTGAACACTAGGAAGAACTTCTTTGCTATGTGAGTGACCAGAACAGGTTGCCCAGAGAAGATGTAGAGTCTCCCTCACTGAAGATACTCAAGAACTGTCTGGACACACGTTGATGACCCTGCTCAGGCAGGGTCAGATGACGCATTGTGATCTCTTCCAACCTGACCCATTCTGTGACACGATACAGAAAATGATTCAAGAATGGGAAATCTGTGGTTCTAAAGTGGGTTAATCCTGTAGATGAAATACAATATGAGTTAAAATGAATCTTAGTATCAGAATTCCTTTAAGCTATTTCATAGTATTAAAGAGAAGCATAATCTCACTTTTTGTAGTTTTCTTAAAATTAAGAAGCCAGGGGAAATTTCTGGGTCAAAACTCCTGGCAAATTTAAAATTAATTTTCCACCTCTGTACTGTTAGTTTCTACAGATACTTTTTAATTTCATGCTGTTGGAATTTAATGGCATCCTTATCATACTAGCATTAAGCCCTCCTCTCTCTGAAGCAGTGGGAGAAGTTTTGAAGCCAAACAATGTGCAAATTGGACATAAGATTAAAAATTTGTTCAATATAAAAATTTTTTTATTAAGTTATTGTCAGTAAGGCAGGTTACAGAATAAAATATTCAAAAAATTAGAGAAATTACAGTTTTTGGACTATGAGTATTTAGACAAAGATAAAATTTTTCTCGGAGAAGGAGAAAGGCGTCACAGCAAATGAGATTTGGAGGGAAACAGCAGTGTTTATAAGGTGATCAGATATGAAATAAAGGGAAAAATAGAGTGTAATCAATGATAGACATTTGTAGGAGGTTGAGAAGAAATATCTTTTAAAAAGTGGTTTGAATGAATATTCATTTGTGTGTTTAAAATATGTCTTACATTTTTTCATGTTCTTTCAACATTCTAGCAGCTGAGATTCATGAAACAAAAAATGTTTAGCAAGCGTGGCAAATCTCAAAATTGAAAGTCTGTAGACTTTCAGCATTCAGACAAATGGACCTGTTATTTTTTAATCACAAATTGTTCATCTGTCTTGTTGTTGTTCATCAAATAACAATTGAGAACGCAGTTCGTAGCATATTACTGCATACCAGAATGTCTGCATTAAAAATAAACAATCCTGGTCTTCCAGTGTAATTAAATGTGACAAGTAACAGAAGCAGGTGGGTTAGCAAATAATTTTCTTTTATGCAGGTTTTTTAGAACAGTTTCCCTACTGTGTTCAAATTCAGAATCTCTTTGATGTTGGTGATCAGACTATGAGAAAAAAAAAAAAAGTCTAGTATTTGAGGAATTCACTGGTGTACTTTGTTCAAGACTAAGAAGAATTGGAAATAACTTAGTTGGTGCACCCTGGGACTATGTTTACATTTTTGCAGCAGATGATAACTAGCATCTTCCAGTCATCCTTTCATAAAGGAATATGCTGATCCAGACTGATCCTTAAATCAGTCTGGGCTTCTGGCTGCTGTCCAATTTCTTTTTCCTATTCTACCAGTGCCGTAACTGGGTTGCTTGTACTATTGAACTTTATCCTGTTTCTCATGCTCTCAAGTCTTCCAGGATGTCCAGGTCTTCCAGGATTGTGCCCCTGTCCTCCTGTGCTGACTGACAGCTTTGAAAGTTGGCCAGGAACTTGAATCCATTCTTACAAAGCAATGCTGGAACTCTTTAAGGTTAATGGATTCAGGTTTGCAGCATTTAACCCCAAACTAAGCAGGTAGATTCCACTGCTTGCTAAATTTTGATGCTTCTATTATAAAGACTGTCAACCACTTTATGTTAGAGAGCTGTTTAAATACCTTTTTAATGTATGTCTTTTAGAAGTGGGAAATAATACTTTGTGTGGCAATGTCTTTATTTGCCTTTTACTCTGAAGAGGCACATGGACAACACCATTTAAATTTTGTGTTCTGGTGGAAATGAACAGCTGGGCAGCATGGCATGCAGATTACTTCTACCACTAGAAATGCAGGAACATAATTTTATGTATTATAAATATATATATATGGTTATGAAATGATACTGCCTTTACGTTGCTGAAGGTCAGCAACATTTGTGAGCAGAGGGGTGCTTGAGAGTTCATTATGAAGGTAGATGTTCCTCACACCTGAACTACAGAGGTAATAGGACCTTTTAGTACTTGTGAGCACACATACAAGGTGGGTATTGCAAATTAGAATAAATATAGTAGGAGTCCTGTCTGTGTAGTGAGTAGCTAACTGCAGTTAGCTACTCACTACATTTATACTCTAGTATAAATGATTTCTTCAGTCGATGCTTTAACAGCATAATTCCAGTTCTTTTTTAGTGTAAATTTGTTAAATACATAGTCTGCCCATTCTACCTATAAGTTGGTAATTTTTCTGATAGTTTTTATAAGTTTTAGTTACATTTAATCAAAAATTCTAAATTCCAAATGAGCTGTTCAAGTTACTGGCAGTTTTTAGAACTTTACAAGTCTTACCTCATTCCCTATTTCATGGGGACACTGTAGTGTGAGGAGAGAACAGCATGTTTGGCTTAATTCAAATAAAGTAAACTTAGTGCAAACATTACACTGGAGCCATCTGTGGAGGTCTTTGTGTTTGGCAGTGAAAATCACTTGGTTTTAATTCTCTTTGCTGGGAGATAATGAAGATAATTTGTTTTAATACCTGGGGGCAACATTTTATCAAAGGTGATCACAAAGGTGATTTATCACCTTTCTGTCATTTCGTATCTCACTTTCATCAGTCTGTTTTGGCTAACTTTTATATAATATGACTAACCAGTCATATTTTAATTCAATCTCAGCTATTACTTCTTGATTTTTAACTTGCCTTTTGACTTGTACCATTCCATGACCTTGGATTTTCAGGTGTTCTAGAATTGTTCTAAGATGTTCTACTTAGGAACTGTATCTGCACAGAATATATAGGTGGCAGATAGATTCCTCTGTGTTTGCACTGACTTCTGTTAGTCTCTCAGTGGAGGGGACAATTACCTGTGCTTAGTAATGCTATTGATGAAATGATGTGTAATAACATACAATATCCTGTGAATGGCAATGCAGGAAAACATCAATTTGAAATTTTCAGTTGATTGCTTCCTTAATACCTTGAATACACCTCTGTTGCTCTAATGCACCATATTACATTATGTGGTACTTCTAAGCTCCCTGCAATGCCGAGGGAGGCAAGGAAAAAAGCTTCCGAAACCTCCCTGAGGATCTAGTAACATGCTGCATTCAAGCCTATACCAACTTCATGTGGCATTTAAAAAGCCACTTCTAATATGATGTCTCACCATTCATTCTTATTTGTGAAGAATGCAAATTCTACTCAAGTTTTTAAAATAACTTTTAAATTTTGCTTCTGCTAAGGACTTACTTGAACATGAGTTCTACTGAAAATGCTTTTGAAACCGGCCCACAGAGCAGAACAGTATTTAGGACAAACTCATTCAGAGAGCAGAGAACAACAGGTTTTCCCATTCCCATCTGGAATCTGCTGCTTTGGAATATTTGTGTTTGGCTTAAGATGTCTTTCATATTTGCTATAAGTCCATGACTAACTTTGTGCTCCTGTAGCCTTAAGGCTTGGGAGAAAATCTAAAGGAATTTTTCATTAATCTGAAAACTTTGTTTAGTTCTAGTGTCAGCTTCAGGATGCTGTGGAAGCCCAAGGGATTGGTTTACAACAGTCCTATTTGGTCTGCATTAGACTACTGCAAGTTGCACTTTTAATTCAGGTGTTAGGAGCTTCTGCTAGATAAAGTGACTGTACTCATCCCAGCGGATCATTACCTAGCACTAGTATCTGTCTGCTTCCACAGCTGCTGTAGAGTTCAGACTTTAGTCTTGGTACCTAAGTTGTGATTACAAGAGAAGTAATCCCTGTTAGATAGTAAAGGGAACATAGCATGTACAGTGTTTATAACACTTCTGTTTAATTTTTCAGGAAAGTGAAAGTCATTCCTAAATCTCAGGACTGTAGACTATATGTCTATACCCTTTTGTAGAGTGTGTATTTGTAGCCAATGTGCCTTTTTGACAAATAAAGCAGCTTGAAAGCATTTTGTGTCCACAATTTTATATATATATATATATATATATATTTTTTTTTTAACTTCAACATAGTTTTTGGCTGAAAGATCACATAAAAGCTGCAGTACATCTTATCTAAAGATGATTTTATGTGAGTAAAAAAGACCTAGAGTTACCTGTTTCTGATAGTGTTATTTGTGCCGGTACACTTATTATGTTGTTTTTAATTCAAGAGTCCTGTACAAATTTTTCTGTAAGTGATGGCAGAGCTATTATATATAAGCTGCCAGTGAACTTTCAGTACATTAGTACATTGTTTCCTTGCAATTATGTTACAAAAGAATTGTATTGCTGTCTTTCATTCTCTCATTGGCACTTGCATCGCCATAGTTGAACCATTAACCATAGCTGATCAGATTGTCTTCATAGCTCAAAGCAGTAGTCTCATGTAAATAGGTATGCTGAGAAGACAATGTGCTCCTTATTAAATTAAACTGAAAACATAGTGTGTGTATGTAGGGTTACAATTCTTATCCCTTTTTGCTGTCAGATTCTTACGGAAGTGCCTCTAGGGATGTTTTGTGCAGAGAATGTATGTGACCTGAGTGTGAGAGGGGACACCTTACCCTCAGAGCCGTCTGTGCAGGGAATAGATGAAATGATTTCATGTGTTGCAGGTGAGAGCAGAAACAGAGTAGTCCACAGCTAGGGAGAAGACCTACATTGTGAGACACCAGGAAATGATTACTTTTGTCTTAGTTTCCTTCATGGTCACCAAGATCTGACTGGTACTCTTCATAAAGTATGTACCAAGGGGAATGTGTTGGGTGACTGAAAATAAAGTTGGATTCCTTGGCTTATCTGAGTTGGGATTGGTGGGGTTTCAAGCAATAAGCAAGGGGAGGGAGGGATGGTACTTCTCTTTTCTGTAGTTACTTGCTTCAAGAACTGTTAATTATATTAATGTAAATCAATTACTAAGGCACACCCAACACACACTGCTTATCTCTGCCAATGTCATTTTCACCTGCTCCAGGTGACCAGTTCTCTTTTGTTATAGTCGTCCTCCTGAGATTACCCTATCATGCTGCTTTGCACAGCAGCTTCATACTTCACCCAGCAGCTGTCACACTGTCCTTCAGGTGAGGCATGGCTCTGAAATGACAACTCTTTGGGTGGTATGTTTGCCAAAATTAGCGTTCTTTAAATAGGACACCACAGCCTGTTCACCATGGAGAATGAGTGGAAGTAGATGCATTTTCTAACAAGGAGGGTTGTGTGTGTGCTTATAAAATCACTTTGTTTACAGCTTTGGGACCCTGGGAGCTAAAAACACATTGTAAATTGAAATTAATAGTTTTGTTGTTTCTTTGAGATATGCTCTGGTATTCTGAGATCATAAAGTGTACTAACACCTATGCAAAAGTTTTAAGTTTTATAATTCTATCATGGTAAAATTGAAAAAGCAAAGATGGAAGAATAAATTTTTAAGAAAAATTATCCCAACCACACGTCTGCCATTTTACAATGTGTATCTGGATATGTCCTGTATTTTCTAACAGTTACCTTACCATGGAGAAGTGGTGATCTCTGTATTTCTAGGTATAGCAGCATGAGGCTTGTTTTAGCACTTAGGCTGAGAAGAGCCGTGTTCAGCATATGTACAGGGAAGGAAATTGCACGTTAATTTGAAGTCTCCACATGGTGAAGAAATATAATTAGTGAAATAGTTAAGCAGAATGCAAGCATGGACCTATCTAATGTTAAAATAATAAAGCCCTTGTTTGGAACTAGGGCATTCAGTTATATACATATTGATGTTATAGGTTCACTGTGGGGGAAAAAGGGGCCCACACATAATTTTAAAAAGAACTAAGCACATCACAACCTGTAAGGTCTTTATTCTGGCTAAAACAGACATAGATGGGATTAAAGAGATTACTGATTAACCCAGAAATCTCTGATTTAAATCCCAAATTCACATGATTTCAAATGCAGAATTATTGGCACAGTATCAAAAGGCAGGTAGACTTTTTTAAGCTTAACTGGACATGAAAGCACATTTACCGGAAGGTTCCATTTTAATACCACAAACCTTCTACTTTTCTATCAACATTTTTATCAAAGAGGTGAGTGATTATCACAACAAAGCAGAGTCAAGTTTAGGAATTCTTAATCTGGTTGTGCCTCAGAGGAAGGAGAAGAGTTTTTTCTGTAGCTTTAAAACATTCTATGGAACTAAAAAGGAATTTCCTTTACATTATAATCAAGTTTAAGATTAACAGCCAAGCTTTACCAGCCTGGTATATGACTTTTCTTGTCTTTGAATCTTTCTGGAATAAATTTTTGATTTACCACTGTCTTGCTAGAGCTGGAGCTTGTCTTTTTTTCCTTTATTTATATTCAAAATTAAGGAAAATCTCCCTGTGTACATTGGAAGCTATTTCAACTTACATTCAAACTGATTTTGGAATATTGGAAATTAAAAATGGAATTAGTATGTAAAATATAACTGAAAATGTGTAAAAGGAACTGTGTAAATTGCAATAGAATTAATTTTATTTTTTGTAGATCTGTGTTCCATGACTATGGATATATAGAATATATGTTTTAACTATAAAAAATGTGCACATATAGATGTGTCTTGCAGCATCTCTAAACTCCTAGCACAGTTATGTTTCTTTGTTAAGGCATTTATAAACTCTTCTATTACAGCCTGTCAATATACCTTAGTTTAAATCAGTGATGTAAAATCTGGATGGCAACCTGAACCAGATCTCAGTTTATCTCAGGCTAGTCCCTTGTAAGCTCTATTAACTCAGACTGAGAAATAATAGCTAAAGTAGTGGAGTAGTGAATCAACAGTATTTTAAATCCTCCCCACTGGCTTTGTAAGAGAATCCAGGCTGTTTATAATGCTATTATTTCTTGTCAGAATTCTAAGTGCCACTCTGTACAGCTGGAAATAAAGATGATGTATTTCAGGGCTTGGGTAACATCTTTTTTTTCTTTAATTGACAGCATATTAAAGCATTGTTGGTGCTTGGTGTGGGATGTTTTTTCCCCTTTCATTCCTATATTATTTATGCTGAATAATTTATACAGCTAAGAATTTGACTTCTGATCTAATAATTTACTATTTTTGATCAAAATCAGTTTTGCTGGCATTCCTAATACTTATCAAGAATAATAAAATTTTTAGAGAAGTATAAATGACAGGAGTTTCCTTTCGTCATATCCATTTTTGTAATACAACACCTGGGACTTTTTTCTATTGCTTTGCATTTTAAGGGGCGGGGAAATGCTGAGAACAGCTTTCCCGAGGGTTTTGCTCCCCCGAAGTTAACTGAGAGCAGTGAACACTGCTGTTGGGAGGGAGAAGCTGACAGAAGTGACTCTCAGAGTGCGTGTGACTACTGTAAAGGCACGTGTGTGTCTCTGCCTCTGGCTCACCCTCCCGAGCTGGCTTCTGGGGAAGTCTCGGGAAAGGACGAGCGCAGCAAAGGGTTAACTTTTTACTATCAACCTCAGAAAGGCACATTTGCAATCCCTCCCAGCCTCGTCTTCCTTTTTACACCTCGCTAGCTCACCGCTGCTCCTCACTTCAGTGCAGATCCTTTGACCTAAGCAGATTATTGTAGACGCATGAAGGACACTGCAAGCCATCCTGTGCTTTTAAAGGAGGAGATTTTGGCTCCAAAATAGGACACTAAGCTTTTCAGCCTTCTGCTGCTGTACCTAGCGAGCACGCGGCGGTGTCTGGGGGTGCTCGCTGGACTCCCGGGGAAGCGGATGGGAAACAAAAGCACAAGTGGCAGCTGCTGCAAATGTGGGAGCCTGTGCCGCTGGCGGGAAGCGATTGCTAATGAGGGCCTGTGAGACCTGGGTTTCCTTGGTTTCCATGACACTTATTAGGTAACACAGAAATTGAATTGTCTCCCACAGTGCTCTTGGGGGATGCTGGTATGGCGGGGTGCTCCAGGGACACAGACTTGCAGCAACTCATCACTCTAAGCATGTGAAACTCCCTGGATTGTTGTGCCTTACTTCTTTGTTCGCTGTCTCTCGCCTGTGTTTGCAATTTGCTCTGCTTTGTTGATTTCTTTATTTCTTTTGGTGGAAGACCCTGGCTACACCGTTTCTCAAATAATATTTTCCCCTTTTTATTTAGAGCTGAGCTTGGCAAAGAGAGGATATGAACAATTATACAGGTGGGCTACTCGGGGGGAGTGAAGATATAAGGCATCCAAACAGGTACTGGCAACCTGCAGCTCTGTAAAAATGCCGCTCCAGCAGATTTCTGTAGTTCCAGCGCGGGAGACTGCCAGCAATGGGAGAAGTTCAATGGGCACAAACAAAGAGAAGAGCAAGGAAGTGGAGGTAAGAGGAAGGTTTCAGTTTGCTGGGACAGGGTGAGTGTGTGTGCCTTTGGCAGGCAGCGGGCTTGGCTGCGGAGCGGGATGCGGCGCGGCTGGAGCGCTGCAGGGCGCTCAGGGGGGCAGCGGCAGCACACTGCGGGGATGCTGTGACAGCAGCACCTCAGCCTGACGGGGACCAGGAGCCTGCTTCAGAAGTAAAATAAATACCTGAAGGAAGTTGCGGACTGCATCAGGGGTGTTTTTAACATTTACGTTTAAATGAGTGCAGCCTGCTAGTATCGGCAGTCACTGTTCTTTATAAGCTGTCAAGTAGCAGTTCCTTTACAATAGGATGGATGAAAAAGTAGTTTCGGTAAAATTTCTGTCTTTGTTTAAAACCAACAAAAACAGTGTACTAAAGCCTGTCTTTCTAATGTGCGTGCGCATAAACTCTGTAACTTAGTCTTTTTAGCATTTAAAAGGCATCAGTGTTTTGTTTCTTGTCTCTTGACTTTCTTTGATTCATAAACATACAGAAGTGTTGTTTCATCAGTAATTACTGTATCTGGTTGTCTCCCAGTGAAGAAGAAACTGTAGGTTCATATCACATTATTGATTACTACAAAAAATAGTCAGTGCAATTTTAATGGTATTTTTACCTATAGGAATCTCTTTTCCTATGTGTAGTTTAAACATGTATTGTGCAAAACCAGGAAAAAAAAAGTGCGTCCCTTCCAAACCCAAAACATAAGTAGTCTGTTGATAGACACAGCAGTAAACGTATGTAACACAGACATCTGCTTTTTACAGACATGTTTCTTGTCTCTGTGCTTTTCTTTTCCACTTGCTGTATGGAAACCAAGGAACTATTGGGAAAACAAACATGATGTCTTTTAAGTATTGTCTGAGAGACCGTGACAAACTGCATCCCTGAATGAAGTCTTTCTTCTTGTGCATTGTGTGACATAGTTTTCAGGAAATTGTGAAGTTCAACAGATGGTTGATATTCACAACAGGTCTGTGTGACTGTGGAAAAGTATTATTTGGGTTTTTTTTTTTAATTTTTAAATTTAAGATAATATTTTTGCTCAATATTTGGCTATGACAAGTTCACTGAAAAATAATTTTCTGTTTTTCATTTGAGCACTTTGGTATAAGTAGCACCCTTCCCTGGAAATAGTTTCCAGTTGTTAACTGGTAGCACAGTCATAAGAGTCATAGTATTTTGGGATTTCTGTCCTGAAGTGGAAAATTTTGGTTTGGTTTTATGCTTTCATTAATTGGTTAAAGATGAAGGTTCAGTATTCAGTTGTATTAAAGCTCAAGGTGTGAAAAGCAGAAATATATCACGTTACCTGGCTTAAATTGTTCTCTGGATTCTTGTTTCAATTTGATTATTAGCATTAACTGAAGAATATATACAATATTCACACTGGAGTCAGATAAATGCAGACTTAATTTAGAGGGTGGGGGGGAAGTGTGGGGATTCTGAGTTGTGAGAATCATCTCATGCACTTTTCTGTTTTGGTTTTTTTTTTCCCCCTTGAGGGCTGGGTTGCATCATTTTAGCAAGGCTCCAGTATCTCAGAAAACAGTTTCTTCTGGAATGTTGTGGAAGTTATATATCAGAAAAGAGCAAAATTACATGGATAACTAAGTTTACTAAATATCAAAAAAGTATCAAACACCAACCCTACAAAACTCCCAAGCAAACTTAAAGTACATCGTACTCATTGAAATGTATTTGCCAAACTGCTTTCTGCTGGTCAGAGGCTAATCATCCTGCTTGAATTTCTGCTTATCCTATAAGGCTTATGGCTGGAATTTATATAGTGTAAAAACTCCCTAGTGCTATTGATGGAGATAGTAGCCCAAGCAGTAAAGACTGTTTTTCCCATAATATCTACTTGTGTAAATTACGATGATGTTCAGGTTTGTTTTGTGGATGCAATTTGAGAGTAGTGAACCAGCCTTTTTTATTGTCTAGACAGAGGTTGCTCAGGCTTATATAGATGGGGTTCCATCCCTGCAAATCCTGCAGAGTATGGTTCTCACAAAGAAAAATTCCCCTAGCTGGTACTCAGTGTTTGTGTTGGTGAGGGTCTTCTGGGTTCATGGTATTCTGATACTGTTTCTGCAAGTATCTGCTTCCTCTGCCTTTCCATTAGCAGGCTTTTTGAGGTGAAAGCTAAATAAAGTAGGTAAACAGCCTTCTAGCTGAGAGCATCAAGCTGGTTCAGGAAGACATGAAAAAAGGAAATGTCTGAAGGGTCTTCTAGTTGCTAGGGATAACAACTGTTAGGATTGTATGCCAAATCCTGTTATTGCTAAAGAATTTTATGTTCATACGACAGCATTCAAATTTATGAAGAAGCGTTCATCTTCTGTTTAATTGCAGAGCTGGATGCAGTGAACTGTTTCCAAGTTCACGATGATTCGTAAATCTGCCAAAGTCATACACAACTGAGGTTCTGAATGATGCGGCTCATTCTGTAATGCTGTTCTGTGATTTTTAGATGCTCATACACATGCTTTACCTGAAGGTTTTAATGTATGTCTGTACACACTTATAGATGATTGCCTAGCACTGATCTGTCATTCAGGGTGTTAAGTGCAGTATCACTTTGGAGCCCCAAGTGCCCATAGTGGACCTCTGGCCAATATTGGGAGTAGAGGTGTGATAACAATGGCTACAGGGAGTGTTTAGAGACACTCTTTCTATGCAGTGTCCTTTGTGGGAGTAAAAACTTTAGTGCAGGCTATTCCTGCAATTTTGCAGTGATTTGTCTCAATAATTAGCAGAAATTGTAGCTAACAATGGAATTTATATCAAATTTAGCTGTAGAGCCCCTTTGAATGTAGCCTAAAGATGCAGTAGGTTTTTTCCATAAGGAAGCAGTGAAGCTGGTGTTGAATAACCTATTGCAGCAACTGTACACTACATTTCTGTACTCAGGTATAATCTTCTGCTAGTTTGTTTCACTGATTTTAGAAAGCTTACCAGTCATTAATGCTACTAGTTTTGCCCCAAACATTTAAGTGTACAAGCTGTCTTCCTTAGTCTTTTAATAATGCAGTTGGCAAAGTTTGTTGCAGAAGTGAAGGCTAAAGTATAAAGTGCATTCAGAACATGATGTGGGCAAATTTTTTTTTATTAAGTAGTTAATTCAGATTTCTTCAATATTTGAGAAATAATACATTATGAAGTGTGGAATTGGGTTTCTGTGACAGAGAAAAACCTTGAGTGTCTGTTTTCAGAAGAATTTACCAATAGAACTGTTGTTCAAAGTGAATTAAGTCAGTAACCTAAGATCAAATTATGTCATTAGGACTCCAAATTTAGGGTTTTTTAAAATACATAGACTTCAGTGCCTTGAGACCAATGTCATGGTAATATATGACCCCCATTTTATATGTATATAATATTTCGACAGTTACCTTGAACTTCTGACTGATTTTCTCTGCTGTAGTAAAAAAAGGTAAAAGAAATGTATATGATTCCTGAAGAACATGGTTGATTAAATGCCTACTATAGCTCATAATTTTATTATTTGGTCATGAACATACACTGTGAAGTTCATAAAGTAGCCTCAGTTTACATTGGTTTTTGTATGGGCATGAATTATTATTCTAAATTTAGTTAAGTGCAGAAAGAAAATTTCATCCAGCGACAAAATTGGACAGGGCAGGTGAGTGAAGGTCAGCAAAAACACTAACACTAACCAAGAGTTTGCAGGAGTCATTGAATAAACTGCCATGACTACTGTGGAAAGCTAGACTTGAATGTTGTACACTCAGAGTGGTAGGAGCAAGTTTATAAAAGCCGAAAATTGTCAAGATATGGTAGAGAACGTGCTCCTTGATGCCAAACGAAATGAGTAGATACTACACCTTTTCAGCTTAAGCACTCTTCAATACATGGTACTGCAAAATTTACATGTTACATGAAGGTAAAAACTTCAGAGTAGAAGATAACCTTAATGAGGAAAGAGGTGGCAAACATCAGTCAGTCTTGATTTGGTTTCTTTGCAAGACTTTGATTAAGAGAAAAGAACCCCAACCAAACAGTCTTTGTAATACAGTTTTTGGACACATTCATATGCTAGTATGACTTGTTATAGTGGTGAGTCTAATGCTGTTACCCCAAAACCTAACCCAATATCTTAAAGATATTATAAAATTTGGTATTCTAGAGTTAGCAAGTAACAAATTAGCCATGTTATTATTGCTTTATTTTTAGTTTTGATTCTTTGCTCATAAATGGTTTTTTTCTTATGCCTACTGTGTTTCTCTGGTCTTAATATTCTGGTAGAGGTGATGATGACTATTAGTTTCCTTCACAGAATGCAATAAATTGCAAGGAGGAATCCTCACTCCCCTGTATGTTGTACTTTGGCCTGAAATTTAGTTCTACACTCTGCACAGTTCTGTGCTGTGAAGGAAACTTTGGGCCTCTCTGTTCATCAGTGTTTTCATGTTCTACCTTCCTAAAAGCAGTAAGACAGAACAAGACCTGTGACTATGGAGGCTTTAAATGTTACCAGGCAAATGCTTGGCATTTATGAAGGAGTGTAGTACGTTGGATTTGAACTTGATAGTTTTTCTGTACAGTTTGTGCCTTAAAGAGAAAAAAATATGTTGCTCAAAATTATGTATGCTCATTTATTATGTAGAGCATGTGTGTTTTTTGTAATGAGATATTCAAGTCAGAATTGGGACAGAAACCAAAGGGGTCTTGTGAATGGCACTTTTGAGTAGCTGCTAATATTTATTTTAAGCTCCAGACTAGAGTAACTGCTGATGTTTGCCTTAAAGCTTGTAAATGGTTTAGGAGGAATTGACGTGTTTTGTAAAGGAGGAAGCAGTGGCTAAATGTTATTGATGGGAATGAATTGTTTTACATTTATCTATGTTATCTCACTTGTTACCTACTTAATTTTAAGTAGATGTAATGATAGATGAAATATTTTTGAAGGCTTAGACTTTCTTACTTGCTGCAAAGAAAGTGCTTTTGCATTTCTGTTAAATGATTTTCATGGCAGTTGTGAAGTACATATGGGGATATTTGATACTTGAAATATGTCTGTAATTAAGGAAAAAAGGTAAAGGCTTTAAATGTTGATGTTGTTTTATTGCCTTACAACTTTAAGTCAAACAACATATTGGGGTTTTGGGTGGGGTTTTTTTTAGGGTTTTTTGTTGTTGTTGTTTTTGTTTTGGTTTGGGTTTGGTTTGGGTTTTTTTGTGTTTTTTTTTTTTTTTTTTTTTTTTTTTTTTTTTTTTTTTGTCTGGTTTTGTTTTTGGGTTTGTGTGTGTGTTTTGTTTGGTTTTTGCTTTTACATAGGGAGGCATAATGTTTAGTGTAGTTAAATTTGTTAGTGGCTTTGATCACTTTATCAAAGATTGAAAATAGTGTAACTCCCTAATGTGTGACAATTTCACTTATATCAGTACTAATGAAATGGCTTAAGGCATGTAATGTAAGGAATAAAAGTCTTAGACTTGCAGGATGTTGATGAAATAATTCGTAAGCCAGATAGATGATTTTGGTTTAGTGGCTGATTACCTCACATTTGAAAAATTTCTTAGGTGTAATTTAACAGATAAATAGAAATGGTCATTTATTACCTAAAATACAATGGGATTTTTTTTTTTTTTTCCTATGGGAAGGGTAAGGATGTTTGTTTTTAATGACAGCTGTCTGGGAAGAGTCATGTAATTACAGTCTTTTTAGGAGGTATGATTTTTTTTTTTATTCAGCAGGAGATGTGGGGGTGGGAGAATGGTAAGGGGAAGATCTAGTATATGAATCAGATTACTGATGTACTCTGACATGTATTGCTTTCCATTCATAGTTTTTCTTAATGGAAAGCTCATGTTGAACATGATGTCATGCACAATTTATGACAAAATCTCTAATCCTGTTTATCATCAATATTTTATGGTATTTCTTCTTTTCTTGAGATGACCATTGTTTGGACTTCAATGCTATGTTTGCATGGAAATCCAACTGCATCTGCAGTTTAAGACACTTACTAGTGAAATTTTTCTGTATTTTGTGATGATAGATTGCTCCTGTGAACAATGGTTGAAGTGATCCCAAAGTACATCCATAAATCAGCCTGTGGCATGCTTAGTTATCTTTAAGATGCTTTAGAAAATTAAGTTTCTTATCAGTAAGTCTTCTGGTCCCTGTTTGGGAACTATTATTATTTTGGTCTGCCATGTGATGCTTATGACAAGCAATTTCATGATAGTGAGAGAAATGGGAAATGTTAACATGCTAGGTTTGTTATAATAATTTTGAGACATTGTTTCTTTTTTATATTTCTGGACATTGTTTCTTTTTTATATTTCTGTGAATAAAAACATTACTGTGTTACCAGTCAGAAAATAAGAGATTCCTTGCTGTGCTTTTATTAGCATGCTTTGGGATAATGCAATTCTTTATAGGCTGCTTCTCCTGATAAGATTATGCAAAGGCTACTGGCTGCATGGTTATTTTTTTTTTTTGGTCAGGCTTGTTATGAAAAGTCTGTAAAAGCATATTTCTCCAATTTGCTGTGTATTGACTAAGCATCCAATACCAGTATTGATTTTAAAATTGATCTTTTCACTGATAAAGAATTTCAAGCTCAAGATTCCATGTCTCTGTAGACTTCTACCTCTTTACGTCTGTAGCCAGTGCTTACAATCTGTTGGCACGTTTTTTGTTGCTACTGAAGTCTGACTACAAGTCTCATGAAGAAAGCTTTTATAATTCCTTTTATCTCTGGAATTCCCAGTTCCAATAAATTGAATTGGGCTTGTGTGTATCGTTTTCCTCTCCCACTCTAAAATGCCTCTGAGTTTAAAATATTAAGCTTCAGTTTTCATTTAATTTGGATATCTCAAAAGTTAATCTGAGGTTTTAGAGAGGAAGAGCTTCCATATTAAAATTAATTGTAGAATTTTTCTGCTAAACAGTGTTTTTTAAAAATAAATGCAAAACCCCAACAAACCAGAACCACGAACACAAAAGTTTTCCATCTTTAACTGATGGTTGTTTGTCTTGTCTTCAGCTATAAGCTTCTGTACTTTAGTTTCATGACTTACTTGGGTCCTGAATTATATTGAAGCAATGTCTGTAATTGAGAGAGTTTGCAGAACATGTTGTAGTCCCTAAACTTGGTAGCTGAATAGGGTACCAGGAGCTGGATACAGTTCAGGAAGCTGAAAAACAAATCATTTACTCTAGGTACCTTTCACACTGGTTTCCATTATTAACAGTGTTCTGTGAACTGTTTGCCCTGGTGGAGATGCTTTTCTTCTGAGCAGTTGGTGTGTCACCATAAAGTTCAAATGCAAGTTATCAAAGTAAGAACTTTGTCATCAGCAAAGCCTGTGTCCCAAGACCCATTTTAAAGAAGTGTTTTTGTATCTAGTCAGCATTTTTAAAAATAGCTTCCCTGGTCACATGTACTCTACCATATCTTGTTCTGTTTAAAGACAACTCTCAGGCATTGAAATCTGGTTGTTGGCAACTATTTGATTAGTTAGGAAATAATACAATAGAGGCTCAAATTGCTTGAATATACTACCAGCTTTGCAAAACTGATGCTAACCTGATAGGTTTCTCCAGTTTCATCTGAATCTAGCTATCTGAACAAGAAATTTAAAGATCCTCTTTATTCGGGCATATCAAATTCTATAAAATTATTACTATTAATACTAAATTGTTATTATTGACAGTAGTACTTATTTCTTAATAACCATGAATAAAATAATGTTGAGTTTTTGTATGGTTTTTTTTTTTTTCTAAGGTAGAGAGAGAACACTTGTCTAACTTAAGGGTCTTTCTCAAAGACAATGTGAATGTTCCTCAGTCTTACCATGAAAGAGAAAGATTATTTTCTGTCTAGTGGAGACAACACTTTCAGCTCATATCACCAGATTTGGAAGCTTTCTGGCTTCAGAGAATTTTTATAAGCGTGTTAGAAATGCAATTCTAGCTTCTGCAGTGTGCACATGTGTGAAGTACTCAAATTGCATGAGGCTTGTTGATTCTTGTCTTTTAAAATGAAGTGGTTATTGCAGAACTGCTGAATTCTGTACTTAGAGATGAAGGCATTTTTCCACCACAAGAGAGATCACCCAGGGTCTGTCACAGCCCCTGGCCTTCCCTCTGCTGCAAAGGCTTTTCTTGTGTCTAGAAACAATTTTCATAAAATACACACATCTCTTAGCTTCTATTTATATGTACATTTGTAACTTTATTATTTTGAGGTTTTCTTCATTAATTCTTTTAACTATTATTTTCAATAAAAAGGCAAGATTTTGTATTGGAGAGTGTAATTTGACAGTGTAACCTTACTGTTAATGGAATACAAACATCAGGTGTTTTGCATTCCAGGCTGGAATAATTTGACTTTAATAAGAAGATGGAGGATGGCTCCCAGTCTACTTTGAAGTATCAGTATTCTTTCAACTCTTCTCTTAGACTTTGAATACATGAGATTCAGGACTTCATTTCCCTATGAGTCCTGCCTTTTAAAATTGTGGCAGCGGGAACAGTATGTGTAGACAGTGGAAGAATTTCCTTGTTCAGAATATGTTTCTTAGGACTACCTGTGTTGTGGAATGAAACTTTTCAGTTGTTAGCATGTCCATACTTCATTTATGTCAGTTATTAGCCAAGTGTGTCCAGCTATGGAGTCATAGGATTATGTGAATATAAAAGGTTGAATTATTTTAATGCCAGTAATAAGAAAACTGTCTCCTGGAATGATTAGGTGCATGTCTTAACCCCCTGACATGGGATCCTAAGGAAACCCTTTTAGTTCACTCACTAGATATATTTGAGATTACAGCTGTATTTTACAGTATTATCATGCTGAAACAGTTTAAAGTAGTTACAGTGATGCCTTATTGATAAATGCTTGTCTTATTAGAGAGATTTGTTGTCTAGTGCCAGCCCAAATAGAAAACCCCCACACTGTTATTTCTCCTAAAATATCATGCTTGCAGATGCTTAAAGGGAAGCTTTTTCATCCTGTGCTCTACCACTACTGCAGTAGCCTGTTGAAATGGCTTTGTTGTTTTGAGAGGGATAAAGATGCAGCAAACACTTTGCCCTCTTAGTACTCCCTGTGCTTGTGGGCAGGAAATCAGAAACCTTCATTTCAGTACAGGATATAAATGTCAAGTATTCAGTGCAAGAACAAAATGAAGTGAAGATAAGAGTCAGACAATAATGCCAGGTTAGTATTTCTAAGTTTTAGCTATATTCAGCCCATTTACTTCAGACACAGTCTTTCTTGGAGAGGAAAACAAAATGCTTCTGATCACTTGACTTCTCCAGTGGTAGGCATTATCACGGGACAGACAGTTAACTGGTCAAACCTTGTGAAAACAGTGTTGGTGAAATAAGTGTTTGCCTTTTTGGCAGTGACCCCTGCAGTGCTGGTGAGTAGGCACAGGATGTCTGAGCGTGCTGTATCCCACACTGGGTGCAGCTGGGGAGTGCTGTGGTTGGGCACTGTGCGTGGCCCAGAGAGGAGTCCGTTTGGTAGCTCTGAATGCTGTGTGCCTGGAAGGACTCTCTATCTGCAATTTTCTAACCACTTCTAGCCTTTCCCTCTGAATACAAGAGCTCAGACACAGGTGGGAATGTGAATTGTTTTTCCAGAACCGTCTGACAGTGCTGTCTCACTGTTATAGATGGGCAGTGACAGGAATGCCTGTTAAGACCCTCTAATGCTGCTGCAGTCTCCTCCAGTGAGGAAAGGAGGTCACAGCATGCACAGGGCAGTGCTGCTGTGAGCTCAGCCTATCCACATGCTGTGCCTGAAATCTGTTTCAAGTCTCATTAGTGAGGAATGCCCAGTGTAGCCCCTGTCTGCAGGTAGTGTGCTTTGGCCCTCCTGAGCCACAGTGAGAGTACTGAATGCTGGTTTGCTGATGGTCCTCTTCAGAGGATCCATGGACAACCATTTAATGCATGAAAATAGTGTTATTTTTGATGGAAGTTTTTCTGCTGTATTTCTTCCTACTCCCTCTGTTATCTATGAATGCTGTTCTTCGACAATTTGATGGACTACACTTGATGGACATCTTGCAATGCTCTGACTTTGGTTCTAATTCCAGATGTAATTTTCTGTGCTTTCATTTTTCTCCTCTGAAGTAAGTGTGGCACTGCTTCTTCTGCTTTCACAGAACATTATGAAATCCCCAGTGAAGTCCATTTTCTAAGGGATGTGCATGTGTTGTGTTGTTTCCCGTGGATGGATCCTGTAGGTAAAAAGTTTCCATGGAAACAATAAGTCCTTATGCTCCTACTGTTCCCACATAATTGTGAAAGTTCTGTGCATATGGTACAGTTTGGATCAACCTATTTCTTATGTGGAGACTCCATGCCTTTTGCCATGTTAAGTTTTGTTTAAAATACAAATGTTAGTCACTTATCTCTTGTGCATGTGTTGAGTGTGGTTGAGAATTTGGACTATTTATTTCACCGTCCATTTAAAATTTCTGAACATTAACACATAAGAACTAAAATCATAAATTATAAAAAATTGGAAGACTAATAGTAGAGTTTGATGTCTTTTAATTGTTTGAGTGTTTGGGGATTATTTTTTTATTCAGCAATACGGTCTTTCTTTTCTGTGATTTATATGTTCATAAATCATGTTACTGCTCTTCTGTGTCTTCGGCAGATAGGTAGAAGGGCAGTTTAACATTTACATAAGTTATTTCGAGATTCTAGTATTCCAGTCAGGCTCACAGTCTGTATTTCTGATAACATGCAATACTCGGTAGACTGGTCATGATAGTGCTGTCAAACCAAATGTGCAAGGAGTTAAAAAGAATCACCTTTTAAAGAGATGGTAGGCTGAAAGATCATCATTCAGAATTGCCTGCTTCAAAACATTTCAAACTAAAGAAAAAGTCAAACCATTCAGAATAGCTTTTGCATATTTTCACGGATTGTCTTATCAAGATTTTCTCTGCAATCTTAAATGCAAGGCAATGGCTTGTAAGAGAGATTTGGCATTCTTGCTCAATAATACAACTCTAAGAATGTTTATTGTTTTTTGTTACTTCCAGAAGTAAAGTTTCAGCATCTGATACCAGCTAACCTGGACAGAAGATTTTGAGTTCATTTAAGAGCTTAATACAGAACACTCTGCTTTTGAATTGCTGCTGTCCAGATGTTTTAGGAGAAATATGACAAAATCAATTTTCACTCTGAAGCTAATGTAGCCTTTATTGTCAAACAACTAAACTTAAACAAATAGATTATGGTATGACTGGGAATAGCTCCTCTGGTGCCACACTTCACAATGCTACCCTAACACAAGTGACCTGTTCTTTAAAACTTTGAGGTTATCACTTTCGTGTCTGTTCCGAAAAAATGGTTAACCTCCACCATTTTGCTAAACTCAATTTATTCTGAATTAGGGTAAAATTTAAACATCTGATGATTGGGTTGTTGATTCATATTTTTTGCTAAAATGATTATCCCAGTTAATATAAAATCTCTGTATGATAGCTTAATATACAGATGAGTGCAGGTGAAGTGGGTCTGACTGATGTTAGACTAAGCTCTTCACCATGGTGTCTATTTTTTTTTTTTTTTTTCTTTTGGAAGCCCTACATTAAGACTTGATACTTTCTGGTGTGCAGAAGCATATTCTGTTTGCCATTCACTTTTGGGCAGAATGGTGTTTGGCGCTGAGTAGAATCAGAAGGGTGGAATGTTTAAGATACAAAAGCTGGACCTCTACTACTAGTGAAGTATTACTCTGTTCAAAATAAAAACAAGCAAACCCTGCTGACGTTCTAGCTCTTCTATTAAGTAATTAGTCAAAGTAGACCTAGCCTTGAAATCAAACCTTTTGACTGCAAAATAGGTTTTATGTCTCCTTACGTTACTGATAATGAAAATTTTGGTGACACTGAAAATAATAATGTAATGTTATGTGTCACCTAAGTTTAAGTGGCATTTTAAGACATAATAGTGTGTCTGAGTTCTCCCATCTGAAGTGCAGATACCTATTCCCAATTTTGTGCTGCTTCAGTTTAATGAGAGAAAAAAACTAAACGGTATTTCTTTGCTCTTTATTCTGCCTGAATTGCTGCTAAAATATTTAATGGTGAACTACCACTTCAGATATAATTTGTAGAAACAGATTCACTTACTGTCCTTTCCATGATGAAGAATAAAAAAACAACTTTTATCACTATTTGTCTGTATCTTTTCCTTCATTATTTGCTTTGCATGTTGGTGTGTGTGCTGAGGGCTTCTCGGTTGTTAATTGTGCTGTCTTTTATGGTGTATGTTGGCTGCTGAAGCTATGTTCAATATGTTTTCTGAATAACTAGCTTTTTTTTAAACAAAGATTTCTTTTTTTTTTTTTTGGGGTGGTGTGGCATTTAGGGTGTGTTTGTTTGTTTTGGTTGTTTTTTTTTTTTTCACATGATGAGCTTTGGCTGTTCTACATCATTGGTACCTTTGCTTTATCTAATGGTCTTGATTATTTCTGCTCATTGAGTGCTGTATGAAGGAGTCATTTTGGTTAAAAAAATTGGTTCTAAAAGGAATACTAAATCTGTTCTATGCCAGTGATTCTCCACCAGTGTATCGATTGTTTTTCTGTCTCTTCCAACAATTTGTAGGGTGGGGTTTTTCATGGCAGTTCCAAAGGGGATTTTTTTATGCCTCATGCAGCTACCTGTGGTATAATTTATCTAAAATTGTAACAAATGGAGACCATCAGATATGGCTAAAAGCCCCTTTAAGATAATCATGAAAAGTATTTACTTGTGACTGACAGAAAATCAAGATTTGAAAAACTTGGGTCTTGGGCAAAGACTTGCCCATATTTACTCATTTTTTGATGAAAAGAGCTGTTTTTTAAAACATGGAGGAAGGGTGGCAGTTTCAGGGTAACGAACAAATCTATTTTATGCACAAAGCAACAGGGAACCTTTAGCAGGTGTCCTCATAAAGTCAGTTACAGTTGGTATAATGTTAGGGCCACCAAAAATGACATTTTAAAACATTGGCCTTCACTTCTACACCTGAAAATACATGTCTGAATAGCAATTATTTGTCATGCATGTAAAATTGTGGATATAAAAACAGCGGAGCGTGTCACTGGGAAAATCAATTCTAAACACTTTGTGCACTGAGTAGATGCTCCATAAAATTTATCTTACACAAAAGGAAAAAAATGCATGGGCCATAAAGAAGTGTAGAGAAGAACTGCCACCTGTAATTTTGCCTATTTTTTTCTGTGGAAGAGCAGAAAGGTTTGAAGGAAAAAAGCTATCAAAAACTCCCCACTTTGCAGAGCTGAGCAGCTGGTAGAAGGTGCCTCTTGACAAAGCTGGCAAGATTGATCCTGTTATTACTATGAATTTGTACAACGTTAATGATTGTTGGGGAGCAGCAGTCTGCAACTGGAAGATGCCAGGTGTATGTCCCTGCAAGTCTCCACAGTCTGGTTTCTGTGTGCAGAACTCTGGCATGCGTCAGAGAATGTAGTAGTTCTCTGACTTAATTACTTTTCCACAGTGTAAAGGGCATCTGAAGCTATTTCTGTAATTACATTTAAACTTCTTTTGTGTTTTGTTTGTTTTAATAGGAAACTTTCTTGAAGAAAGACTGAAATTATGCATGAAAGATGAAGCGATAACTCATTAAATAATTAAAACCTCCCATTTCAAACAGAAAAGAATATTGAAGCTCGTGATCAAGCATTTAGAATATCTGTATTATTTTTACCTAGTGTATGTGGAATTGATGAGTGGGAAATTGTTTTCAAATATTTCTCAATATCAATAATTAATCTTTGTGTGTTCTCCTTAAGTATTGTCCATGACTGCATAAAGTCAATACCTGTCTTCCTATATGACATTTCAAAATGAAGCCTAATGATACCTATTGTGTTCTTAGCTTTCAGATTTGGAGTAGTTGTTAAATGCAGAGTTGTATTACAGCATGAGATGTTTGACAGAATTTTCAGTTAATACTAAATACTACATAATCAGTGTCAGATTAAGTGGTTTTAATTTGCACAACTTTAAATAAGAAACATTTTAATTTAATCAAGAAACATATTATTGTAATATTTGATGATCCAGTAGTTCCCAACTCTCAGTAATATATTTAAAATGTGATGATGCCAAAATGTATTTAACCTGAGTGATTTTTGAAGTACCTGTTACTGCATTTTCAGGTCCCCCAGAGTGCAAATTCAATTGTTATTTCTTAGTGATATTATTGTGGATTTATGTGGGAAAGTTCTGCACATAAAATAGAATCTTTTAGAGGGGGGGGGGAAAAAAGTGTTTTCCCAGGAGAGTATAGATTGGTACCTGCAAGAACAGGAGTGTAGCATGGCATAGAAGTATTTGATAAAAAAATACAAACTAAATTGCAAACCAGAATGGTAGAGTGGGTTGACAGCAATTTCTCTTATAAGATTTCTTTTCTGTGAAATTGCCAGGTACTGTAAGGATGCACACACTGACCAAGTCTCCTGCCCCTCTAGCCCAGCTGAGTGGCACCATAAGTTGGGGGCAGAGGGCAGTTGCTCTGAAGGGTCCATGTGCTCAGTCCTAGCTTGCAGCTGGCTTTTTTGAATGATCAGCTACTCCACATCAGACTCAGCCCTCTGCATGGTTTGTGGCACCCATAGAGGGCCTTTCATTGATGGGCACCTTTCTCCTTTTTTTATTGGTTCCTGATGTGGGTGCTCAGATTAGGATGCCAATTTGCTTTGATGTTGTATGGCCCCCAGCTGATCTCTTTGATTTTTCCCCATGCATGTGAGGGCAATTCATCGTTGTTTCCTGGGTTACTATGACTCCCTGGACTCTCACCATGAAGACTTTAAAACAATGTAAAGTTGTATGACTGCTTTGTTTTCTTTCCTTGGACAGTCAGGAAACAAGATAGACCAAGATAGATTTGGGTCAGCCTTCCCTATGCCATTTACATGTGTTATCAGGAACAATTATATTTGTTTTTCAAATTGTCATCTAATTGGTGGGCATACCTGTGGTTCAGACTGTTTTTTATCTGAGTGATGCCTTCAAGTAAGCTTCTCCCCATGACACACTCATATATATGTGCATATACAAGGGTTTTTTCAGGAAGTTTGCTAAGATAACAAATTGGCAGTATTCATAGTTAATGCTGTTAAACACTTTTAGTTATGGGGGTGTTTTTTCTTGCTAAAAGTCTTGCTGAACTTTAACTTGTTGGCCCACATGCTCTGTGCTGTCTGTCAGTTGAAAAGATTCAGAAGAGATGGTACAGTTATCTCCCTGAATAAAACTAGGAAAATTACTTGCTTTGGTCATGTTTAAGATTTAAAATGAAAACATAAATGAAGTTTGTAGTCTTTGCTTACCTTTTGTTGATAGTATAACTAAGTAAACCTGCTAAAACCATTACAAAAAATTACTGCAATGAAAAAAAAAAAAATCAGTGATTTCCCCTCTGAAAGTATTAATTAAAAAACCCCACCTTTCAGAATACCTTAAGAATACACTCCAAGTATGGCTTAACTTTTTTTTTTTTTTTTTTAGCTTCATCATACAGTGGAAAGAAATTTAATTCTGAAATAATTTATAATGTGTTTTTTCTTGTTGTTTGAAGTTTTCTAAATAGGAAATAGGCAAGATGAATTTACATAGTAAACAGCTCGAGATGTATTTTCTTTACTTTTTGTTTTTCAATTCCTTTCACTTCTGACCTTATTTGTTTTTTTGATTCTTTTGTCAAACATTCAAATTTGATAGTTGCCTTTTTGCCTCAATTAAACACTGAAATGAGTTGTGTTTGACATGTAGTGACTGACAGCTCTTGAAATAATACTATTGTTTAGATTATTGCATGAGCTACAAACTGTTGAGTAATTTATGTGCTAACCCTTTACTTCCTTTCCAGATAATTGTAATAAGTCACATAGCAAAATTTGATCTGTCTTTAAAAGTTCATCTCTTTGGTTCCTGTTTTAATTGCAGTGTATTGGCCGTTCTGATAATGCAGATGATGCTGTTAAGTCAAAATGGTGATATTTACTGTGTGAAGAACAGTAATGGTGTTAATAAACCAACAACCATCTACCTGTAATTGTTTTATGATACATCTTTTTTTGCATAGGTTTCCTGACATACATCTCTCATTTGAAGTGCTCTTATTTTCAGCTGTAGTTTCACAGCTTTTGTTGCTGCAATGAGATGAATGTCAAATGATACAGTTAAATGCTGGTTTCCAACACAGAGTAGTTTAATAATTTGTCTGACCAAATAACACAAGAACATTATTTTCATTGCATTTTGAGGGTTGGTACTTCAAACTTCCGTCATCTGGGAGATATAAAAGATACTGACTAGCATAATTTGTATCTGATTCCCCATCCTTTCTCTCCATTCTCCTGTTAGAAAAGGCTGTAGCAGAAGGCTAAAAGCCAGCTAACATTTGGTGTTATACACATTTTATTTCTTTTTTTTTTTTTCCTTAGTAAGATCAGATGAAGATGTAGTAAATCAAGCCCATTAAAATTCTGAGTGTGCAGATCATTGCACAGGTTTTGTTTTTGCTTCAACAGACACCCTGTTATTTTACACTAAAGTGTACAGTCTTTTATATTCTTGGGTAGTCATTTGGAAATACTGTATGAGTTTTAAATTTGTTTCAGTATCATTAGTTGTAAAATTCCTGTCTTGCTCCCCACAGTTTGTTATCCAAAGACTTTCAACATCATCTGCTTCTAAAATGCAAAAGACCATGATGCCATTTGAAAGTAAACAATAAAAGTATAGCTGGACAGGTAAACCAGCAAAATTTACAGCCCTAATAAACCACGGCACATTTGAGAGGCTAATACAGATTTTTATTGTCTTGCACTGGGGATGTAATACTCTAATCCTTACAGCAGTTCCTTACCATGAATCCGAATTTCAATAAATGAAAACAGAATACAGTTTTGGTAGTTTTGAGTGCCTTTGATTATTATTTGTTAAATACAAAACTGATCATTCTCTAGAAAGCTTTAAGTCTTTAAGCAAAACAGTAATAAACTCTCTGCTCATCCTAGATATCTGCACAAAGAATATAGTTTCTGAGATCCCTTGAGGCCTTTTTCCATATATCCAGTAACAAATATGATAATGTTGATCCTACAAACATTTTCACTGTATTCCTTTTTTAATAATCAATTTTCATAACTGCAGTGACACAAAGATAAATATAAACAGGTCTTGCTCAGAAACATAGAGGAAATTATTGAAGAATGAGAGAAAAAGCAGTGCAACAATAGCAAATAAAATAATTTAGGGAAAGTGGATCCCTTACTGCAGGTCAATTTTACATATCTTCATTTTAGAAAGATCTGTTATTTCTTCTTACATGTGAATGTCTATTTATATGAAGACAATCCAAAGTCTTTATACTAAGCAGAGGCTTAGTGAATTTGTTGCTTGTACCTCTATTTTCTATTAGAAATTCAAATGTTCTTATGCATCAAGGTGTAAGTCAAGCCACATTACTACTAAAACATTAAGTTAGTTACTTACTGTCTTAATTAAAAGGATTAAAACCATAAAGTTCACTGTTTGTTAAAATAATGTGTTTCAGCTGAGAAAAGTAATGGTTTCAAGAATATTGTGTTTCTTCACAAAAAGTTGAAGCCCTGTTATGAAATAATTGTTAAAAAGGGTGTATCATACCTAGCTCTTTTGAAAAGTGGTGAATCCTAAAACAATTTACAAGATTCCTTTCTTTTCCCCTACACATAAAGGAGCAAGTTTATTGATCAACGTCTTTGGAAACGAATGGCAGGAAAAACGCCTTCATTCCCCTGCTGATCAACAGCATGATTTTAGTGAAGCAGATGAAGGGAATCTTCAGTAATTCCTGAAGTATCAGTGTAAGCAATCAGCAGAAATCAGGAAAAAAAAATTTTTTAATTTTTGTTATTACTGCTGTTTGGGTTTAGTTTCGTTTTGAGTTAGTAATTTTAATACACTATTTTTTTTTCTCATTAATATCTCATCTTCAGTAATTACTAATTAAAACATAGCAATTGCTGTGTAACTGTTACATTAAATATAGCAAGTATGACAGATTTTTGTTAACAGCTTTGTTATTGTGCCTTGAGCATTCCTGCTTATAGAATGCAGTTTTAGCCATGCTTCATCCTTCATGGGACTGTACTCATTATTCATTGTTGCTTCTAATGTGCCTGTGAAAGCAGCTCATTTTTTCTGCTCAAAATGAAGTGTATGGCTGTTTAGGATGGTGTGAACATGGAGTCAACTCAGAATGAAGTAACAGAGAAGGAAAATGCTTGCCCAACCAATACAGAGGGCAGCTTCTGTGGCCTCACCAAAGGATCTCCAAAGTCCAGACTTGGAAAATCTGAAGTTTGGGCCAGAGCTGACAGTTATTTTGCCACCTTATATATGTGATGTGCTCCCAAAATCTAGACCCAAGTTAAGGTAATATTATAACATAAAAATAAGCAGAGTAAATAGGACCTGCAGTAGCGAAGATGAAAGGGTGTAATTTGAATGTGCATTGCTAAGTTTAGTCACTTTACCTGATTTTCAGGAACTGATGAGGGTTAAGCCAGATGAGCCAAGTATTTTGGTGCCAAAACATCTTTAAATTCTGTGACAGGCATTTGGGTACTAAATCCCTTTCAAAATCTGAGGTTTTGGCATAGTGATAGTTATTTGGAGAGGTTTCTATTAATATGTAAAGGCATGACTTGTGGTGTTTTCTTTCCTTTTTTAGAAAGTAATGAACTGAATTCAGCAGAGAAGTTCTCCAAGCCTAACAGTGTTCAAGATATACTTCTGTTCATGTTTGCTAGAATTTAACAAGCAGAAAGTGTGAAGAGTGAATAATTAGGGAAAGAGTAATGCTTCAAAGGCTATTAAGTTCCCCATTTCTAGGTTACTCTGAAATACATTTGCCTCTTTGTTGAAGAAGTAGTTAAGAATGTGAATTGTATATTGAAAGAATTTTTTTACAAGCAGGAAAACCAGGGAGAATCTACTCTAATTGGTCTGTGGTAGTATATTTCCAAGAAACTAGATTAGATATAATTATCTTGGGAGGTTAGGCAACCCTCTTATCCCCATTAGTGTACTTACATAATGTATGTTTTAATACCATCTCACAGTAAGGCTACTGGTAAACCATAGGAGATATGCAGATTTCCACTGTTGCCTTTTCTTTCTCAGAGGCACAGAAGAGATATTCCTATTCCTGCAAATATGTTTTTCCTTTCTTGTCCTCTTTTTGATATATCTTATTATGGGGATTTTTGATTTTCCAACAAGCTATGCCTTGGGTGTTCGTTTGTTCTAAAGGAAAGAAAAAGGTGATTGTGAAGAGCTGAGTGTTTCTCCATTCCTTGGAAGAGGGTTGTGCAACTGATCATACCTGGTTGATTTGATGGTAGAAATCAGCAGTAGGAGGATGAGATTCCTGATTTTATATGCTTTTTGTGCTAGTAAAGGAAGGTGAGCTGCTGTGCTAAACCTGATATGCCTGGGAGTGGTATTGAATATGTAAAGTTCTCTGCTAATTGTAAAATTTCTGTGTGATGTTACCATTGTAATGGTATAAATATTGTTATTGATGTAAGCATATTAGTAAAAGAGCCCATTAGGTTTTAGGATTCAAGAAGCCCCTCATTAAATCCTATGAGTACAGCTATTACTAGTTGTTTTAAGAAGGAAAACATTTTCTCCATGCCTCACATGGAGAAAACACTGTCAGAAATGTGTGAACTTGAAATATCTTTCAGTGGCTCAGTGGAAGATTTTTCTTCTATTTTTATTTCTCTATGGTTGAACACTGTCAGTTTTAGTGATCTGACAAACATGAGGACTCTGCAAGTGCTGTTTCCCTTTGTTTCACCTTTCTTGCTAGGATATAACCTATTTAGAATCTTCTGATTCTGTTTCAGGGTTTTTTTTTACTTTTTTTTCTTTCCTTGGGTTTTGGTTTATTTTTCATGTTTGAATCACAAGTAAAATCTATTGTGTAAATTAAAAGTGTAAGAACCACTACCCAACACTGAAATAAAAACCAAAAAAAGGCATTCAGACTTAGAAATTCTTTGTTTCTTGTATGTGCTTGAGATTGAATATTTTCCTGTAAGGTATACACTTGCTAATATGGTCGATGGCCAAAACAGTGATATAGAGGCTCTTAGGATGAATCATGTTGATCTGATGAGGGCTGACTAATAAAATCAGTTTTGATTTAAAAAGCAGCATCAACAAAGTCCACAATAACAATAAAAAAATAAACAAGCATTAACAAAAAGGCTACGTTTTTGTTGATACATTTTACTAATTCCACTCCACCTTTGGGTATCTATTTGAAAAGCAATTATTGGACATGCAGCCTCCTGTGATAGGTACTTCCAGTAGATACTTACTCAGCTTAGAGAAGGTTTTCTCCCCTACTGAGCTCTGTGTGAGCTGAAGTTATTTTGAGCAGTCTGAATTGGCACAAGGTAAATCGTTAATATTAATGCCTTTGCAACTTTTGCATTTACAACTTCATGGATCCTTCTGGGGAGAAGTACTGAAATCCAAGATCTTGATTTTACCATGATAATCTTGAGCTTTGCATTCACTACAGATTGTGTGTGCTTATTTAGGAAGCAGGCAAATTCTTGCAGAATTGGACTGAACTTCTAAAACCATCTTGCTTTCTGAACTTCTCTGATGGGTCATAGTATAGACATATCTTACAACAACAGCAACAGCTGTTGGTGGTACTAGAAATTACAGGAGAGTTGTTTCATGTCACTAACTTTGCCAAAAAGGGCTGTACTCTTTAGATACACGGAACTGTACGAGAGTTAACCAAAGATTATGTGAGTCAACAAAATTAATCCTCAAAGGGGATTGCACATTTTTTCAGTTTGTTTAATTTCAGTCTAAGGTCTGTGGGACCTTTTGTTTGGCAAACCTCTGGATTTTGCATTGAATTCCAAGTTGTAGGTTTATAAAAAACATTTCCTATTTTTCAAACCAGATATTAGTGAATCAAGTTTTCTGTGTTTGGAGCTACAGCATTTAATGCTTCAGAATACAATACTTCGTGTTTCTTTGTGTTTAGTTGAAGCTCTCAGAAGACCTTCCAAATAAAACACTTGGTACAGTGCTGCAAAGATTTTATGTGAACATTTCTTTCCTTGGTTTCAGTATTTGCTTTTTTTTTTTAAACATAAAAAAAAAAAAAAAAATCAGAAACAGTATAGGATGTGATCTTAAGGAAATAAATCATTCACCAGTGCATCTGTTTTTTGAGGCTTTGGAGTTTTATAAAGGGCAGGGTGGAGTTGTCGAATATGTTAAGTAATTTAAGCAGTACTTCTGGTAGTTTTCAGTAATGGTAAGATAATAAGCGTAAGCATAGAATCACAGAATTGCCTGGGTTGGAAGGGACCATAAAGATCATCTTGTTCCAACCCCCCTGCCATGGGCTCTGAACAACCTTCCACTGGACCAAGTTGTTCAGAGCCCCATCCAACCTGGGCTTGAACACCTCCAAGGGTGGGACAACCACAGCTACTCTGGGCAACCTGTGCCAGTGTGCCTCGCTGTCCTCAGAGGAGAGAATTTCTTCCTAAGACCTAATCTAAACTCACTCTTTTTCACTCCCCCTTGTCTTGTCACTGTAAATAATTTCTCTCCATCTCTTTTGTAGACCCCCTTCAGATACTGGAAAGCTGCAATTAGGTCACCCCAAAGCCTTCTTTTTGCCAGGCTGAGCAATCCCAGGTCTTTTAGGCTTTTGGCATATGATTTCTGGTGGACTAGATTTTGAGAAGAGGGGAAGATAGTATATGAAAGGCTAACATGATCTAAATAATTTCTGGATAACTTTTTGAAGAATTTATTTGCAGCCATAGGTTTTGCTTAGAGCAGTTGCGATGGTGATAATTTTATCTATATTTTTTGTCATCTTTAATTCCCCTCATTGACATTTATCACTGTGTGAGAGCAACTTAGAATTATCCTGTTGTAAATAGAGAACATACAAAACAACCTACAGAAATATGTGAAGATTTTACTCTAAACAGTTCAAGTATGATAGTATTTTTACTGAAGTAAAACAGTTTACAGTACTTGCTGTGCCTCTCAGCCAATTGCTTAGCTTTTCCTATGAGGCCAGTATAGACAGGAACAACTTTACAGGTGCGCAAGTCAGCTGCAGAGCTCACCTACAATTGTTTCTACATGTATAGGGATCAATAGGTTTTCCGGTCTGTACTTGACTTTGCCCTTACCTATTACCCATGGTGCAATCATCTATCACACAATCATTTATTGTTATTTCACAAATCTCATTTCAGCCCCAAGTGTTGTTTAATTGGACCGAGTTTTAGACTTACACCCAAGCTACTTAATTTTTATTAATGTCTCATTACTTTTAATTGTACAGTAAAAACAGGACATGGTGGAAAGAAATAGACTGGATTCTGGTTTTAGTGTGCAATTAATATTTCTTTATTAAATTACAAACACTTTTATCTGCAGGGAAAAGAGTGGAATTGCAATGATATGAAGAAAGAGCATTCTGCAATGTGCTGTGTATTTTTGGATAAGACAAGAAATGATAGGAGTTTCTTTTCAAAGCCTAGGCTGATTTGTCAACATCTGCATTTGGAAAATTTATGTGGTATTCAACACTTCATAGCAAACACTGAAAAAGAAGTGTTGAATCTGCAGGACCATTTTTATTGCCTCTAATCAGAAACAAATTGCAATATAACTGAACTTTGTGTTTATTTTGTGATATGTAACTAGCAACGTGCCATCTGAGTGCTTTCAGTAGTGAATTATCTCGAGGGGAGGAAGTATGAGATTTTTAAAAAGTCACTTTCCCTATAGGATTGGCTTGCTGCTGTCAGCATGCCAAATTTGAAATCAGATTGAAAATTGTGAGTGTGTTACAGATTGTATTTTCAGCAATCTTAATCTACTGCTGAGAAAATATGAAATAAATCCCATATAGAGAGTGATAGAGGAATACTATAGAAGGCATCCACTAAATTGAACCCTAAGTGACGAAGCACACACTTCTACGCTTTTGGAGACATTTTGTAGCTTCCCTCCTCAGTTTAATATTATTCCATTACTTACAAAATGTTCAGTAACAATTTATGCATCTGTAAATCCCTGAAGTACTAAAGTGCATTTATAGTTCTAATATTTATAAAAATTTGCCTTACAGAACTGAGTATACTCAGTTCATATTTGCTGATGTGCCCAAGAAACAGGGTTCTCTTTAGCCGTGGTTATTTTTTTCTTACTTCAGACTGTTATCTGTCACTGTCCACCAACAGAAATGTTACATCTTTTTTCCCTTTGTCATTGTGCTGTGCCTACCCAGAAGACTTGGTTTCTTCCTTCCTAACATAAATGTGCACATAGTCGTGATGGTAAGGAAGAACATAGCTTATACAAAAGGGAGAAATAGGTAAATAGGTCCGACCATATATACTATTCCTGACCATTCCTCATCTTTTTACAGCTGGGCCTGATGGCAAAGTATTTATTTTCCAGGCCAGATTTCAACCTGTTTTTCATTTCTAATCTAAGTTTCTCCCCACCAAAGATGTGCTTTCCTGCAAAATCTCACCCTTCCTCCACTGGATTTGAATTTATTAAAAAAAAAAAATTACCTCAAGAAACCGTATTTTGTTACTTTAGGGGTTTAAAACTTGAGTTAAAGGATTTCAGGAGAATGATGGGTAGATCTTGTGTATCAGCTCAAAAGCTACATGTTTAAAAAAACCCCAACACTTAAAGAGGAGAGACATTTACAATTAAATGGTTTCCAAATTGTAGCTATATTTATATTTATATATAAATATAAATATAAATATAAATATAAATATAAATATAAATATAAATATAAATATATGTATATTTAGCTAATAATTTTGTTATGATACTGTCTGGATTATCCCACAGGAGGGTTTTAGGTTGTTTGTTGATTTATGATCTGTGTTTCAGAGACTTTGTATCAGCAATAGTGTGGCTACCAGGACCAGGGCAGTCATCATCTCCCTGTACTTGGCACTGGTGAGGCTGCACCTCAAATCCTGTGCTCAGTTTTGGGCCCCTCAGTACAGGAAAGACACTGAGATGCTGGAGTGTGTGCAGAAAAGGGCAGTAGAGCTGGTGAAGGGTCTGGAGCGCAAATCTTAGGAGGAGTGACTGAGGGAGCTGGGGTTGTTTAGTCTGGAGAAAAGGAGGCTCAGGGGGGAGCCTGGAAAGAAGTTGTACTGAGGTGAAAATCAGTCTCTGCTCCCAAGTAACACATGACAGAACCAGTGGAAATTGCCTCAAGTTGCTCCAGGATATTAGGAAAAACTTCTTTACTGAAAGGCTAATCAAACACTGTAACAGGCTGCCCAGCAAAGGGGTTGAGTCTCCATCCCTGCAGGTATTTAAAGGATGGACATGTAGATGTGATGCTTGGGGATGTGATTTAGTGGTGAACTTGTCAGTGCTGGGGTAATGGTTGGACTTTATGATCTCAGAGGGTTTTCAAACCTAAATGATTCTATGATTCTGTGGCTGTCAAGCAACGTCACAACATGTAAGACTGATGATTCTTCTAATATTTACCCTGCTTTGCCAGTGTATTTGCTTCCTCTTTTATAAAGAGGTTTACCATGCATCAGGCAAACTGGACTTGCTGAGTCTTGTGGTTATAGCAGATAGAATATCAAATTGTTTGCTCAAAAATATTATCAGGCAAGAAGTTTAGTATCCCCTTGTGATACAAGTTCCTTCAAATTCTTTAACATACATTACATAAATGCGTTTTATTGATTATGTTAAATTCATGATTCTTCAAATGTCACTGAAATGAGGCAGTGAGCTCTCTATTGCCATTATGGTAGAGAGGCCAAGTAACTTTTAAAAACCAGCATTATCTATGTTTGATGTTTGAAATAAAGAAGGTGTGTCAAATAAGAGGCTATCAAGTTGGCTCGATTCATGGCTAAAGCACTAGCAGAAATGCCAATTCATACAAAATTATGAATGCAATCGTTTCCCCCTAAAAAGATTTAGTGATTGGAAATATTTTTAAATGAGCTGAAATTGAGTGTAATGACAGGAGAAGGTACATTTATAGGGGCGTATTAGTCTACTTATACTAGTGATGCTTTCAGGAGATTATAATATATGGTATTATTTGATTACTACCAAAAAAAAAAATTAAACCATGAATGAATGTGTTGTCTTGGAAAGAAGTGTTTCTTTGAATCTTTTGTGGATTTTTTTTTCTGTTTCAGTACAGAACACTAAGCTTTCTTTAAAATTATTGAAATTGGTTTGTCTTTAAAAGTTATTGATGCGAAAGATTATTCTGATTTGTTAATGGCTTCATTTCTCCTGCTAAACTGAGAAATACCTTGATGAACTTTACTGTGGGGATTTTTTCCCCCTTTTTTTTTTTTTTAAATTTCTGGAGCAGATGTTTGTCTTCTATGTGAGACATAAATTGTATGATGTGGTAAAGGTGATGAAGTTTACACTTTTCATTGCTTTCAAAAGCTGCTGTAAAATCACCAGCTGTGTTCCTATGGGTTTAGTCAAATTCATTCAGTCAAATGTCCTGCTCTTGCAATCCTTGAAATTCAGGGAATGACAGATTTCACTGAGTAAGTTCTTGAAACAAATAATTTATTTTTGCTTAATTAGGTGAAATATAATCTTGAAATATGAGATTTCTATTTTTTCCGAACTCTTAGAAGTCTCTAAATAATTAAGCCCATATGTTCCTTACTCTGTGCAAAACTGTTCAGAGAGAACAAAGCCAGTTAAAAATTCAGGGATCTAGTGCAACTGGATAGCTGAGGAAGATACATAATGTGAAGGGTTGTCACCAAGTTTTCCACCTAGAATTAGGGATTAACAAGATTTGAAAGCCACAAAGCTGTACATTTTTGCTGGTGAATGAGGAATTCCTGACAACTTTGGTCAGATCTTTTAATGACACATTGTACATTGGCAAGGGCAAAGCTGTTGGCACATAAAACTCCAGGTCTATCAGCCCCTTTAAGATCTGTAAATTATGTATAGCACTGCTTTAGCCTCTGGTTATGGTAGGATTGGAAAGTTATGAATGTTATTGTGAGACAGGTTTTATGCTCCTTCCTTGTAATATAAAATACCATGTGTTCCAGAGGTGAAAAACAAAGCCACACATCTATGAAAGACCTCACAAATTAAGTTTATGGATGTCACAAGTTTAAAATGAGTGCTTAACATTAATGAAAAAGTCATAAAAGAATAAATGTCAATATATTTTTTTTTCCGGTAAAAGAGCCAAAGAGGGAGAATACTTCAGGGAGGAAATTTTCCTTCCTAATTCTCATTCCATCCAGTCTTAGTAAAGGTTGCTCATTGCATAAATCCTGAAGAAGTAATTATTAGGAGCATTTTCCCTTAAAAGGGTGTACAGGAATGGAAACAGATAGGCACCTGTATTTCACAAGAATCAGAGCAATAAGAGAAGCTTAATTCTGAGCTGTCACCTAAATGATTTCTGTGAAGTTTTAAAACTAATGTGTGCTAACTTAGGAAGCAATCAGTATTTCATTGGAATAAAAACACATATACAGGGATGCTTGGGCATCCTTTTACAAAATCTTCTAGTGCCTCAGGTTGCAGTGTGGCCACAGCTGTCTTCACATGTTCTTGCTGTGGCTTTGCTGACAAGCCTTCCCAGGCTGTTGCTCCTGAGAGGGGCAGTGCTCCTGTGGCTTTTCAGAAGTCAGCTTGTATGTGGTCTTAGTTAATAACCATTTCAGACCTAAACTGCTTCTAGGCCTTGAACCAATGTCTGCAGTCCTGTCATAAGTCAGCAGAGTAGGTGTTTGGAGCCAAGCTGTCTCTGTCACCCAACTCTATGACTGTGTCAGGGGCACAGGTAATTATGAGCCTGTATGGTGAGGGGCGTGTGGGTAAAGGAAAGTTTTCTGAGTGGTAATTAATGCTGTACTAAAACCTGTGAGGAAATCAAAATTCATCTTTTGAAGAAGGACCTGAACAGTATGGTAAACATGATTTCATGCAGTGGGTTTTTTTTTTTCTGTTCTCTGTGAAGTGATTATTTTCCACTTTGAGTATGAAGTAATGCAAGGAAAAGCAGCATGTGCTCCTGTCAATGAAGTTATAGTGCATGCATAATAATCTGTTATAACTTCGATGTTTTTCTCTACTTATTATAGCTTCAGCAACTTTCCTCAAGCAAAAATTCCTGATGTTTAAAATAGAAAAACCCTAGTGTAAAACCTTGAACACCTCTTCACAACAGAAGTAGCTCATATATTCCCATTTCGGCCTACTGTTGCTCAACTGACACACATTTTTTTCTGACACAGAACTTTGCATAATGCCTATGACTGCTTACTTTCATATCTTTTTCAGGAAGGTATGACCTAAAGTTCTTTGAGAGTACAAGTAAATAGTAATTTCTATTCTTTGTTCATTATACTGTTGACTTTCCACCAAGAACTGTAAGGGGTCAAAGAAGCAGGATTTACCTCATTAGTATTCTGCCCATACTTTCCTATTACCTTATGGTTATCTGCTTCATTTTAGATTTAGCTCATTCCGAAGGTGCCTGGCTTAATTATTCTGAAGACTATTAATGCTGTTTTTTCTAAAGGTAGTGACAGCACAAATTGCTTAGACAACCTTCACTTGTGTGAAACCAAAGAGTCAAGGCCAGGTTTCATCTCTATGTGAGTTCTTACTGATCTAACCCGATGATGCAATAGGCCAGAATAACTTAAAATTTACCTGTGGCTTTTGTTTGTTGTAAATGTACTTATGCCTCACTGTTAGCAAGCAGTATTGTCAAGCAAAACTATTTCATATGTTCAAAGTGAAACCAATCTTCTGTTAACCTGAGATTCTCCATTATAAAGCAAAGAGTAAGCAGAGTTTATTGGTATCTTAATATCAATAAACTTGTGAAAAACTATATTCTCCAACATAAATATTTAGATATACTCTATCTTCAGATTTGTGTCTGAAATCTAGATCTGTGACAACAATAGGTCTGTGATGACTCATTATGCAATATCTTTATCATAATTATTCTGTTAGAATTACGTAGTTCAGCAATTCTTGATATAAAGTTCAAGAAGTGTATGGAGAATACTCTCAGGCATGTGGTGGGAGTTGGGGATGTTCCTGTGCAAGGCTGGGAGTTGGACTCAGTGATCCTTATGGGTTCCTTCCAACTCAGCATATTCTGTGATTCTGTGATACTATTAGTACAAAACCTATTGGACAGGTTTTTAGTGATAACAATGTATTACTGCTGTAAGTAGTTCAGGTCTAAAAGATCCTAATAGATTTCTCTCCAAGAATTACTATTTTTAGCTAAACAGTCACAAACTAGAAGAATGGAGAAATGGCAGAAAAAAGTCAGTGGGGCACAATTGCTGGGAATAAGGATCCAGTATCCATCTCTCTTGTCACCTACCAGGGAGTCTTGGTTTGGCTTTACCAATCTCTGAATATGAAAAGTGTACATTCTAGTACTCCAGCATGGGAGCACTTTGGTGGCAAATGAAAAAAGAATGTATAATTTTTTGCACTTTTGATACCATGCTTCTTCATAGCTGTACTGAGCTTACGTGAAGCAAAATGTGTATTAATTCCCAGTATTGTTTCTGTTCCAAGACTTCTTTGATACTCTTATAAATTAGAGTTCTTTTCTTATAAAGTAGGGTTCTTTCTGTAAAACTGTATGCAGATCCGTCTATAGTAAAGCTTCTGCTTGCTGAAAAGCAATTTTGAGCTGGCACGTTCATTCTGTTTTGCAGTCGTGGGCTTTTACTTGCTGGGAAAAAAATACTTCTTGAGATGAAATTTTACATAGATGATAATAGAAAGATGTATTTCTTTCTGTCTTATGATGGAACTTATATTTAAATGTCATTTTTAAAGAGAAGCAAAAAACCTGAAACTATATGTTTTACTCATGATTTTAGACATCAGCTGGAGGTATGTTTTTTGTTACAGTGCGGGAAACATAAGGCGTAAAAATTGCGTATTAACAACAACTGGTAATTCTCTATGCAAACTGGAATCCTATGGGTTGTCAGTAAAGACTTAAGTAAATACTTGTGCAAAGAATCAATATATTTTGTGTCTGAGAATAGTCTGCCCCATCCTGACCACACCATATTGTAGTGCTTTGTGTTGTCCCAGAGAAAGGGATTGTCATTGTAAGCATGCCAGTGCATCTCCTCTGATGGTCTGGGGACATCCTGGTGCTTCAAAATGTGACATAGCTTCAGCATGCACGTGAGATTAACAAGACTGTCCTTCACCAGTTGCATGTTGGGCTATAAGATTCTTGAGGTCCTTTGCTGTATTGCATACTCAGTGCATGTTTCATTTTTCCAGTTTTCACATCACAGATGAGTGTGTCTGACCCCACTGTTTGAGTATCTTGTTTGCATTTTGCTATTTATCTTTTGCTTCTTCCCACCGCCTTCTACCCAGTTATCAGGGGCCTGACCTGGATTTGCTATATCCCAGATATTGCCTAAGCTGACAGGGAGGTTAGGCACTTCCTTTTCTGCTTGGAGTCTCTTAAAATGAGTACTTCAGTAGCAACAACAATAGACTGTATGTGATAATTTTCACCACTACATTTCTATTCCCCTTAAGAACTTCTTGGAATGCTCCCTGGTTTTGTGGGTGGGTGGCCTGAGGTTAAATACAGTTTTTACTTTCAAAGTTAGTTTTTCTCTGCTTAGCTTTCTCATTAAGTGTTAAAGTTGAATATAGGCCAACTACCTACATGTGCTTTTGCACTCATCTCTGTTTTCCATTATTTTGTGTTTCCTGGAGCATGCTTATTTTCTGTGGAGCTATATATAGAAGAAGAGTCCTTAATGAAATCTTATCCTTTGAGCTAGTGCTTGCTAAGTGTGTGTTCTCAATCCACTCATGCATGAAGAGAATGGAATGACTTTGGGAACTCCAGCTAGCTTGTTGAGCCTTGTAACATGGCATCTATTTCAAAATTGTAAACAAGTCCTTTGATAATGTAGTGAAAATTATTTGTTCAAGTTGTAACATTTTGTAGATGTGCTTTTCTAAATGCCTATTTCATTTTATAAGTGTGTTGGTTCTACTATCTTGCCAGAATTTTATTGGTGACATTTTTATTTATTCTTTCAAAAATATTTTTTTAGTTTATTTATTTTTCTGAAGATAATTAAAAAGCAAGTACTAGAATGGAAAGTTACTTGCTTGTTTACTTCAAATGAAAAAGATTCATGTAAAAACACTGTGATTAGAGACGTTCATTTATATGAAAAGAAATGGTATAACACAAAGCTAAGTGTCAAAATAATACACACCTTAATAGAACCTTAAAAAAATAAAAATGTCTGAATTCAGTGTAAAACATCTAAATGTCTAAATGAAAAAAAAAAAAAAAAAAAGATTCAAGGAACAGAGAAGCCAAAGAAAGATGGTACAGCCTATGTACCAGCTCAAGAAACTATTTTATGTTGGAGAAATGCTATATATTCTAGTGATTTAAACAAAAAGTATACACTGATTAGTGCCAAAGGCAGAAGAATCCAGAGCTGGTAAATAAAAAGAGAGAAATTTTCAGAAAACAGGGAGAATAATATAAGAATAATTGAAAAACACCTCATAGACTGAAAAAACAGCCAGCTGAGGCAAGTACTTATGCACAAGACAGATTCTGTGTCAGTGAACTACATCAGGGCCATGGAAGGCTTTGATTCCAGATCTTGTTGATTCAAAAATATGGTTACCCTGGAGGAGGCATTTAGTACAGGTCACAGAATCCCAGAATACTTTGGATTGGAAGGGACCTTAAAGATCACCTATTTCCAGCCTCCCTGCCACAGGAAATCTTCCTCTGGACCAGATTACTCAGAGCCTCATCCAAGCTGGCCTTGGTCATGGTCATGAGGCCTTGGCCTCATCCAAGCTGAAATTTGATCAACACTCCCAGGATAGGACATCACAACCTCTCTGGACATCTGGTTCCAGTGCCTCACCAATCCCACAGCAGAGATTTTTTTTCTAATATCTAATCTAAACCTACCCTCCTTCAGCTTCAGGCCATTACCCTTTGTCATATCAGTACACACTCTTTTAAGAAGTTCCTCCCCAGCTCTCTTGTAGGCTCCCATTAGGTACTAGAAGATTGCGCCAAGATCTCCTTTGAACCTTCTCCAGGCTGAACAGCCCCAACTCTCTGAGCCTATCTTCAGAGGAGAGGTGCTCCAGCCCTGTGATCAACTTAGCTTGTTCTAACAGGTGCACATCTTTCCTTTGTGAGCTGGATGAAGCCCTCCAAGTGGGGTCTCACAAGGGCAGAGCAGAGGGGCAGTGTAGCCACGATTCATGCCTCATGTTTTGGTTTTGGGAATTTCTTTCCCAGCACTCTACATAGTGCACAAGGTCATGCTGTTTGTAAATAAAGATGTTTTCCTCACGCTTTCCCAGAGGAGGGACTTTGCGTGATGGTCTCATCAAGTGACCAATGGTCAGTTGGGGTCCCCACCTCGAAGGTGGGTGCTTTGTAAAGGTGTAAAATAAGCATGGAAAATAAATGACTCGGCCCCTCCTCGTTAGGGGTCCAGCAGCCTTCTGAACCAGACTCGGTCTCCTCATTCATGTCCCACAGCGACAGGATCCCCTCCCTTGGCCTGCTGGCTATGCTGATCTGGATGCAGCCCAGGATAGGATTGCTTTCTGGGCCCTCAGTGCCTTTTACCAGATTGTTTTGAGCTTTTTGTCCACCAGCATTCCCAACTCCTTTTCTCTAAGGCTTCTCTCAATCCATTTTCTGCTTAGCCTGTGTTTTTCTTTGGGATTGTGCCAACACAGGTGCAGGACCTTGCACTTGGCCTTGTTGAACATGAGGTTTACACAGGCCCACTTCAAGCCTGACAAGATCCCATGGATGGCATCCCTTCCCTCCAGTGTATTGACAGAACTACACACCTTGGTGGCGTTGGCAAACTTGCTGAGGTCGCCCTCAATCCCAGTGCCCATGTCTGGACTATGTGTTGCAATTGCATTGTCATCAGTGGTGTAAGTTATTTTAGGAAAGCTAAGGCTTGTCTCTCTCATACCCCAGCTGCAGAAGGGACAAATAATTGAAATCTGTCATGAGGGCAGGGCTTATGGCTTAGCCATGGAGCTGCTCTTCAGTACAGCAGGTTTTGGAACAGGACCTTGGTATGGGACTGCATAAGCGGGTGTTGCACAGCTGTGCCAGACCACATTGCACACCTGCACGGGCATCTCTGTGCTGCATACTCTTGTCTCAGTTTCAGCACCAGGGTTCAATATAGCCTAGTAGAAAGCAGTATGAGTGGTAGCAAAGTCAGAGGAGGGTTGTCAGTGGTAGAGATCAAACCTTCAGTATGAGACTCAGCTGCCTGAGCTGCTGCACCACAGCCAATGCAGAGTTAGAAATCTTAGTGTTACCCAGTCACTAAAGAGACCCAGGGAACAATGCTGTGCCATCAAGCATTGTGTTTGTTTTCTGCTTTACACTCAAGATTTCAGTTTTATAACTTTATATTTTGTCAGTGTCTTTACTAATGTCATCTTCCTTTGAGGTTCTTTGGAAAGACTTGCAAGAGGGTGGATACTTATGGTGTGCTTAGTGTTATTTTTAAATAGAAGAGAGAAACTGATGTTGCATCTAGTTTTAAACTCTAATTAGCAAACACAACAAGTACTACATCTTTAATTTTTAAAAAATGGTTTGTGAGGAATGGCATATTATAACTGTGACGTGCATATGGTCTGTATGATTCTTAGCTCGCTGACAGCTCTGTGAGTTGTGGTTTTAACTGCATGGACTGCACTGCTTTCATCTCACAAAGAAGTAAACTCCACTTTTCTCTATGGAAAATAATTAGCAAACCATTATGGTCTGGCATTGTAATAAATTAGGTTCAGGCTTAATCTGAAACTATTGGAAGACACTTTTTAAGAATCCCACTAATTTAAGTTTAGAGGGCCATACTGATATTCATCCAATCTTCTTGCACCTCTCCAGATTTATTATCTATTCAGCAAAACTTCTCTGTTTATTTCCCAACTCCAAACATAAAAATTAGAAGGTCTACATAATCCTTCAACTTTTTTTTTCCCTACTCAGTTTTTCCAAGTTATTTTTTGACAGCAACCAGAACAACAAGAATAATTGCTTATAATAATTATGCCACCATTATTATTGTCTAATGAGAACCCCATTAAAAAAAACCCTGTATTTCAGCTATTTGAGTCATACTTTTGTTCCCATGCATTCACTTCTAAGTCTTACTTTTGTATTTTTTTTCTGGAAATTTGGTCAAAAATTATCAAAGTAATATTATTCAAATGCTTGTTCACGTAATCTTTAACTTTTAGGTTAACGTAGTCTTTACTTACATAAGGGACTAGTTATTTAAGCTGTTACCAGTACCTGCAGCATTAGGTCAGTAGGCCAGTAATTATTTATAACCTAAATCCGTTTATCCTGAAAAACCCTGAATAGGCCATCTGTCATGGTTTTCTACTAGCAGAGGTCAGATCGTAAGTCAGATCATAAGTCATGATCACAATTTCCACTAGAAGGGGGCAGTATGAAAAAGAGATATTTGCAATAGTATATTTCAGTTAGTTTAGTGGTAAACAGCTATGTAATAGGCTTATTTAATCTTTATTAAAAATAATTCCAAATCTTCTCCTTTGGTAAATCTGTCACAAGTTTTCATTACATATTTGGCTCTCCTGTCAACTTTTTAGGTGATATATCCTTGATGACAACAGAAGTCTTCTTCAAAATATTTAGCAGAATTTTCTTTAATATGATGCATACAACTTAACTTCAGTAAGTGTTCTAAATACCTTCCAGCAGAATATCAAATTTCACCTTCTAACTAATTTGAATTCAGGTCTTTAGTTTTTAGAAGAAAATAGCCACACTTCAGTTTCTAGGGCTGACCCTGAATTTTCTACCAACTAGCATTCAATGATGTTTAATATCATTAATATTTAATGATATTGGTTGGTCACAGAATACTTACAGATTCGTATTTTGGTGGATATAGCTATAATTCTCACTAATCACTGAATGGTTGGGGTTGGAAGGGACCTTAAAGATCTCCTAGACCCAACCCAGCTGCCATGGGCACGGACACTTTCCATTAGACCAGATTGCATAAGAGCCCCATCCAGCCTGGCCTTGAATGCTTCCAGGGATGAGGCATCTGCAGCTTATCTGGGAAACCTGTTCCAGTGCCTCACCACTCTTACAGTAAAAAATTCCTCTTAATGTCCAATTTTAACCTACTCTTGTTCTGTACGAAGCTATTCCCCCTTGACCTGTAGCTACATGTACTTGTAAAAAAGCCTCTCCATTTTACTTGCAGGCTCCCTTCAGGAAGGGAAGGAGCCTACTGGAAGGCTTCAGTTAGGTCACCCTAACCAGGAGTAAATTTCTTGCAAACACTGATTATTAAAAATAAACATTAGCTCCTTGCACCCAGAAACCAATTCAACAGTTATGTTTTATACAATTATGTACTAGAATATGAGGGCAAATAACTAATGGTAATGATGGCTACTCAATCTAAAAGAGATTCTGAAAACTATCTAAAGTGTGATAAGAAAAACTGAAGAGACCAGCAAAGATAAAGCAGCAGTGGGCTGTCCTGCTCTGGAGTTGTTACAGATTGTGTTACAAAGAGCAATGATATCTAAGCAGGAGGATAAACCCTTCTTTCCAGCAGTGATTACCACTGTCTAGTGTGGGTTCTATATGACAGACCTCTCACAGGAGCAGTATCTGAACTGCTCACAAGCAAGAGCTTTCTATGTTTAGGGTTGTCAGCAGATGGTTTATGACTGCCCAGAGCTTTATATTTGATAGAAAAACTTCTGTTAAAAATGCTTCCCTGACAAAGGGGAGATACTTCTTTCTGTGGGACCAGCAAGGTCTTAAGGACATTTTGGTGTGTATACTTCTGATATTTCAATGAAATCTGATTTTCACTTTGTTCTTAAAAGTTAACTTAAATTCAGGATTGATTATCTATCCTTTGATACAGTGGTGTTTAATGGTCAAATTATGTCTTTTGGGTATTTAACTTTTATTGGGCTTTTAAAAAAATTACTTCTGTCTTTGTCTTATTGTATTTCAATAGTGAGCTCTGCCTGATTCAAAGTGGATTTGATTTTACAGCATAAATATACCCTTCTTCTGTAAATAAACCACACAAGAATGGGAAGAAACATTCAGAAATAACTTTTACTTTTGCATGAGCAGAACAAAGTCCATTAAAGACTTACTGTAACTTCTTATGCCCTGTACATTTGAATAATTGCATGCATAACTTCATGAGGTAGTTAATGCTTTAGCTTTGGGGATTTCTGCATTTGAACATTTTCTGCTATTCCTGTATCTTCCCTGAAGAGTTTTCATCTGCCAAGTGTTGGATATGGTTTATCAGGTGCATTTACCAGTCATGTCTTCATTGTTGATTGAAGCTTTGATTTAAGCTGCTTGGCAGTCATGTATGGTTAAATATATGCGAACTCAGAAAGCAAAAACATACTTTGTTCTTGTTCTCAACTCCATATCAAGGCTGTTGTCCTTTCTGCTTGGGAGTCTGAAGCATCTGGAATTTACATGGAGAGGTCCTGAGGAAGGGGTTAGGCACCCTTTCACTACTCACCTTCAGCAGTAGCACATACAGTTGCACTGCTTTTTGAAGGTCTGAGGAAAATTCAACAGAGATATTTATCCTTGGATGAGCAAAGCATTCCCTTGAAGAGTACCTGTGATATTAACAACAAGAACCCTTTAGGAAACAAAGTCATATTTGAGGATGAAGAATAGGTTGCTTATGAAAATAGTTCAAAAACTGCATCAGCAAATACAGACATTTATACAGTATCTAAATGTTTAAAAGTTGGGAGTTTTTTAAATATTAAATCAGTTGCCATAAATAGACATCTCTCAACATTTTATTCTTGAAGTCTTTACAACTGCAAAATGGCATAATTACAATGCTAAAAATTTACCGTGGGGAAAGAAATTCTGTTGGTGTTTTTCTAAAGAGCCTTGAGTGATTTAAAATTGCTTTCTGCTTTAAGAAAGAGATACTCTTCCTTGTGGGGGAAAAAAACAAATATGACTATGAAGGCAAACATACCCACAAATTTTAAATCATTAGTATCCCAAAAGACTACTTTCTTTGAAAACTTTTAGAGCTTTCTTGTCATGCGTTGGACATAGTAGTTACGCAGTGGTTAAACGAAGCAATATTAGGTGCAATAATTTTTGTACCAGTCATCTTAAATTTATTTATTTTCAGTGATTAAATTGTTTGAATTAATAAATGAAATTTGCATCCTTAGTTGCGAATAAAAAAAGAATCAAAGTCTTAAAGGACTAAGGACACCTTAAAAGACATATTAGCATTAAAAGAGAAAAGAACAAATCAATAAAAGCTGGATTTAGTTGGAAATAATTATGTCGTTAATAATGGTACAGGACCATCAAAGTAATTTTTGAAAATTGGTTAAATAATATAGGTATTAATTTAAAAATATGCCATAGTTGACAATTTGCAAACTTAAACTATAATTTCTAGAAAACTTGGTTATAATATAATGTCTAGTACTCTAGTGAGGGGTGCTGATTCTGTGATGATGTTTTGAAAGAGCTGCATAGCTAAGTTAAATGACAACTCTATTTTTTCTTTACAGGTAGGGGAAGGCATTTAGATGTGCATAATTGGGTTTACTCTTCCAGTAGTGCCCTAGAAGCATTTCTGAAAACAGTCATTAATAAACATGACATGTTTGAATTCAGAGTCTTACATACACTTAATGCAGAGGTGTTTGTGTATATCCAGTAGCTATACAAAAAAGCTGGTGCCATTATGGTCTTGATTGGTGCCATCATTCTAGGTGTCAGCTTAATAATATTTGAGCATGTGTGGTTGTTTTCTGTTGGTCTGTGCATTGTTTTTAATGAGGCTAGAACATTAGGTATTTTATTAGGCATTATACAGGTACTGTAGTTGGTTGCTGCAGGTATCAGTCAGGAAGATAAGACTTCTGTAGCTTGATGGCCTTTCATGCTATTTTAATTCAAAGCTGGACTCAAAAATTAGTCCCTCTGTTTGGAGGGGCAGAAGGTACTCAGCCCTTCTGATGATATGAAATTTTACAGGTAATTATCACATTTGTATGTGGAAAGTATTCCTCCCCCCTTTGAAAGAACTAGTAGTGAACCACCACAGCACTGAGATATTACTGTACTTTTACAGCTGTTGACACAATCAAATATATTCTAATATGAATTTATTTATTTTTCTTAATATAGAAGTAATTTTAAAATCTGAGGTTGAGCTTTTTATTTGTAGAGTGTTTTAGTGTCATCATGTTATTATTCTGTGGTTACGCCGAATTGTCCTTGCGAAACACAGCAGGCTGGTTAAGAAGAGCCAATGACTTACTTGTGACACAGAAATAGCAGAAGCTGTCAGAGATTTCCATTGCATCCAGCCCATCAATTCATGGTTTTATTCAAATTAGAATAATTGATTAGAAGTCACAGTTTAGTAAGACACAGACAAGAGATACATAATGAGTAACAGTGGCTGTAGTTATCTCAGCAGAGCTCAACACTGAAGGCTGTTTGTATTTCAGTATTCCTGTAGCTCTGCTCCTGGAATATTTTGATGGTCTGCCAAATCATGCAGCTGGACAAATACCATCACTTTGACTGCTGTTGGGAATCTGAACGCAGAGAACAAAACTTTACTTAGATAAAGAGCAGTGTGTTTTGTGTTCAATTTCCTGCTGTTCTGTGATAGCAGTTAGATTCTGGTGAGGACTGAAAAAGCATAGCCTTTGTTACCTGAATTACTTTGTGCTCCTGAATTAAGCATATAAATTCTTTTCTCTTGCTAGATTCGTGAACTTCTTTAGGAGATATTATGCTTTTATTTCATACAGCTGTCTAATTTTTAATACATCACCCTTAACCCCCTGGGTTTTTTAGCATTGGTATTGTACAAGATGAACAATAATTGTGTGTCCCTTCGCTTGGCTAAATTAAAAGTAAAATTTTCTCACCTTAAAAATATGAATAATGTAATTTTTCTATTTTTTAGTAAATCTTGAGATGATGAATTAAGATTGTTTTCAGGAACTTTATTTGTGGTGGTTCTTCAGGTGTATGAGCAAGAGCAAAGTCCTTCTTTCAGTTATGATCTGGACATTCGCAGTCATTTTGATTGCTCAGGGCAAAAACAAAGAATTGCAAATCTTCCAAAGGGTTCTGCACAATAAGACCAGAATAGGAATGTATGTATATTCAGATAATTTCTTGTCTTCACAGGTACAGGCAGTATGGAAAGGATTGATTGATGATTTACTGAGCATAATTTTGTATCTCGTATTAAGATTTCAAGAGAACAAAAAATTGTAAAAATCAGTTAATCTGTTGTCTCACTCACTTAAACATCTCCAATGCAATAAAACTAAAGCTAATTTCCACTTATTCCTTTCAGTTCCATGAGATTGTGTGGGGAATAATGCAGCTTTGTGCATTTCATACTTTGAAAACTATGTATTAATGGTGAAGTGTGGAAATGGTAGAGCTGTCGTTATTCAGGAAGGGGTTGGAGTTTGTCAGACTCAGAACCTGGAAAGATGAAATCTGCTGTAAATATATGCATAATTTGTGTCCTGCATGGAGATATATTGCAGAAAAAATAAGTTGCAAGTGCATAATAGTCAATGATGCTGCATAGTGCCATAGGAGGTCTTTAGCATTATTGTATTTATGTTCAAGTTTTGTTCAGCCTAATTCTACATTTATTTGGAATACTAGGCACTCAATCTGATAGGTTAATTTTTCTGTTTATTATGTTTCATGATTCTACAGAAATAACACATTTTAAATTACAATATGTTATAAACAACCAGATTAGAGATGGCTTCAGATGTTGAGAATAAAATTACTCAAAGTTGTTTTTTAGTAATTAATTAGCAACGTTTTGCACTGAATACCTCTATTGCCAACTTCAGCTGGGAAAAAAACAGATTGTGAAATTTGAAACATACTTATGAAGGTTGCTTACACTTAATAGCATGCTTTACTAGTGCTGCATTTCCAGAATGTGGTAGTGTTACTTAAAAGGTATTTTGTTATTGTTACAAACTAAAAGTAAATTCAGGGCCAGTTTGCACTTGGCACGTAGCATTTATTTCTGGTGTACCTATGTTAGTTTTTGCTATTTACAACACATCCTAGTGTAGCACTTCAAGATGAGCCAGGTCTTCTGGAGTGTCTGGGCATGGGTACATACAGGTTTGTGTGTTTTCACACTGTTTATTTGTATCTAGTATTTACTACTGCTTTAGGGCTATTTCTGTTTTTTTTTCAGTGAATGTGGGGGTTCGTATCCAAATGTTATATAGTTCCTGGGATGGTGCTAGCCTTAGAGGTATTCTGTAATAAAATCCCTTTAAAATAACACTTTTTAAAAAGCTACAACTTGATGACTTAACATGGAGAGAAGGCACTGTATTTGCTGACGCTAAAATAGTATTAGTGCGCGTAAGGTGTGCTGAAAGTGCATGACTCTTTTCTAACCTTTATGGTTTAGCACTTTGGAATACTTTAGAAAAGCATGTTCTTTTAAAAATATGTTTATTAGCTTGTTCAGATATAAGTTAAAATATGTTTTTAACGGCATGCATCCAGACACGTGCACACAATGAATTCCAAGTGTCAATGTTTCAGGGAATCTAAATTATTTTCAGAATTTCAGAAATTGAGAAGGGATAAGTGGAAGGAGAAAATGTTGGGCTGGTGCCAAGCGATAGCTCGTAATCCTCACAGACTTCCAAACAGCACAAGAACACCCGAGGTCTCAGGTGATGCTTCACATAACTCTACTTTGGTGAGTGAAAAGTTGCGTTTTGTGACGGTGGCATGCTCAGATGAACGTGAGAGGTGTTAAATTTATTTTTTAAATTGTACTGTTTGCCATTGCTTGCATTTCCTCTCTATGTAAGACCCTTTGATGTAGCATCTGTTTACTCTTTCCGTTTGCTTTATTTTGTCTTTTGTGTTATGCATGGTTCACTCTGACTTGCATGCTGTGTCTACAAATCAATACTGATGTTTTGTGAGTGGTAAAATCTTTCGGCAGGAGATGACTGAATATGGATCACTTAAAATCTTTGTGATCTTAATCAGTGCAATGGCATTTGATCCCTGATGAATACAGCTGGACGTTATCTAAAGGCACCTCATTTGCTCTTTGTTCCTGCCTGTAACAGGAACAAAGTATCATGTGTCTAAACTTCTGTTAGACAGCTGGATTTTAAAATTATCTTCATGTATTAAAAATGCTACTGCAAGAGATGGTTGAGTTTCTGTATGCAAAGCTATTGATAGTAGATATTCAGGCAATGTAAAGTTGACAGTTTACTTGGTGGAGTTAAAATGTATATGAAACTGAATAAAGTTACTCATTGATAAGAATTTTAATCCCACAGTTTTTGTTCAGTGAAATAAAGCCACTTACATCAGTAGACCTGGCCAGGTGAGTAAGAACTGGTACTTGTATGTAAAGGCTTCCAACTGCCCTAAGAGCAAAAATTGTCAATTTGTCTGCTTGTTTTAATTCAACTGACATTTTCAGGCTACAGCAAGACTGAATATTTGAAACATATCCAATTCAATATACCTGCTCCAATTTCATTAATGAGTGTTAAATAGGCACTATATTTCCCTGTCCTAAGAAACATGAGTGATCAGGAAATACTGCCCTGCAGTTGTTGAAACATGGACAGGATGATATCTAAACTAAAAGGTGAATAATTGTTGCTAACCACTGAGGAAATGTGGTAGTCCAAATGAGGAGACAATGGTCTGCTTGAAAGCTGTTGAAGTTTTGGTAAAATAAAGCCCCTACTTAATGTGGCAAAATTATCGTGTTCAGTGGTAAATTATCTAGAATGTAAGTTTCTGCTACAGAAGGGAATACAAAAAGGCAGCATTAAAAACTGCAAATTTTATAGTTTATTATATATATCCTAGAATATTGTTATAGCTCACTTTCCTCTAGAATGCTTTATTGATTTGAGAGAAATAAAAGGAAATTAAAAATCAATGATTCGATGAAAAAAGATGTCAAATATATTGTCCCCACATTTAACTACTATTGCTATTTTATTTTTAAATTTTATTTAATTGCTCTTACTATTTAGCTGTTAATAGGAGGTAGCTATTAAGGAATTGGTATATGTGGAAATTTGCATATTTTGATTTCTGCTTGACTGCTATTCAACATTTAATTTGGTTTGATATTCATGAGATAACCATTCCAATCTACCAGATGGGATTTAGGAATGATGAACTGGAGATACAGTTCAGAAGTGGTGAATCCATAGACTTAGCATCTTTAAACCCTATTAATATTAAAACTTGTACAAAAATAACTCTGCTTATAGACTGCTGCTTAGTTGATGAAGTGTGTAAGAGAGCCAGAGAAATAAACTACTGGGGAAGATACTGTGTGTCATTTAATATTGTGGTTGGCTGTAGAACAATAATCTTCACAACAGGAAATAGAACAATAATGTCTCTTGAGGCCTGCCAAGCTTTCCTCTTCATTTTCTTTGCTTCCCACTCTCTCAACCATGACTTTTTCTATCCCTCACATCTGAAGAAAATGATATCCAGTATAAGCTTTTGCTGGCAATGTCTTTCCAATTTTCAGGATGTTGACTGAAAATCTTTATTTTACTTGTGAACATTTTTAATCTGAAATTTCGTTTGAAATCAATTTTGATTTTGCTTAGTAGTCGTTGCCTTTTCAATACTAAAAAAAAAGTCTGGCTGGTCTTGAGTGAAGATACAGAATTTAGCACTGGAAACTGAAAAATAATGAAACAGCAGAAAATAAAGAACATAGCAAATAATTTGTTCTAAGTGTACAAAGCCACTTCTGATGAGCTATTCAGGTCCCTTCTTTCTGAATTAAACTTCATTTTTCAGTGCATTGCAGCTCCTCTGTGGATCTGATTCCCTTAGTATGGGTTTATTTGGTGAGTCTTGTGCCCAAGTGAGTCTGTGTCAGGAAGGCACAGCTCTTTGCTTCCTTATTCTGTAGGTGACAAGTCTGGATTTGGAAGGAAGCAAAGTGGAATTTAGATGCATCTTTTTTTGACCTCTGCCATATGCTTTTGTGTACACTTCTGATTCAGCAGAATGTCTTTTTTATCTCAGAGCTTCAGCTAAGGCATTAAAAAATACTTTCCATTTAAACCCCAAAGTGGGCATTTCACAGTGCCACTTTTCTGAAGGAAAATGACCTGAACATTGCAAGCAGCTCTCATTAATTTTTCACAGACTTGTAGAATACTAGGACAGAAGCAATCTCAAGGATCATCTGGTCCAACCTTTCTTGGCATAAGCACCATACAGACAAGATGGCACAGCACCCTGTCCTGCTCAGTCTTAAAAATATCCAATTGTGTTGGGGAATCCAGCACCTTTCCTTCAGAGATTATTTCAATGCTCATTGTTCTTATTGCAAAACATTTTCCTCATGTGTCTAATTAGACTGTGTGCAGAGTCTGCCCAACTTGTACCCATTACTTCTTGTCTTTTCCTTGTAACTCCTTGTAAAAGGGAGTCTTCATCTTCTTTGTAGCCACTCTTGAAATACTGGAACATGATGATAATGTCTCCCCTAAGCTTTCCTTTCTCAAGGCTGAACAAACCCAGTTCTCTCAGCCTTTCCTCATCTGGCAGGCTTCCCAGTCCATTTTTTTGGAAAGAAATATTTTTCTCTGTGTGAAAAACAGAAGAAGCTTACAGAGCAGGAAGCAGGTTATGATCATTAAGAAATTGCTTTTTTCATTAGGCAAGTAAGTGGAATACTGAACAGCAGTGGAGGAAAAAATACAAAAGAATTAAGCTTGTGAAAACATTACAATGTATTTAAAGAGTTTAATAAAATCAGTCGCACTGTTTCATTTTATTTGATGTTAAGATGTTCTAGCTTCATCAAAATTAAATAAATTCTAAAATATATTAGCAGAACTCAGCTAAGGATCCTTCGAAACATTTTTCCATTATTGTTGTCAACTTAATTATAATAATATCCCCAGGCTTTATCACCTTAATCTACTTTATTTGAAGATTAAAACCGTTGTGTTCAGTTTTAGGTGACACTCAGGCTTCTTGGTTCTGAGCGTACCTTAAAAGTTTTGAATCATTCTGTCATCAAAGGAGGCCTAAGTTCTCAAAAATATTGTTTAATATTGCATTTTATTGGATTTGGGGGTTTTGTCTTGATAGTTTTAGATTCATAGTGAGTAAACCTTTTTTTAATACTCCAAACAATTTCCTATAGCCAATTAACTTGCTTTAGTGGAGCAAAAATTTACTTTGCTTCTCTGATAGCTAGAAATCATCTCTTTATTGAGCTAAATTTATTATCAGTTTGTTTCTGCATATGTTGTTTCTAAGCTTTAAGATTCATCCTTTGTAATGTTCATCATATTTTGAGAGACCTGTAACACATCTTTCCCTTTTTGTCATAGTTTCCATGTTCCCATGGGTATCTTAAAACGTGTTGTCTATTCCTGCTCCAGTTTGAACAGGAATGACCAGTTTTGCACAGTATTCCAGATCAAACTTTCTATTCCTAAGAATTTTAACACTACTGCCTGTCCAGTAGCACATTTATCATACTGCGTGGATTTAGAATCACTTTATTTTTTGTAGCTGCTATTTTAGTTTTGAGACGAAACCTCTAGATTATGTTGATTTTTATTACATGAAGACTGTATCAATTCAAATTATTAATGCTCTCCTGTCCTTTTCTATTCACCAGGCAATATGCAAATTCCTATCTTTTTTGTTTTTCTCTTTCTCTGATTTTTTCTGGAATTGGGGAAAGAATATTTATGTTTTTTCCTTTACTTGAAAAGAATCCATATCTTGAAAGCTCATAATTTTGTGCAATCGTATTTGCAGGGGTTTTGTCTTCTGAAAAGGTAATAGATATAATTGAAAATAAGAAATTTAAAATTATTTCTTCATTAATCAGTCTGTGCTGACAGTATCTATTTATAGTGTGGTTCTATAAGCATATGTATATGTGGTGAGTTCAAATGATCATATGTATTTTATTCATATGTACATTATTGAAATGTAAATATGTATTATTAACATTGACAAAGCAGTTTGCCTAGAAGCAGTTCTGTGTCTGACTGTTTTTGCAGAGTGTCTAGTGTTTATCTGGGTCCTAATTCAGAATTTGAGCATTATTATAATCCATGTTCCCAATTACTATTTGCAGCTTCTTCTGCATAGGGCATGGACTGGTCCTTAATTCAGTGCATCATGTGAAGCACATCAAGCTAATGGCACAAGAGCACATACTTAGTAGTGAATTGTAGTCATTAGTATAAACCACTTTACCCCATTGTATTCCCAACCAGAATTATAGGTGAATATACGTGGAAGTATAGTCAGGTGAGTAACTAGATAATTTGTGTTTCTGTATGCAAATGAAATGTAGAAGTCACAGCAAATGATCAGTTTAACTCTAAGGAAGGATTTCTTTTTATGTGAGCAAATGATGCCATCTGCTTCTCCAAGAGAAAGTAAAATATGATTATGGATGATCTGTTTGACATAGGTAGATCCCATGTTGCCACATCTGATTTTTGACTCAGCAAGCTAATAGTAGTTGATGGTCATTCTGAAATATAATTAAACAAACAAGGAAAAGTGGAGGTTTTGGGGTTTTTTTTTTTACTGTTCACCCTGACAGACAGCTCAGCCCCCCATGCCTGCTTTCTCACCTGATCAGTGGGATGGGGAAGAGAAGCAGAGGGGAAAGGTGAGAAAAATCATGGGTTGAGATAAAGAAGTTTAACAGGCAAGGCAAAAGCCACACATGAAAGCAAAGTAAGGAATTTATCTGCTGCTTCCCATGGGCAGGCAGTCAGGTGTTCAGCCATCTCTGGGAAAGCTGGGCTCCATCATGTGTAGCCATTACTTGGGAAGAAAAATGCTCAATGTTTCTGCTTTCTCCTCCCCATCCTTTCAGATTTATAGGCTGAGTATGACACCATAGAATGTGATTTATCCTTTTGGTCCATTGGGATCAACCCTTCTGGCTATGTCCCCTCCCAAATCCTTGTGCACTCCCAGTCTCCTCCCTGGTGGGGTGGGGTGGGGTGGGGTGAGGAGCAGAAAAGATCTTGATGTAAGCCTTGCTTAGCAAAAACTGAAGTAACCCTGAGTTATTAACACTGTTTTCAGCTAAAATTGAAAACATAGCCCCATGTGAGCTACATGATGAAATTTAACTCTATTCCAGCCAAAACCACCAGTACAGGTTTTCTTCCTGATGATAGAGTAGCTGAGATTTAACTGTAAGCTATGCTAACTGTGTGAGAGTTGTAATAGTGTAAGAACAATTTTCACTAGATGGTCTTTAAAGGTCCCATCTAATCTTAACCATTCTTTAAATCTGGGATCTTTATCTAAACAGCTAAACTTAATTTCAGAATAAGAAAGATTTCTTCATCTGAGTTTAAAGTGTTTGGCTACCTGAATTGCATTGAGATAATTTAATTCCGTGATGAAAATTCTGTGAAATGGGGTACATCTGGGTTTCCTTTTATACAGCAAGCCTTGAACTGTTAATCTGACAGGGAGTGATGGTTAAGATCTGTATTTTAATTTAAGAAAACTATTTAATTTAAAACTCAAAAACTAGACGTGAGAAAAAAATAATTATCTAAGAATATGGAGTTGGTTTCTTCTGAATTATCATCTTATTTGTATAATTATTAAGTAGATTTCATTAATGAGACTGCAGAACTAGGTAGGAAATCCACAATATCATACCTACAAAAGTCTCTGGACAATAGACACTGGTTTTAAAAATATAGTAGCAATATTAACATAATAGCCAAACAATGTGTGTCTGTGAGTTCAAACTATGGAAGAGAGAGATTATACAGGAAAACGTAATTTTAAAAGGTGCAGAGTTGTTCACCAGTATAATAAATGACATGATTTCCCTAAGTATCTGTTCATGTTAAAGTTATGAGGACTGCTCCGTCTACTGTAGGTGTTCCGCATCCTTCTGCACAATGCAGCATGCTGCCCAACAGGGCAGTTGTTTTAACGATGTATTGCTTTACAATTTACAGGATCAGCCTAAGCTGTCAGTGACCTCAGGAGCCATGCCACCCCAGGCCAATCTTGTTGATTTTCCTCATATTTAAAGCCAATTAGCACTTGTAACCTTGGTTACCATCACCTTCTATGTTCTCACCATGAATGTGTTAATAAGGATGTAAAGTTGTTAAAGAGTTCATTTGTGTTCCTTTTCTATGCATGCATAAACAATTAGAGCAGGGTAGATGTAGGCCAAAGCTTTTGGGTAAGTCTCCCCCAGTGTCATTTAATTATTTAAGAGCAAGAAAGATGTGGTGAAGTTTATACATATTTGACCAGTGATTTCAATTAGACTTCCCCTATGGCAGGCTTAAAATGACAATCCTCACTTACAGAATTTTCATTTTGCTTTTTCTAACCGAAAATGGAGTCTAGATAGAAAATTAATAGTACTTTGAATTTGTATGGGAAAAAAATAACTTAAATACAGGAGAAAAACAGAAAAGCTTATCTGAAGTCTGGATTCAATAAGGCAATACGGTTTTAATGTTGTCATTACCATTATTAATATTATTGTTATTATTATACTGTCATGTTTTATTTAGCTTTATAACTCAAATTATAGTTCACATTTTTAGCTGTTAGGTTTCTGCATTTATTATCAAGGAAATCTGCAATAAAATATTTTTCTCCAGATTAAATTACTACAAGACATTGACATAAAATATGTGTTAAATATCTGTGTAATTGTTTGAGTAGGTTGTATTCAATCCTTTATTTTCCCCAGTACATGTCATGCATCTTGTGTCTCACAGCAGCATGTGCTCACAAGACTGGTTCAAATCTATTTCATATAAATTATTCGTAATTTGTTTCCTTTTTGTATAATTGAAGCTCTCATTAGTCTTTCACTTAGAGAAAAGGAGCATAATTTCAATGTAGAATTTAACACCTATTAATTATTTTTAGTTTTGAAGGTGAGAGCTGTGTCTGACTGCATTAGGCTTGTTCACATAACTTTTGACTGAAAGTTCAATAAATTGTTTTTCTAGCAATTTTTCATACGTTCATAAAAATCTTATATTTAGCTTAAAGTATGTAAAACTCCAGGTTATGTAATGTAGGGTTACAGATACTGGATCAAGAGGGAATTGCCAGATTTTCATTTAATTTCTATCTGGCAGATGAGTCCTTGAAAATGAGAAAATCAGACAGGGCCAAGTAATTAACCTAAGTTTTTTATAAGGTGAAATGAGTTATTCTCATTCTAGCTCAGTGAAGCCTTCAGTTCCATCATTAACTGAACATATACACCATAGTGGGGAAGTCAAGATGATAGGAAACATCAAAGAAATGTCTCTGCTCATTCATTTATTGCCAGAGTAACACCAGCAAGGAAAGCTATGAAAGGATATCATGTTAGAAAAAAAAAAAAAAAGAAAAATGATAGTAGTAGAAGATGATAATGCAACTTTATCTTATTAAAAATCTCAAGGTGATATTAAACATTTAAGTTAAATTGCAAGTTTCTTTATATTCCCATTCCTGAGGCTTCCTGATACTTGTGTGGTATTTTGCTGTCCAGTACTACTGGAATTACGCGATCCAGAAATTGTTTAAGGATAAGGTCTCCGCTGTGCTGACTACTGCAGTTTGTATAACTCAGTCCTGTAAACAGAAATATGTATGCATAATTTGGTTAAATAGTCTGTACTGATACCATTTGCATTCTTGCAAATACGTGAATATGTGTATGTAAGTTTGTGTAGTGTGTGTATATATGTATCTATTTCAACCCTGCTGGTTTAAATTTTACGTAATCATGTAAGTTTGTGCAGTTTCTGCAACAGGATTTAGTCTCAATCTGAAGTGGTTTGCAAAGTAATGATTACTGCAAAATATATTCCAAAATATGTTCTTAAGAGGAAAATAGGGTTGTACGTGCGCACCTGGAAACTTTTTCATGCATTCATATTAACACATAAGTTTTGTTACAGACACGTGAAAGAAGAAGAAAGTAGCAAAGCTACAGGGAGCTGGTATGTCTCCCTGGATACATCCCTAATGTTTTCTCCTGCTTTGTTATCCTCAGCGAAAGTCTTCCCAACCCTACAATTGGTTTGGTGTTGGTTTTGTGTCCTAGGAGGCTACGCAGTGCAGCACATCTCTTCAGCTGCAGTGCAGTGCCCAAGTGTTGTGGATCCATTTCAGCACACATTCAGCACTGTGTTCCACCCGGGCTGCGGGCTGGCTTGCCTGCACATAATGAGCCTGCACATATCAGGGCTGTCATGTGAGCACCTAGCCTGGGTAGAGACAGCTTGAGTCCTCATTGCAGCTATCCTTTAGCAGAGGTATCTGTGGCATAGAAGATTAAGTAGGGCCTCTTGAAATCTGCAGCATGTGAGATTTCCCTTTTTATGTGATTTTGATGGAGAACTGAGGTGAAATGGGGACTGGGGAGATATCAGACCTTCAAATAAAAGATAACCTTTATAAGCAGATTCTTCAAAAAATATGGTCTGGGGAGTCTCTGAAATCTAATGTCTCTGTTTTGTATTGTCAGTGTCACTGAATACTTGCCATTGCAGCTGGAATTGTGGTGTTCCCTTTAAACCAGAAACAGCAACGGAAAGTGCAGGAGCAGAAAAGGAATCATAATTACTGTGTAGGTTAAAGCACTGACTTGTGTTGTATGTAACTTCCACGTAACTTTGTGAAAGTAATTTCTACTATATTGTTTCAGCCTCATTAATGTGAACTAATGAACACTTGAGATGAATTTCACTCAAAATAGTAAGGTGCTTCAACCCTCTAGAGACAAAGGTGTTAGACTTATCCTGGTTGATAGTGGAAGGATTTAATAACTTTGGATAATGAATACAAGGAAAGAAAAGAAAATATAGCAGAAGACCTAGTTTTTCTTAAGATAATCAACAGACAGGCTGCAGTTTAGTGTTGGTTCCACAGGAGATGGAGGTAACTGGTTGAACCAGGCACCCTGCTGCAATTTCAGAGCTGTTCAAATATTTGTCTTAGAAATGCCAGTCCTATCAATTTCATTAAAATGGGTACTTGGTCAAAGATGGCCCTGTGTGGATGCTGACCATAATCACTTGTGTTGACTCTGCTGACTGAGAAAGAAAACTGCTTGTGACCTTGTTAGGCTAATTACCTCTGGGCTTAATCTGTTATTCCCTCCCCCTGGCCCTTTCATAAAGTATGAGATGGGAGTAATAGGATAAGGTTAAGAAGGGGAAATTTAAACTGAAGGAGAAGAGCATAATCTTGCCAATAACATGCCTTAGGCTGCTGTGTGATTTTGTGTAGGGGGTTACAGAAATCCCACATCTGTGAGCCTTGAAATTTGGAATGGAAATGGAAATATTTGCTATTAGATTTTTGTTAGCTTTTTTCTGTCTCTCATTTTTTGTGCATGTAGGTTTTTTCCTCTTTCTAAAGGAAATGCACCCTAGCTTTTCTTGCCCTACAAATTCTTTAGAAAAAATCAGTGATATAAAAGGTGCAACTTCTGTACTAGATCAGTTGACTGTGATTTCTCTAAAACCTAAGCATTGTTTAAATAGAAGTCTTTGGATTTCATCCTCTATGAACATCTTGTTTTTTTCTGATAAAGTGTCAGTTTTCTGTGCTCAGTATTTCAATCTGCATTGGCATTGACAATATTTACTTCTTAACCCTGGTTGCGATTTGTGTAACTGAGGTATTGGTTTTTGTAAGGTATTTTAAATAGCCCACATTACAGTAAGAACAGAGAGCTACACCAACTGTAGCTTTCAGCATTTTTACACCCAAATGTTAAACACTAGTTCTCTTTCATGATGGATGGGGAGGAAAAAAAGTGATTTTTTTTTTTTTTTCCTTGTGACAGTTTTATCTTTTCTGTTGTTTTGGAGAAACAAAATTTTATGACGTACAACACAATCATTATCTGAGAGAAAAAGATGAAAAGCATGACAAATTGAGTTCATAGATATATTGATATTACAAAGAGAATGTCTTGTTTTCCATTTATTTTCTACTTATGAATAAATGAAACAGTTAAATTTTGAGAAGTGTTTGTTGTTCTTAGCTTTAATGTAGTATTTATTTCAGGTAAAAGAATCATGTTTCAAATTGCAGTGGGATATGTTCACATGTGTATTCTGCACTTTTATTATTCAGGCTGCAAATGCCTCATTCTACCAGTATGTAAATGTGATAATAAATGTGTTTTGAGTTTTATTGCTAAATTGGAATACTGCACCTTTTTACTCTGCTCTGAGAGAGAAGATTTTCATCCTACGCATATGTTGGATTTTTTTCATTTAGAGTTATAGAATCCTTTAGGTTGGAAAAGACCTATAAGGTCATCAAGTCCAACCATAAACCTAACACTGCCAAAATGGAAAGTTTCCCAAAACAAGTAATTTTCCTGTCAGTTTGAGCTATTCTTCTTCCTTGGTGTTTACTAGGATATTAAATAGTAGTCCTGGAAAGACTTTGGTTTTGTTTGTTTTAAGATTAGGATTCTATGAAAAAAACCACATTTAAAATTTGTTCTTTTAAAATGTAGTTGGGTAGAAAATATTTGAATTGAAAATGACAGATTATGTCATTTTTCTACGGATTTTTATTCCTCCACCAGAAATTAATTCGGTAGGTTGTAGAAATTTTGCCTCCCTTTGTTTCCTATGTTAAAGAAAGGGGGGAAAAAAGGTCAAAAATGTGAAGGAACAAGTCCTGAGAGAAAAAAATAAAATTGAGGGACATAGAGAATTGTATTAATTCTATGCAATCCCATTTTACTCATCCTGGATATGATTTGGCTTCTCACATTGTCTTGAGTCCCAGCGAAGAATCTGTTGTAGGGCTATATTTACTGTCAGTCAGTCAATAGTTGGCATTTTCAGTATAACCATTGGAAGAAATATGTAAGGGAAGTATGTAAATAAGGGGTAAAGGTATATTGTGGGAGAAAAAGTGGTTGTAGATAAAAGTTTATTTGCTGTATAGGCCATTAGCTTGAACTTGTGTGCTCCCTAGATGGAGAACCCCCCAAACAAGCAAACAACAGAAAAACCCCAAAACCTGAAATATCTGCAGACTTGTTACTTTTTGTGTTTCATAGGGAAGCTCTTGAGTACAGGCTCTGACTTGTGTAAGTTTGAAGGCAGGCAGAATAAACTTATCTGTAGTGAAATTTATGATAACGAGGTCACTGAGCAGAGGTGCATTGGTGCTGCTCCATCTAATTACAAACTCGTGGTAGAGGAAGACAATAGCAGCAGTGCAGGTGCTTCTGAGGGCTCCCAAGGTGCTCTGTTGGTAGTGGGGTACATCAAAACTGTATATATATAATATATATATAATACTTTACCTATTTGGTGCTGAAATAAATGAATTAAATTTTGTATTACGGAAACTTGTGTTTATTGAATCATGTTTGATGGTTGTTTTCTCTGGGTAATAATATTCCAGAATGTGTTAATTGCTTCATGTAATCTTTGTAATCTATTAATATTACTGTTTATGAATTGTTAATTTCAGCTGATAAAAACAAAGTGCAGAAAAAATGAGCTATTCAATTAATCAATTTAAATTATAATTGCGTGAATAATTACTAAATTGTCAAAACATCAATAATTGTGCGCGTTGAACTACAGAAATATGGGATAGGTTGAATATTTTATGTAGACTAAGTATGATTTCCCTTCAGTTTTGTTGCTGTTGTGGGTTAAGACCATTTTATTTAGAACTGAGATGATAAAATGCTGAAGGTCTCATCTTGTGAATAGCCAGTTCAAGACACTCATGTCATTTTTAAAGTGCTAATGTCCCAGTACTTTAAATGTCTAATGGTGCTCCCTATCTGAAAATCCTGGTCTGCAGTCAAAAGGGGTGTTTTCAAATGTGTGAAGATAAATTTTGGGTTTAAGATATTGTTTTGGGATTTCAATAAAAATGGTCTGATTTTCAGGGAACCAATAGAGGTTATATGTTTAGAAAATCTGAAGTGATGCATTTCAGAATTGATGTTACTGATATCAAGGTCCTACAATGGAATTTTTTTTACATAATGAGAAAGTTATTCAGACAGGAATTTTAAATTTTTATTATTATTTTTATGTAAAGGAGAGAGAAAACAGAATGAGGAAGATAATGGAGGAAAAAGGGGAAAAAAGTGAATACTGTATAAATAGAAATGTCAACCCCACTTTGATAAGTATCTTGTACAACTCTGACTTCACTCGTTCTCAAAAGAAAGTTTGTTTTCTTCCAAATGCTTTATCACACCATATTCACAGTTCCCCTTGGCTTCTGTAGTAAGCAATATCAATTAGCTGAATATTCACTGTGTTGACACTTCCAGCTTAGTGCAGTTTTAATGTTCTGTGGGTGCCTACCCTCTTAGCATCCAAGTATGTCTAAAATACAGTGTAATTTTTTTTTTGAGATATCTATCACTACTCTGTTGTTTTTGAAGGAAACAGAGTTTTTGTGTGCACCATCATTGACAGGAATTGCAGTCATCTTGCTGTACTTTAGTCATTGGAACATTCATTTTTCCTTCCTGACCTTGAATGTTTCTTGAATGCATGTTGTTGAGCATGCTTCTTTCTCAAAACAGACACAGAGAACATACAGTATGACATAATTAATGTACATGTGCTTTTTGGAACGCTTTCTCCCATGAATCCAAAAAGTGATTAAAACACAGAGAATTCTGCAAAGTGCAACCTTAAAACTTTGCTTTAATGCTGTGAGTGACCTAAAAGCTTTTTGTTTAACATAGAGAAATAGTTTTCAAGTAACACACCTCCATTTATAGCATTGAATCAAGAAATGCTGACCACAGTATCATTTTGAAAGTATGGTCTCTTTAAAAGAAAAATAAAAATCATCTTTTTATATGAGTTTTCTTACTGAGTCCAAATATGAAGGATTTTTCAGCTCAGTGTTTAGAGCCATTTTCAAGGAGGTAGATTTTTAACAATGTGGGTTACAGTAACACCAGTTAATGCTTTGGTCAGTTGGTGCCTGACATGGAAAATGTGCTGCTTATCAACTTCTCAGATGCATAAGATGTGCAATTACTGTGGCAATTCTGTATATTTATTCTCAATTCAAAGTGGTTAGTAAAGCAGTTGGTTTCTTGCAGGTAAGAATAAATAATTGAAAGCAGCTTAGTTTTGCACATGAGAAAATTCAGCATGGTTTGACTGCCTATGTATTTGTTTTTGGGAGCCAATTAAGGCCATAAAGGCCAGTCAGAATGGGATCTGTGCATACCTACATATTCATGCATTCTGGAGTGACCAGCAAATTGTCTGCATTAAAAGTGTGGTTTGGAGCCCAGCATGTACTTGAATTAAACAACAGCCAAAAAAATTTCACAAGGAAAGAGCCTCTTCTGTTTTTTCAATCTTTTCTTTTTTGTCATCTAGAGATTGCATGATTAGGAATTTTGTTTCTGGGCCATTATCTGGAGGTTTTGTGTTCTATTTTTCATTTTTTTTTAATTCAATGATACAGGTAAACTCTTTCTTTACCAAATATACACAAAGGTGGAAGAATATCTGAGAATTCTGTTTTCTCTTAGCTCATAGGGGATCAGACCAAGTTCACTACTGACTTTTTCACATTTGAGGCAATGAAGTGGGTTGGATGAGACCTGACCTGTATGCTTTTTGTTCTAAATTGAGACGTTACTAACTTAGTATATGAATTTTTCTGATTACAAGGGGTTTTTTGCTCTAATACAGATTTCCTCCTGCAGAGAAATAAGCTAAAAAGCATTTTGACATGCTTTGCAGACTTGCAGCAATAGCTCCCTGGTAAAGTAAATATAATTTTTGACTTAACCTGTTAGAACTTCTGTTAAAAACCTAATGTATTTACTTGAATTAAATGAAGTAATGCACCTTTGAGTGTTTTTCTGCATTATTTTAGTAGATACAGTTTAAAACCAAAGATAAATCAAGTAAACTCCATGGGATAAACTCCTGTTGTGGTTCTATGTAAAATAATAAGCAAAATTTATTTCTTTTAATTCAGTACTGCTAAAAACAAAGCAAGACAGTTCTCTAGTGCAGCTTAGTAGCTTCTGGTTTTCCCTGCAGGTAGGAGAGTGTCTACTTTGATTCACAGCATTTTATTTTTTTTCCAAATAACTCCAACAGCTTACCTACAGAACAACATCTGTGTTAGCTCGGAATTGTCAGTGGTGGTGTAGACATCCCTGTTCAAACAAGCTGAGCGCTTCTTTTAGGGATTTCTGCACACTACCACGGTCTCAGGTTTAGTGCTTAGACCCCTTGGAATCTAAAAAATTATAAAAACAAAAACATGACGTCAGAAAACGGAGAATCAGTAACTTGTGGTGCACAGGAATGATGTAGAGTTTTGCACTTTCTGTTTTTAGTTATTTCATTAATCTTTCATTTGCCTTGGACTGATTGCAGACAGCAAGAAGTGTAACTGCTTCAAGATTTGTTGGCTGAGTGTTTACATTATTTCATTAGCCCTCTCCAAGCAGCTTCAAGGACATTACTACTGCTAGTATTACTGTTGTTATTACTGTTATAACTATTTACATAAAACAAGAAATCGGAGCATTTGCATTATTTTTTCAATAATATTAAATTTATTAAATACTTTGGGAAAGGATGAATGTTTCCATATCAGACATGAGAATTAAATTACTGTTAAGTTTTCTGTGCCATGAGAAAGAATAAGAAGAGAAAATACATTGTACTGGTTTTTTTCTAAATGGGATGTGTGAGGAGAATTATATATGGGATACTGAAAACCAAGGGATTTACATGTTCACTTCTTTCCCCTTCAGACCCAATACTAAATGAAACCCAAGATGCAAGACTAAGAAACGACAGCTTTTTAAATACATTATTTAGGAAGCTGAGAGTGAAAATTTAAAGTATTCCCATGCATTTGACCTGTAGGTTATCTTTAAAACAATATAAAAAAAATTAGATTCAGCAGGATGTCTGTGAATAACATGTCTGCTCAAGAAAGCTTATTAGTTTTCTCTAATAGCCTTCCAGTCACTGCCTCTGCATTTGGATGTCCTGAGATTGTTATATTAATGGGAACAGTGTAGTTGAAACTGCTTGATAATCCTCACTGAAGCCTATGCTGTCAAGAGAGATCTGTGATGAAACTTTCCACAATCATGACGCTGTTTTTGACATTCATGCAAGTGCTTTTTTCTTGGAAACGTATATTTCTGTATTGTGTTCTGTAAAGCTCACCTTTTGGACAAAACCATGAATTTTGCTTTTTCTTGTAAGAAGTAAATTTATTTTTAATAGAAGTCAAGTAATTATTGAGTTCCTTTGCTTAGAAAACTTTTTTAAAAATTTAGTTCAAGTCCAGGTTTATTTTAAGCTTTCAGAATTGTTCTGAGTTCTCCTTTTAAATAGTAAAAACTAAAACCTTTCAAACATTCTGATCTTGAAAATCACATTGAGAATATGCTATATTCGCCCCTCCTGATTTCCCATCGCTCCCCATCCCATCATTTTCCACCGAGTCTCAGGTGTGCACATCTGTCCTACCAGAAGGTCTGGTAGGATCTGAAGGTCTTAGGAGGAAATTATTGAAGGATCATTTCAAAGCCTCAGTAATGGATAGCATAGATATCTTTGGGGGGAGAGAAAAGAGGGGAAGATTTTGAACACAGTTTTCTACTATTTTACCTTCCATTTTATCAACTGTGTATAATTTTTCAATATATTTCAAGTCCCAGATATGGTATTTTTAAGATTAATACATTTTAAATGAGTCTCTCTTTCAACCAAAGCTTAAATACTAAACATTAGAAATATTTTTGTTTCTGATTTGAAAAATCTTGTCTAATTTTCAGATTAAAATAGATTTGGGCAAAACCAGTATGCCTGAAAATACACTGTAAAAGGTTCAGTAATAAAGATACATGACTGATTTTGATAGAGTACCCAACTCTTTCTTACCTGAGTAGTCCTCTTGGTTGCAAGATGGTAATCATATCAATACTTGGTGAGCTAAGATGAGAAATCTAACCAAGGGTTCATTTTAGTGCTGTAGGAGGGCATCTTTTTCAATGGATAAGGTATGTAAACCTGTTTGTAACAATACTCCTTAGCCTTGTTTTGTTTAAAGTGTCTCTCTAAAATACATATGTTCATGTGAACTGAGGGATGAGAAAAGCTATATATACTTGGACTTGCTAGAAGTACTTTTATCTTTTTTTTATTATTTTTTAAATCTTTTTCCCTATTCCATTTATCTCACTCCATGCAGTAGCAGTGAGCACATTAACAAACAAAAGTAACCTTTCATACTGCCATGAGCTGTTATCATGTCAGAGCTTGTGAAATAAGCCAACCTGGGCATAATCAGTATTTTAGAGATCTGCAAGGAGCAAAAATATAGGTCTGCAAAACAGATTACTCCTCTGTAGTTAAGATTTCTTTTTTTTTTCTAGAAGATTTTATTTTTGTATAGTCTTTAATTTGTCCTTTTCAGGTGCCTTGTTTGGAAAACGCAAATCCTGAAACTTCTCCATTCATCCCTCAATTCCTGGACAGCAGTGACATTACTTTACCTGTTCTGAGTAGTGAATAGAGCTTTCAAATAAACATGTCAGAGTATAAAACACGAAGTAGCATACAAATATGTTTGTGCTTCATATTAAGTTTACTTTTTGCTATAGCTACAAGCATAATATCTTTATATGAGGCTAAGTATGATACAAAATAAGGCATACATTATATTTTGGTATTAAAAAATGCTTCAAAATGGCAGAGGTTGATATTATTCACTGTGCTCCTAAAAGTGAAATATTGTGCTGCTTTTGGAATTGTTGTGTATTGTTCTGTTTTGTCCAAGTGTTGAACAATGAGAAAGCAATAATGAAGTTTAAATGTGAGAGCTTTACATCTCTCTCCACCTAAAAAAGATGGACATAAGATCCTCCAAAAGCAACTGATATCTTTAGAAGAATACAAATCTCAGCATTTCCGTGACATACTGTCTTGGGTTGTGGAGCCAGGGGTGTGTATTCTATTTCATTTCTTAAAAGCAGTTGGGGAGATGTTTTTCTTTCTCTCTTGTAACTCAAGGGGGGAGGGGGGCGGATGCCTTCTGATAATGGGCCAGCTGTTAAAGCCAGGTAAGGCATTGTTTCTTATCTCTTTCACCACTGGTCCTCCCTCCAAGGGGGATATTTTTTTGCTAATGGGCAATTAACACCTCCCCAAACTAACACATCCACATTCCATCATCCCGTTGTGAGATGCTCCACCCAGTGGGGGGAGCCAACCATTCCTACCTGGATAAAACTGAGACACAGGAACACAAAGGCATCTAGCTTCACCCAATTTCTGGGAGGAAGACTGGACCCCATCTCACCATCACCAGCCCCCTTCTCACCACCCCTGGACCCTTTTCTACAGGATCATCTCTACTCCAACAGAACCACATCTGCCACTCCAGGTGTACTGCCGTTTGGACTGCTTCCAACACCCTGACCAACAGGGTGTCAGGTTGTAGCTCTGACTCTGTCAGGGTTTTCCAAAATTGTTGTTTGTTTGCTGGTTTGGTTGGGTGGTTTTGTTTTCTACTACATTTGTATTATTAATATTCCTAGTAAAGAACTGTTATTCCCATTCCCAAATCTTTGCTGAAAGAACTTAATTGCAAATTTATAATTTGGCGGGGGTGAGGGGTTTACATTCCCCATTCTAAGGGAAACCCCAGTTTTCCCTGGCAGATACCTGTCTTTCCAAACCAAGACACATACTTCCCAAAGCTGAAGAGGGGATAACGTAGGGCATTTAACACCCCATGATAAAAAAAATATTTGCTTTCATTAACTTCATCAGTTGCATTTCTTTTAATATCTATAGAATATTAAATTTTAAGATTTACCAATTTCTCTGGCAGAATTCCAGAATTAATTACTGGATTGTGTGAAGAACTACTGCTTGTTATTGTTGATGAAATCCCTGGGCTCTTGCTGAGATGCATATTGAAATAAATGGTCAGATTTTACATGGATTTAGAAAGAGTGCTCTTTATGCCTCTTTCATAGGCCATACTAAAAAATTGCAAGAGTCCCTCAGGCCTAACATGTATTTGCTGTTTCTGTACAGTTTTGAGGCTACTGTGTACATTTTTCAAAGAAAAAAATCATGGTCACTTACTGATACTAGCTCCAAAATTATGCCTTCTACTCCTTTGACAGTCAAAATTGAAGAAATTAAACTCAGAATCTTTGAAAAACCTGTGGGTTTTTTTGGAAAGAATTTAAATACCTTCAAAAGAATTTCAAGCAGAGTGCTACTCCTAATTTCAGGTTTTCCTGCAGCGGATTCCCAAATAACCAGAGCAGGATGAAATCTGTTCAGCAAATTTGTGTGTGCTGAAAATCCAGTTGAATAGAAGAGTAGAGGTGGCATTAACTGCTCCATTTTGGCAGATCCCACTGTTCACTGCAGCCTTGGTGACGTGCCTGGTCACTTAAGGAATGAGAGGCAAGGACACAATGAGTAGTCAGAATGCTCATCTGGGATTCCCACCCAGGTGTGTTCAACCTTCATCTTTGTAGAGGTTTTCTTTGTGTCTCTTCCACCATTCTCTGCAAAGGGGAACAGAACAGAAGCTTTTCCTGGGCTGCTGACTTGATGGTTGAGAGATTTGAGGAAGGAGGTGGAAGTTCAGTGTAAATAACAACTGCTGGCTTTTTGTGTGTGTGTTTTTGTTGGGGTTTTTTTTGCTTGTTTGTTTTTGGCTTTTTTGGTGTTTTTTTAGTATGAAACTTGTGAATGTGTTTGGGGGATGGTTTTGGATTAAAATTTAGCCAAGACTTTTTTAGGTTACTGAAAATGCTTAGGCAGAGGGGTTCTTGGAATCAGGGCAGAATCTCTGGAGGAGTAGTTTGTCCTTGATTATCACTTCTTGTAAACCTTTCTCTGAACATGTGCAGGAAGAAGTTTAATTAATAATTTTGTTCCCAGGCTAGTTCTTGGTACTTAGGAAGTAGTTTCTCACATCAGGCATAATCAAAGGTGAAACTAAAAGGTTCATGATTCTATTTGAAGACACATCTTCTATGATATGTTTGTACAAAAAGTATCACTAAAAGACTGATCCTGTCTTCTTGTATCTGTAAATTCAGCAGGGCAGAATGGTCGTGTTTCAAAAGTTGATGTGCCTCACATAACCTGATTTTGAGATGCCTCAGCGTTGTATATTGCTTACAGAGGATTAGATTCTTTAGCATTGCCTGGTACATTTAGCTAAAAGTAAAATTTTTATTTTGGTATGGGACAGAATTTATGCAAACCCTCTGTGATACCTATGCACTGTAACACGTGCTGGGAATTTAACCTCCCAAAGTCTGAACTAAATCTTAGTTTCATTTCAAAGTTGTTGTTTTTATACCTTACATATTTATATGGGCTGTAGTCTTTTATTTGTCTTTGTGATTTAGGCAAACAGGTGATTTACCATGCAAACATGGAAAAGGCTTTATATTCAAAGGCTTTACTGGAGTCACATGCTGTCATTGAAAGCTTTCTCACTGGAAAACGATAATTTACATACTTGATGTGATTTTAATGTGATGAAAAGCTAAAAGGGGGGAGATCATGATGTGCAGCTGTGCAGGGAGAAAGGACTGAATTCAGGCTGGATGTGAAAGCAGCAGAGTATTGTCAGACTGCTTCTGAATCCAGGACTGCAGGTGACCTGTTTAGTTTACATATTTTTCAGCTTAATTATTCCTTCTTAGAGGCATGTTTTGGTTTTTGTTTTCTTGTTTGCTAAACTTGCATAGGCAATTAATATAATATCACAAGGAAGATTCTTTTCTGTGATTCCATGTCTTATGTTGGTTTTTTTCTGCCTCTTCTTACTTGTGGAGTCTTTTAATTAGTGTACTTGCATGTAAAAGCATATTTTTTATTTATGCCTTCCATTAGTTGTGTGAATATTATTTTGGTGTCTTTTAACAGCAGCCTCAGAATATTTTAAAACTAAGAGGTTTAAGTGGGATAATAGCAATGAGATGCTTGGGTTTTGTCACGGAGTGTTCAATCACTTTTGAAACATTCAACCTGTTCTTGAAATGGAATAGCTTCTGTCAGGCTTGGGACTTGATAGATTAGAAGCAATGTTAAATGTGCTATTTGCTGTTCTCTGTCACACAGAGACTAGGATGTAGAAATGAAAGTATTTAATTAAAAAATAGTTTATTCAGTAATTTCACACTTACTTAATAATTTCTTGTTCTGCTGTATGTTCACTATGCTGAAGTGTGCTTGGCTTCATAACCTCGATGTTAAGATGTCAAAGTTCTTGTTAACTGTAATACTACTTCTTGCAGGTATGCAGCAAGATATTAGATTATAAAAAACTTATTAATTCCAGTAATTTAGTGAGCTTAAAAAAAGGCATTACATTCCTGATAGATTGCTAAATATGAACATATGCTGTGTTGTTTGTGTATGTTAAAATGTCAACACTGAATTATAAGTAATGCTACATCCAGCCATAAGATTGAATACTTGAAGTTAATGTAATACTTTGATGTTTTAAAAATAACACCCTAAATAAACTATTTGGGTATACATTGCTTCTCTTTTCCACTACTCAAGTAGTTGAAAATAAGCTAAGATACAAATTTCACATTGCTTACATATAGTGGGAAATCTGCAATTCTCCCATAGCACCAGCAAGATCATCTATCCCAAATTCCCAAATTTATCCATGAAAATAAGATATAATTTTGCCATTTTATATCCTGCTTTTTAAAGCTCAGTCATTACAGAAATTTAAGTACAGAGTGATTTAAGTACATTTTTGAAAAAAGGCAGTTTTGAAAAGGAAAAATTACAGGGTTTGCATAAAGGTTTTTTATGCAAAACCTTTTACAAAAAAAAAAAAAGCTAGGAAAAGATAAAAATTCAGTTTACTAGGGAAATAAAAATTAACTTTTAAAATTAATATTCTTACTTTAGTAGCTCTAAGCATGCTTAGGCTGTTGGAGTAGGGGTTAGAGTATGTTCAAGGTTACTATTTTTCTTTTCTTAAGTAGAAATTTACTTAGAGATATATCTCAGAGTTTTCAGGTGGTGTTCCAGCCTTCTGACAGTGGGCTGGCACAGGACTCCTTATGGACACTGGTTCACTCATATGAGCACAGCATTCACCAGGAGCATGAGTGTCCCTAATCTTCTATTATTTTGTGTGTTTCCAGTATTCCAATGGCCCTGTTGCAATTTTGTGGCTGTCTAGCCATGGCCACGTAGCATTTACTGGTGAAATAAAATAAACCAATGATAAATGATTCACATCATTCAAGCTGAGGCTTTACACTGAATGTGTAGATTTGTAAAGCTTTTGATGTTATTACCAAATTGAATGGGAATTTTAGATACTATCTTCTGTACTGTAAATCAAACCTGACTGAATCAGCGGTGGCACCTTTGCTTTTGGTTGATGAGCAGAATGGTGAGCACAGAGAGGAGATAATGCACTAATGGACAAATCTTGATGTGTCCTGCACTGCAGTCTGCACCATGACAGGGCAGTATGTATCAGCAGAGCCAGTTCCAGTGCAGCAGATGTGTAACCAAAATTCTCTTAAAAAAAAAAAAAAAAAGATATCAGCCTTTCTCCATCTCCTTCATTTAGGGAAGAATAAAATGGTTGTGATTTTTTTTCAATTTCTTACCTCATCGTATGCTGCAGAGTCATGGCAATTTCACATCAGCTGTGGGTACTGAAACACATTGCATTAGCTGAACTTGTTTATTTGTCAGAGACTATAATTTTGGAATTCTGCTGGGTCAAAGGAATGCTGTGACGCATTGGCCACTGGACATTTGATTTGGTTTGATTTGGAAAGTAAAATTAACTTTGATGCTTATAACATTGCTCTGGTGTCACAAGTTAAATGTCATTTCTGGTTTAGGTTGGGGGCAATCAAAGGCTGCAGATTTCAGTTTTTTTAATTGAATGCTCATCATTGAATCCAAATCAAATGGGGAAATCCAATGTTATAGCCTATTACCAGAGCTGAGTAGAATAAACAGAGGTGACAGTTTAGATATCCACCAGTTATGGTCTAGCTTGCAACTTAGTATGTTTTATATCAATATACTGGTGAAATACATTGTGTTACAAAGTCAAAGCAGATGTATTTTGGTGTTGGCATTGTTTATGAAATTTGAATATAAAGTGGTACAGACTTTGAAACAGTTTGTGTTTATAATTTCATGTCAACTGAGCTGACAGCTGTGGAATCATCTGTGAAGTTTAGAAATGCTACAGGGGAAGAAGAAACTTTCCCCCATTTTTTTTTTTTTTTTATTAATGAATGAACGTGCTCTAGTGATGTCTCCTCTACAGGGTTTTTGCTGCCTAATTTCTCTTATAGGTTGACATGAAAATTGTGCTCCTTCAAAGTATTGAAGTAATAACAAAAAATTGGGTATCAGTCTTGTTGGTCGTATTTACTCAAATTGAAAAAGAGCAGACCAGAATTTAGTTTATTTTATACCTTTTAATAATAGCTTTTTACAGTAAGATTTAAATAATGGAATTAATTGTCACTTTCAAAAGAAGAGGGAATCAAGGATTCCTAGAGTTATAAAATTTTATTGGAAACATCTTGCAAGGTGCAAATGTGTCATAGCTGGGGATAATGGTTGGTTGTCATAGAGAATATTTTGAATAAAAATATTTATCTGCATACAAATCATTTTGTTGGTAACCATTCTAAGGAAAACTTGACAAAATGTGTATTTGTTACAAATACTAGTAATTAGTTTTAAAATTTAACAGTAAATTGCTATACAAGGCAATAAATATTTAGCTAACTAATCAAGGTTCATTTGAATATTCACAAACAGTTTTGTTGGAGTGTTGAGTGTGTGAAAGGCAAAATGAAAAGTCACAAATATGTGTGAGAAAGGAAAGGTAGCAATGAATGGAAATAGCCTTTGGATGAACAAAGAGAAATGCCAGATTAGAGAAGCCCAAATCCTTTCTGTGGCTAATAAGGTCCTCGAGCGGTTTTGAAAACGCCGAGGAGATACGGAGTCAAGGATTACATGTTCGTTAATTATTTTGAAACTGGCTAACTAAAAAAAGGGATAAGTTCTGTTGATAGTACAGGATTATTCAGTGTACAGGAAATAATAAATTGTAAAAGAATTAACTGTTAATCTCAGGTTTTATTTAGTACTAGATTTCCATCTTGATTACAGTATGTAATCTGGCATCATGTTCCTGAAAAATGCTCGTAGCAAAATACCTAGTGTTAAAAAATGTGTGTTTCCTCCTGAAAATTCAGCTCTTCTGCCCGGTTAAACAAAAACATGTACCTAAGCTTTCAGTTGAAAATTGGGCTTCTGTGTTTCAAACAGGGGAATGTAGAGCAAGGTTTTTGATACTCATGTTAGGAGCTGCAGCTGCCTTACCTATACTTACCTGTACTTTGCATGTTACATTCACAACATCTTTAATGAGCTGTCTTATTAAAAGATGCAGTTTGATGTCTGAGAGGTCATACTTACACAGTTGCTTGAGAGCACAAGGCAGTAAAGTGCTTGTGCCGTTTTGTGCTTCATACTATTTCAAACCCAAAACTTGGGTAATTTTTGCATTGGAAGCATTGCTCAGGCCATTCATTATTCTACATACTGGCCAAGTTTGAAACAGAAATTTTTGGTTTGTTGATGTTAATAATTTGAAGTTTTAAAATATTGTATTTCTAGCTGAAAGGAGATTTTAGGCAGCAATTTTGGTGAAAATGAGTCCCTCTCTCTAAGGAAAGCTACAAAACATTCTTTCCAAAACAAAATGTATGTTTAGAGGTGACTTACTCCATCACGGAGTCCACTCATGTGCTGTTATTCATGCTATTCTTTGATTTCTTGTCAACAGTTACATTTTTTTTTTCTCCTTTTGCTGGGAAATTGTTCTCCTAGCAATTAAGAATATTCTGTGTCCTGCCTAAATTTACTCTGTGGATATTTTTAAACCCATTTATTCTGTGCATACTGTGGCTTATCTTAAATTGTCCCACCCCTAGTTACCTATTACAGCTATACATATCAGCTGTCCTATTTTGGCCATAATTTTGGTAATCTAAACCCAACTCTTTAAGCCTTTCTAGGAGTGCTGGCTTTCTCTAGTGATTATACTGCCTTTGTACCCCCCAGTTCAGTTTCAATTAGTTTTTCTTATGCTTCTGTCCTTGCACATGCTATAATAGATGTGATCTCATCAATGCCTGGCACAGTGATAACATTTCCCTGATAATTTTCAGAAAGGATGTGTATTTCTTTTAATGTCAGTTAATAAAAGGCTTACAAAGAAACCTGTTATTGAAGAATTTGGATTAAAAATTGTTATATATGAAATGTTGGGCTAAACTAAATGTGCCATGTAATAAGTATAAGCAATTACCATTTTAATCTTGAAAAGAAGGAATTGTTCAGGCAAATAAAGAGGTAAAGTTTTCAGCTAGAAATTAGTTGCTTTCAAAGATAATGAAGCTGAAAGTTCAGGAAGGAGCTTCCATGAGCTTTACGTGATATAAAAAGTTAAAAAAAAAAAAAGTACAAAGCTAGTTAGGTTTTTGTTTGTTTCTTTATTTTGTTTTACCACTGCAAATACTGAAAGTTAGAGATGGAAATTTAAAATAGGTTTTATAGCATCCAAAATTAACATATTAAGAAAAATGGTCGGTGTGCTGTAATGCATTCCTCAGGAGAATCATCCCCAGAATTAAAATCTATATTCTTTGAAACTGTAAGTGTGAGAACTGATAAATATGAGAGTAAATCATGAATGAGGAATGAGACCATGTAAATCAGTATCAAGGCCTAGACAAAAATTCTAGAACACTATACATTTGACTAGATCTCAGAAATTCTGACTCAAAAAGATTTAGATTATATCTTGAGGCTTGAGCCTAATCTTCAAGACCTGGGGGAAAACAAAAAAACAAAAAAANAAAAAAAAAAAAAAAAAAAAAAAAAAAAAAAAGTAGCAAACTTGGAAATAGCATTCTGCTCAATGGAAGATAAGGGAAAATTACTTGAGCAGCAAGGGAAGACCATGCACATACTGGATGTCATAGCAAACTGGTTTAGGAGTATTATAACTTTCTCAAACTGCAGGATTTTCCTGTTATAATCTGATTAACAATGTCAAGATGCTACTCAGCTGGGGTAAGGATGGAAAAACTTAGAGTTCCAGAAAGGGCAATTTGACTAATGAGCTATAATACAGTTCCCAGAAGAACAAGTTGAGGTGCTGCATGGAGTGCATGATCTAATTTCATGGTTGAGCTGAATTATCATTTTGTCAGTACCAAAATGTGAAGATCTTTCCTTGCTTTATGTGGAGTTAATCTTTTATTTCTTTCCCACAGACAAACTTAAACTTGGGGCAAGAGGCTGAAAAGACAATTAATATTTGTCCATATTGTTGATAGTTCCTTTTCTTTTCCCAATGCCCCTGCAACTGTATATCCTTCCTTAAATGTTTCCTCTGAAAAAAATCTCTTTCCATCTTAAGGGCTTCTGGGGCTATGAATTAAGTCTCTAGGACCAACAGAAGTCTTTAGGACTAATAAAGATCAGCTTTTTCTTTCATTTGTGTTTTATCTTATTCTTCTTTCTTGCTTGTTCATTCAGTTCCTTCCAGCTTTCTGTACAATACTGAGTGTAGTATCTGATGAAATTTTATAGCACTAATCTACTCATCAGGATTTTCAGAATAATTATTCTCTGGAGTCACAACATGAAGCATGCACAGCATAACTCTTCTCCTCCTCCCCTCCATCCCTTTTTGCTGGCATCATATAAAGTTATATTCCCACATTGCTATTTAGCATCTGGTTTCATTTATCAAAGTGTATCTGGAAATCTTTACTAAGTTCACCAGAGACCTTTTTAAAAAAGAAGTTGAAGTATTTAAATAAACTTTTTCTGAAACTTTTTTAAGATGAGTTAAGGAGATTAAGAAAGGAAGGAGTCACTAGTATGCTATACACTAGTTTTCTCTATGACCTGTAAATTAGAACAAGAATGAGAACTACTATTCTTGATTATCCTGCTCATTAACAAGGAACTTATTAAGTGGGTATAGTTTCTGATACATTCTCCTTTATTTTGTGCAGAAGTGATGTCTAAATTCATGTTAGTTCAGAACTATACTGGAATGTTCAGTAAATTTTTTTCAAAGCATACTGTGGTGAAAAAACCTTGCTCACCTCCAACAACAAAAATAAATCTGTTCAGAATAGGATGAAACTAGGATTTTCTTGATTAGCTTAATTGATGAACGGTTTCACAGAGTGTAACAGAGGAAAAGGCAACAGATGGCTTATGGCAGCAAGAAAATAGTTTTTCGTGGTGGCCAAGATGAATTTACAAAGGTAAGGCTAAGAGAAAGGCAAAGAACCTTTGAGAGGAAATCACCTTTTTTTGTTTATTTTTTTTGTCTACCCTAAGTAAAAAATACGTTGTATAGTGGAATTTCTGTACAGCAGTTGTTACAGCAGAGGTGACAGATTACAGTACATTTTAAGTGTATATTTAATAAATATGAGTCATGTCATAATTAATTGAAATAACTGAAAAACATTTTAATGGCTGTTCTGTTTTCTGGTTTTTTCATCATTAAAAATATCATGAGCCATTTATTGTATTTGTAATTATTTAGCCTTTAAGCTTTTTAGAGTACCTAAGAGTAAAAGAGGAGAGTAAATTGACCTTAGTTTACCAGAGTTTTTTTATTTGCCAACTGTACAAGCTTGTTGTGGAGGTCAGTGCACAACTCAGATGCCTGACGCAGTGCTGGTAAAGGGGGCACCTTGGTGGATTATTGGGTAAATATTTGACTCTATTGAATAGGTAAATAAACTACAGGTGTTGGAACATATTTATTTTAGGATGCAGGGGAAGTTACTAATATCCCAGTAGCTATTCTCAAATTCCAGTAAGTACTTGTAAAAACACAGCTTTGTGTTCGCTGCTCCAATTCCATGTCACAGATTCTTAGTACCACAGAAGAACTGGTACCAACTGTAGCCCTTGGAGAAGTGCTCTGTAAAACTGAACAGAGAAGCTGATGTAAATGTGAACTCAAAGCTGCATCCTCAAGGGCACCCGAAGAGCAGGAGTGCATTGCAGAAGTGATTTGTAATGGTGTAAAAGTATCTTTTCTTTTTATGTTTAAATTGAAAAATAAATTCTTGGTACTGACTGAGCATCTCAGAGGCAGGAGGGGCATTTCTTACTTGGATCTTTCACATCCTGTAGCTGGTTTGGGCTTCTGATGTTAATTTTTGCCATGACACAACTGAGGGACTGACAGCAAAGCCATGTTAAGTGTTCCTTACTGGAAGTATTCCCTAACATTTCTGCAATTAGGAGAGAAACTCACTTGCTCTCTCCTTACAATGTGGAGATTCTTACCGAGCAGCTCAAATGCAGACTTGAGAAGGGAAGAAGATCCAGCTTCGCCAGTTCTTCTTTCCAGAAGAAGAGAGAGGCAGAGAGGCCAGTTGCACCATGAGAGCATATCATAGAGAGTGACCCCAGGGAGATGGTGTTATCTGTTGTATGAGGAGAGCTGGGACATTTACATGACTTCTTGGATCTCCTTACACAAAGAGCTGTTATTCTTTGCCTTATAGATATTTTACATCACAGAGGCTTAACATGTTTTACCTGGGTAGCACTTAATCTTCTGCTTTTATCTGAGCCTTCTGAGCATATTTTAATCCAATTTCCCTGAAGCATAATGCAGGGAAGGAACTGATTTCACTTCATGCTTGCTGTGAGTAGTGCAGGCTGAGAGAATTTACTGCCTGAGATCCTCATATTCACAGGGACTGTAGTTGTGACTGTCTTTGTGCAAATAATGGGAAGGGGACAGGGGCTTCCTGTGCAACGAGACCATGTGTGCATTAATTTTAAAAGATAAATCATATCGGTCCTGTTGTTGGGGATTATATTTTCATCTTTTATCACTAGTAGTTCCTCCGTGTAATCACAGTATGAGGTTATATTCATCATCCTGCTAATTGGCACCATTTTAAGAAGTTCTGTCAGTTTGTCCTTATCTTTCCTCCTTAGTTTGTCTCTAATATGGATGAGTAAGCTGAGTTATGTGCTGTAGTGCTTGGATGTATCACAGTTCAGTGGTTTTAGCAGATCTATTTTCTTTGAATGCAAAAGGTTAATTTCATTTCAGTGTAGGTTCAATCTGGATACTGACCTTTACAACTGGAAAAACAGATAGAATCGTGGTTTAATTAACCTTCCAACCAGGACACATATTTGAAGCATACTTAAGAAGCTGTATGTTTTAAATACTATTGAGAGTCACATTGGAGTAGCAGATCATTGGTATCCAGAAGCATTGTCACTGTTCTGGGTTAGACAAAAGGAGAAGTTTATTGCTGAAGTGGTGAAGCACACAGCTGAGCTTGGAAAGAACTAAGGTAAACTGAAAACAGAATATTGAAATTACGTCTTCATACTTTGTCTTTATTGTGAAATAGGAACAGCAAAGAAGATACTAAAACTGTCTGATTCTCTATTGACATTTTCTCTAACTTGTCCTATTTTCCAGCTCATTGTTGTAGTTTTCCATGGCCCTTCTAAGTTAAAACACAAACATGCTATATGGAATTAGATTTTGTTGCTGTTCTTAAAGAAACTCAACTCGAAGCAAGTAACGAAAAACAAATATAGACTTCATACCTTTACTTTGTTTTCTACTTGATCACTCATAATTTCTAATAAGTTAAATGCTTAATGAAAATTTTAGGACCTAAAATTGAATCCTTAATCCTTCCTCTGAGGCTCTTCTCTGTAATAATTTCTTCTCTAAAATCTCACATTGTGAAAGTCTTGTTTTGCTTGTTTGTAGTAATAATTGGCAAGATTATTCTTTCTGTACAAGAGAAAAAAAGTTCATTTGGAGCTAAAGATGTTTTTTTAGACCTAAAAGAGAATCACCTGAATACCATCTGCATTTTTATATTTGTATGAGCCAATGTTTACCAGCGTTGAGAGGTGAGGTTTCCAAAAATCTGAAATGTAGCATGTTGCTGAGGATGTTCTATGAGCGTCAGATTGCAAATTGTGGACCACTACCATAGATGAATGAGTCAAATCTTCAGTGGACAAGTCTCTGTTTAACTCTGAATAAGTCACCAGTTAAATACCTGCTTCAGATACAAGTGGTAAAATATTGTATATTTTCTTAAAATGATAAAACTGTGCTTGAACATAAGACTGCTGGAAATCTGGAAATGTACTGAAGATTGAAAATCTAGACCATTTATTACAGTGAGATCTGTTGAAATGTGAGGAAGTATGGTATTTATTTATTATTATTTTATTATTATATTTAGAAAATGATGCTAGAGATTTGGGTGTAATGTTATTTCACTTTGTGTAGTGACTAAGCAAGGCAGGATTCTTGGTGAGAAGGCACAGAAAAGAATAGAATGAAATCACACATGCTTCATTATTGCCTGCAGTAATGGAAAAAATGAAGAGCATAAGGTAGTAATTAAAATGTTTCATGAATAAGAGACTGGATAATTTCAGTGGCGTTTTTAGCAGCTACACCGTCCTGAAGACAAACACACATAAATGCATAGAATATTGTGGGCAAATACTCAAGTCAATTACAGTGTCAGGATGCTACTCCCAACACATTAGTCTTAATTCTGTGCAGTAATTAACAGATATTAATAAAACAAATGTAGTCAATTCCATATTCTGGTAAGTAGTTATTTATAGGCACCCTGGGAAAGTTTGAATTATTGTCTGTCCTAATTGTGCCAGGGACTTTTTTATTAGGCATAAAGGTCTGACTGGGAGGAATTAATAACTGCCTGCAAAGTCTCTGCATTACAGTTAATCAGATTTCTTGGCAGAGCCACTTCTTATATTTTGGTCTTATTTTTCTCTTCGTTCATTTGTCACATCTAAAATCAGAAATTGTGCTCTCAACTATAAAGTCTTCTCTTGCTAGTGTAACATTTGTCTATACCAGGGCAGTGTCATTATTATCTGTTTTCCCCAACCTTCCTCCTCCTTAGCCCCTTGGTGTTCCTCTTTACATCTAAGAGATTTCTGTTTATAACACAAAATCTGCTGAGAAGGAGTAATCAGTAAATGCTGTGCTGTATGTGCCCATCTCTCATCACATCCTTGAGTCTAAATGTAGGTCATGTTTGTCTGTAGAAACCTTCTCTCATGAATATGTGTAACTTGCTTGGCAAGTTTGCTAACAACAGGTGTTTTCTGTGTTCCTCACTTCTTTTTACTTGCATTATTTTATGTGGAAAATAGAACCAACTTTCAGCCTTTTAATTAAACATTAAGGTAGCTATAAAGGAAAAGAACCAAAAAATCTTTTGTGTAATAGTTTCCTTCCATCCCCTGACTGAATAAATGAATATATAATATTAGTTAGGGCTTGTGAGTTCTAAGAATAAGCCCAACTTAATTGTATTTTCCACAGCATCCTTTCATTAATGAATATAATAAATATTTCAGAAAGCAGAGGGAGGAGGGGGAAAATGCTGTCTTAAAATATTCTAGAGGTAACTGAAACAAGGATCAAGCATTGGAACAGGGTTTCCATGGAAGTGTTTGATTCACCACCCCTGTAATTATTTAATTCACCACCCCTGGAATTATTTAAAAGGCATGTGGGTGTGGTGCTTGTGGGTGTGGTTTAGTGGGAGATCTGACACTGCTGACTTAACAGTTGACTTGGTCAATTTAGAGGTCTTTTCAAACCTCCATGATTCTCCGTTTTATGAAGGATGGATTGAAGTACATAAAATATTTGAGTTAACTTCAGTGTTAGTTCTAAAGCACAGAAGTGGCTGTAGAGACACATTTTAACTTAAAACTGGGTTTTTTTAAGTTTTCTACACTTTTTACTGTGAATACATATATCACTCCAGGAGCTTTCATCTAGAGCTTTGGTGAAAATAATTGTATAGAAATTTTGTCATTCACGCCCTGAAGTTTATATTTTGCTTTAAGATGGTTAAGATGGTTTAAGAGACCTGAGTTGCAATGTTCACATTTATGCTGAAAATTACAAACTACATAATAACTAAAATAATTATATTGAATGATAAGCCAAAATCTGCTTAATTATTTATTAACCTGATCACACAAGATGAATTTAGGGATTTCCAGAAGAAATAGGAAAGTTGCTAATGATTATATCTATGGAATCTATGTACATCTTGGATTCAACTGGCATAAAATTTCCTCATGTTCTTATTTTTTTTATTTTCAGCTTGTGATTGTAAGGTTTCAGACATGCCAAGCCCATAGCACCAAGATTTACAGGGTCTGCTGGTACAAAATAAATTACTCAGCTGGTAACATTTATGATTTTTTGTCTGCATTCAGAAGTGGAAACGTGGCCACCAATGTACAACATAAAGATATAAAATTTTATTAGGTAGCAGATATGAAGGGAGTGATACTGAACGTACAGAACATAATCAAGTAATGTTTTGTAGCTCTATTGTAATTGAGGCACTTTGTGTATTTAATTAAACTTTTATCCTTTGATAACACTTGGCTGTTAGAAAACTACTTGACCACCCAGAGGCTTTCATCCCTGGTATTAATTTGTTAGAATCTGAAAGTTCACAAAAACACAGGCAGTGAAGTGATCCTTGAGCTTCTGAGGTGCCTTAGTTGGTCTTTTCAATTAAAAAAATTGCATATTTTCATCCTTAACAAAGATAAATTGGAATTCATATCACACTATGAAATAAAATCAAATTACACGGTATACACATCACATCTACTTTCTTGTAAAGAGCTTAAAACTCTTGGCTGAAATTTCTACTGACCACCAAGAGTGTTCTTACAATAGAGGACTGCAGAGACCAGATGTTTGGGAGCGTTCAGACTGATAATGGAACAAACATTATCAGTTCAGCATGGTGATGAAAAGCCTTCTCTTCAGGTTCACTGAATCTTAGGGAAAGGCGAAGTTGCATCTTGTAGTGGGAGGTTAGGAAAATAAACACAGTGCCTAGTGTATGTAGGAGACCAGAGGAACAGTTGATTGGCTCAAAACAACCAGGTGGGAAGTGCCTTTTTCCATCAGAATGGTCTAAAGTTCGCAAGAAAAAGTTGTTTTGAACCTCCTGAGAGTTTTTTTGTTTCTCCTGCTCAGTTCCCACAGTAAATCCAACTGCTTCCCACTAAATTCAAAGAGCAGACTGGGGGATGTACAGGGTACTGAAGTGCTGTCATGTTGTACAAGACAATGAAAAGACAGTTCTTTATTGATTAAGGATGGAAATGCTTAAATGCATCATCTGTAAATGATAGTAATGTGTAAATAATAGACCCATTTGATTTAAGAGTGCTACAGTGAAATTTGTGTTGCATTTCTGTTCATCCCAGAGGGAGACAAAATGATAGCTTGATGCCAAAGTGAGGAGGATTCTATTTCGCTTTCTTGTTCTATATGTCAAATCCATTTAAGAGGGGTAATATGGTGTGAAAATAAGTGATAATTAAAGAGTTGCTTTATTTCATATCTGAAACCAATTTATGTACGGTGACATATCTTGGTTGACATACAGTGACTCTTCGCACCTGTCCAGAAGTAATAAAATTTAAGATGGACTGCTAGTCTTAAATTAGAAAAACAGATTGACACATTAAAGCCTGCAGGCTGTTAATGGCATTTGTATTTTAGAGAGGAAAAAAAAAAGAGGCAGTGGTGTTTTTCTTCATTTTATATAGCTGTGAAAAGTGAAGAAGTATAAAACCTTTTCAGTTTTTCAAGGTAAGGCATCTTTATCAACCACACCCAACCACAAAATCCATGTAGCAGGTTTCCAGTATTAAATAAATGTAAATTAAGTGTTGTTGCAATCATGCAGGTTGTTTTTCAACATGTTGCAATCATGCCAGGTAATTTTAAAATGAGCAAACAAGTAGCAGAAGGTGGTTTTGACTTGTGGAAATCTCTCTCTAATTCTGTGGCTTACCTGTTTTAGCTAAAGTGCTGTGATTAACATAGTGAGATGGTGGAAATTAAACTGGGTGCAGTTAGACATTGATACAATGATAATTAAAAACTCTGGTTTTGCTGAAGAGAAGTAACTTGGCAAATAGCAGTGGAAAAGAAAAACATTAATCAGATGTTTGGAGGCCAAACTGTGTTTCTAAATGTGACAAGTAAATCTACAGACACTATGTGTCAGAGAAGTTGGAGCCTTGTATTGAGTGCCAGTACGTGCACAGTTTTCTGGTGAAAAACTTAACAGTGATGAATTCATGCAATTGCTCACCCTCCCTGTAGGTTTCTCTTTTGTGTTTAAGAGCAAGCTTTTTAAAATGCCTATGTGCATAGAGAAAGCGTTCATAAAATGTTAGAAAACTCTCTATCTGGTTCCATATTTTGACAAAACAGGGGAAACATTTTCCCATATTTATTTTTCATTTCGTCTCTCTTCCCTTATATTTGCCTTTTTAAAAAAAAAAATTCATTTGTTTTCCTAATATTTTCTTCAGTTGTAATAATTATCCCTATGCATTTTTTATTTAGTACCCTTTGTGAATAGTATTCTATACATCTTGGTAATACCAGGGTATATCATTAGAGTACTGACTAGTAGTTTATTGATTTTTAAGTTATAATCTTCCTTGCTTTTTCTCTCTGACTTTTTAATCAAAAAAGTAATGGCAAGTTTCGCTTGTCCAGTATCTGTCTTTGCAAATTTTAATTTGTAGCTATGTGGTCAGTTTTGGATAAAACAGGCATCTAAGGTATTATCTGAAGAGCACAGGCAGCTAATTTTACTAGATTTTTCATGGAATGCTATGCTTAATGCATGGTGTTCATCACACAGTTCTTGAGTCAGCAAGGGCAGATACTATTTTAGATGTGTCTTTTTGCATACTAAGTACTTTAGAATGCCTAATTGTGGAGAACAGCCTTGGGTTAGATGCTTGAGATTTTTCTTAAGGTTAAGGTATTGTCAGTCAGCTGATGGATTCAGTGAGTGAACTTGTGGTGTATGAAAATGTGACATCTATTTAAAGAATGAAAACAATCATGTGAAACTCTGCGGGGTTTAGTGTGTGTTAACCTAGAAACTGGTTAGGATATTGTTGTCTCTGATAGATTGTGTCATTTGGAAGTGAGGTGAGTGGTATAGGATGGGGTTTTTTTGGAAAAGAGGAGTGCCACAAACTTCTCTGTCAGTAGGTTCAGTCTGATGTATTCCATAGACCAAGGAAGCAGAAAGATCCACTGTGACCAGGCTGTTGCCACTCGGCAGTGTGTTGCTTTTTGCCCAAGTCTACCCTTAGCAACACAGTTGCACCTCACCTGGTAGAGCTAAGTGGAGACATTTGTCAGACTGGGATCCATTGTATTGAATAATGCAAATACTGGTACTTCTTATTGGCAATGAAACTTCTTGTTTCTATGAACAACCAAAATGTACCTGAATTATCAACACTGTTTCCAGCACAGTCTAAAACTCAGTCCCATATCAGCTACTGTGAAGAAAATGATCCCAGCCAAAGCCAGCACAAACGTCATTCGCATTTGTAACAGGCACTGCCAAAAATAATTTTCCAATAAAAACTTCTGACTAAGTTCTTACCTCACGATCAGTCAAGGGCAGCTACGTGACACACATTGTCTGTTAACTGATTTGTGTTGAACAAATTCCCAGCTTCATGGTTATTTAATTTGTAATTTTGGCGAGGATTTCTCAGAACTTTTCATTTTTGATACATATGGTAGAACAAATTAGAATCTAGCCCTTGTGATCTGAGAAAAGGATTTCACTTACATCAGGTGAGTGTTTAGTATATTGTTTTCTGTGCATGCCTGTGCTTTGTTTCAAGGCTGATTCAATGCTGCATTTTCCCTTTTATTTTGTAATGGTGCATTTGTTCCCATTTGAAGACAGCTTTGACCTTGGATATCTGTGCAAGAGAAAGTAACTGAATGTTGTAACATGGAAGATATGCATGTAATTGCAGGTAAAAGCATCTGTGAAAGCCTTAACAGGAAGCATGCTATTGACTCATCTTGGCCTGTGAAGAAAGCGCCCTGAGGCTCATTAAAGTGTAATTAGCATTTTCAACTCAAAAGGATGGTGGATCAGATTCTGATGTATTTATCACGCTTATTAGCAGCTTACAGTGAAAAAAACCCTGACACATTGAGAGTGATATGGAGATAGGAATCTAGCACACTAGAGATTGCAGGGCAAGAAGCAGCCATAAGTAACACAGCAATATGTCTGTGCCATGCTGTTGGTGGCATTCTGTATTTTTGTTTAGAGGATAAAATGCTGAAAATGAAGGTAGCTTCCTAAGATGTTTAGCTGCCAACCTTATTACTGTGGACATACCAATGTAAAATTTTTATGGTCTTATGTGCTGCCGATCTGGCAACAGGGATTTCTTAGTTACACAATAAGTGACAGGGCCTATGACGAGTAAAGCACCTGCGCATTATTCTTAAGAGAAGTTACACAATAGGCCATGAACAGGTAGGTTCCTTGATCATTCTCATGTACTTTCCTACCCATATGTAAATGTGGCAAATATACAACTTCTAAGGTAATTAAACTATTTTTTTATGTCACACTGGAATATGTGGTCTGTTTCCACAGAAGACAGTCAGAATGGCATTTTGAAATGCTTCAGCATCCTCAGAATCCTTTTTGTGAGAATTAGCTGGTTTTTGCACAGTTGTGCTTTACAAGAGACCTTCAGTCTGTTTAGATTCATCTTCTCCTTCCGCCTTTCCCCTGGTGACCTTGTAGGTGATTTGACATTAATGTTGAACTTCGTAGTGAAGTTAACATATCTTAGAATAAGCAAATTATTTGTGTACAAAGGGAGATAGATTTTCTTACATTTTCAAATATAGATTTGACTACTAATAGTTTTATATTTGGTGATTTAGTGGTATGATTAATTTATAAGAGGAATTATATGTCTGACTGTTGAGTATTTGAAAGTATGAAAAAATAGCTAAAATATGTATGTAGAAGCACAGAGATTAATTGCATAAAAATAAAATATTACTGTCAGCTGATGATAGGCTTTTTTTCTCAGTATTATTTTGGAGCTTAAATCTGTTTTCACTTCCTTTCAGAACGTAAATTCCCCACATCAAACCTGTTTAGGAATTGCCGGTTACTCTGAATTTGTTAGGAATATTATCACCAGCAACTGATTTCCTTCCTTTCCTCTCCCATGGAGAAAAGGCTGTCAAAGTCCAAACTGGCCAAGAGGCAGGCTGTATGCTCTGTCAGTAGTAACACTGTCATTAGCTTCTTGGCATAAATAATTTTAAATAAACAGTACTATGCTTGTATTTGTTTTAAAAATGTAGACCTGAACACAAGGAACTGGAATATATTCGTGTTTGAGTAACGTAACAATAGCCACACCATGGGAGACAGTGTTACCCTGGCTCTGGCTTTTTGCAGTAGCAGAAAACTACTATTCAGCAAATACATTCACACATCTAGTCATACAAATAGCTCAAGAGTTATGTATTTTTAAATGTTTTACATGATACAGTATATATGAATAATGCAAATGGTAGTATCCTGTGTATTTTTTTGATGTTTAATTTTATTAATAGTTACTGTTGTCTGTACTTCTTTATTTTAATTAAAGGTTCCATCTTTATCACATTCTTTAATATTTGCAGTGAGGTTGTTTTCCTGTCACTTGGAACTTTGAATCTAGCAGTTTTGTCATACTGAAAAAAGTCTGGGTTCCAGTAAAATTATGCATGATACCCAGTAATAACAGTGTTAGTTTGTCTTAGATAATTGTGGGCATTGGAGTCTTTGTTTAACAGTTAAAGCAAATCTTGCCTGGTATGTGATTTTTTTCTTTCCATTTTCATGTTGAGATACTGAAATAAGTGTATGCAGTCCATACATCAATTTTAATGATGTCAGTTCCTGCTCTTTCAGCAACTGATGTTTCTACTTGAGATCATCTACATATGTGATAGCTCAGGCCGTAAAGGGAGAGCAGTTTCTGCTCTTATTCAGTGAAAAGCTGCTGAGAGGAGGCTCCTGTGCAGATGCGGTGGGGGTTACTATGTAGAAAGGCACTTCAGGCAGGCAGAACTGTGTTTGTTTGGCCAGTGTTGTGCTTACATTTAGGAGGCATTTATTTTGTGACATGTTGTGACATGACTTACAGATGGGTATCTGTCATTACAGTCATGTGTGGAGCTCCAAGGCGGAGGATGTGCGCAGATGTGTGAAGCAGCACGTGGCACCACTGGGATGCAAAGATTAGAGTCCACAAAAAAGAAATCTAAACGAAAATATTTTGTAAAAGGGTATTTGAGGGATGGAGTGGGTTGCTTTTATTTGTATGAAAAAAAGCTGTTGCTTAAGATTCTCCTGTGAACTGAGATATTCTGATTAATTTTTGATGGTTTTGTGCTCACTTCAGAGAGATGAAGTGCAATCCATTAGCAAGGTGCTTGGGTCAGCCTGAGTGATCCTCAAAGCCAGAGCAAAACAAGGGGCAGCTAAGGAAAGAAACCAGACAAATGGATTAGTTTAAAATGTGCTGTGCTGCCCAGCAAGACTTACAATCGTTAACCGTGCGTATGAATATTTATATATGAGCCAGAAAGCAACTAGCTGATTTCCTACTTTCCTCTTTATAATGAGAGCCTGAACTGTTCACAGCAGTATTTAGACATTTGTTATTACTAACCTCTTCCTCTGCCCAGTCACGGTTTTATTCTCTTGCTTTAGAAACAAAAATCTGTTTGTAAGCAGTGCAAATTTCCAATTTGAAAGAAAAAAGAAGAAGAAAAAAGAAAAAGAAGCTGTATCTAAGTATTAGAAAGTTTAATGAGTTTAGATTTAGGATGGTCCCTGAAAATAATACCACTTCAAAAACCCAGTCTTGGGCTGAAATTAAGTTTTGGGAGGTAGTTTATTATTGTGAAAAAAGAGATTTTGCACTTACTTTTAATTATTTTAATTACAAATTGCATACAGAATTTTTATTATTATTAGTATTATTATTATTATATGGTGGGACAGGTGCATGGAACATTCCTCCCAAAGCACTTTCACAAACATGTCATAATTTGAAATTTTGTGGTATTATTTCTCCTTTGTCTTCCTCCAAGAGTTTATATTGAAGGCTGAATTACATTTTCAATTATATCCTTGTAAGTGATCTTGGTAAAACCTAATTTGTAGGAAATTTACAAACACTGACTGATTTTTCTTCATACCCAAGTAGAATAGTTCGAGGACCATAGTTTTCTGCCATCACATTTTAGAGGGATACCTGTTGAGTGTTTGCAGCATGTAGTGTAGGAGAGAGGAGATGAGATATTGGTGGTACAGGACATCTGATAATAAGGAGAGGCATTTCAGTGTGGTCTTCGTAAGACACTCCAAAATGCTCATGCGTGTCGAGGAGGAGTCTTGGGAGGAGCTGTTTTGCTATTTTCTTGACCGAATGAAAACAGTTTAAGAATTTTATTGAGACATCTCTCTGAATATCTTGTTTTCACTTTGGTCAAGGGCCAGGACTCTGTGTGTGTGTAAGTTTAGAAAACTCAGTCACAGAGATCAAAAATCCTCTTTACAGACGTTAAATAACTCCTGCTGAGAAGTGCAGTTCTAAAAGGTGAATGCTATTTTTTTTTAAATAATCTGATTCAAAGATTAAGGAAATTGAATCTGATTTCCTTGATGCACAAAAATATGAATAGATATTTGAATTTATATGTCTTTCGTTAAATCCTTTGGTGAAGTGTTTCTGCTACTCTGCAGTGCTGTGGCCTCGAGTCCTGTGTGCAGTTCTGGGGACCACAATATAAAAAAGAAAATTAAGGCATTAGAGAGTGTCCAAAGGAGAGCCACAAGGATGGTGAAGGGCCTTGAGGAGAGGCCTGGTGAGGAGCAGCTGAGGTCACCTGGTCTGTTCAGCCTGGAGGAGACTGAAGGCAGACCTTGCTGCAGTTACAGTGAGGGGAAGAGGAAGGGCAGGCACTGATCTGTGCTCTGTGGTGACCAGTGACAGGACCCAAGGGAATGGCTGGGTGCTGTGTCAGGAGACCTTTAGGTTCAATATCAAAAAAGGGTCCTTCACCTAGAGGATGGTTGGGCACTGGAACAGGCTTGCCAGGGAAATGGTCACAGCACCAGCCTGAGAGTTCAAGAAGTGTTTGGACAATGCCCTCAATCACATGGTGTGACTCTTGGGGTGTCTTGTGCAGGGCCAGGAGGTGGACTTGATGATCCTTGTGGGTCCCTTCCAACTCAACATATTCTGTGTTTCATTGTTAACTTTTAAAATGTAAATTTAGTATTGAATCTATGCACCAACACCCCCCCCGCCCCCAACTCACTGTTAAGCAAGCTTATAGGGAAAGCATTCTGCAATATAGTTCCTCTTTGCTTAGTTATAAAAAAAAATCAATTATTCTTAACAATTCAAGCACTTTGTAAACATGAATCATTAAAACAGAAGCACGCAGACACTCTTTAAGGACACGTTTCAGAAGTGATTTTGCCATAACTTTTCTATTCTGTTCTTTTGTTGTATGAATAGTCACGCAAGTTGAATAGGAACTTTAGTGAAGAATTCTGTATTTGATTTATGTACTGTAATTTAGTGTAACACTTTTTGTTCTATTTATACTGTTGTTTTCGGAATAAATCACCATGAAATACCTGAAGCTAGTAATGATGATTAAATTTATTTCTTTGTTTTTCTAAAAAACTGTTGAGACAGCACTCTTTCTCTCAGTTTAGACTATTCAGTGTATGAACAGTGCTTTGCAGACTGTGGATGCTGTGAATTTTCAGTTGGAGAATCAGTCTTGTTGTAACCCAAGTGAAGGGGATAATGTGCCAGAGAGAAGAATGAACCATGTAAAAAGCCTAGAGAGCTGTTGTCAAGAACCAGATTTTGAAAATGCATCTTGAATGATGGATTGCTGAAAGAAAAGAAGTTAGAGTTCCAGGGTTCACTACACTGTCAGAAAATACAGTGTATTTTTTAGTCCAATGGATGGACAATAAAGACTGCATGCTTTTAGCAGGGAGTTTCTCAGCTGTGATCCCCGTTCATAATTTCTAACCACAAAATGGGAACTAATTTCATGGGTCCATAACTTCTATTATTTTGAGGTCAAAGTAGAGCTCCTCTGAACGATGTACCCAGAATATCCAAAGTGTATTTTCTGTGGATTTAAATGCGGACATTCAAAACTCTATATATTTAATGTCATTGAGAAAGTATAAGTAATTATGAATTTATTACCAAAGCTACAGTGGATAATATACCACAGAAGTAATATTAGAATCATTTCAGGTCAGAAAGGATTATCTACTCCACATCTCTGTTCAAAGTGGGCCCAGCCTCAAGGACAAAATGTAAAAAGTAACTTCATAACTTGAAGGATTTTTTTCTAAATTGTTCTAAAAAAACCCCCCAAAGATTGACAAATAAACCTGACGTGGTTAAGTCCTGAGATTTAGTTTCTATGATAGAATAAAAGCTCAGTGATGCTTGATTTTGATGAAAATGTCCATTGTGCTACTTAGTGAAGAGAAAGTAGAGAGATAGTTCAGAATATTTATATTTGCAGTACAAAAAAAATGATGGCACTGAGAGATGGAATAAAAACATAAGACACCCACAGTCTGGAGGAAGAAAGATACATAGGTATATGAAACAAGAAGTAGTTTTAAAACTGCTTTTTCATATGGAGGTGCTTACTGAGGTTGAGATCAAAGTGGCTTTTGTAGTACAAAAATGACAAAAGTAGGGAGTTTTTCTAAATGTTTGCTGACAAATTGGCTAAGGTTTCTTTTTGGTCATTTTTGCCACCAAAGAACTGTTCTGTGCCACAAAGTATTGGGGAAATGGTAATTTCTAGACTAGACATGTGTTAATGGAGGAGGAAATTTAGCCTTTGGTAGCTGGCACCTTCTGTATTTTTCTGTAGTTTTATTGAATACAGGTTGAGGAGAGTTGGGTCACAGTCAAGTTGAAAGCCTCTTGTGGACATGTGTGCATGTATGTGTTTGCATGATGCATGAATTGCAAATAAAGGTGCAGAAGCAAAAGCTCTGCTTTGGGTTTCAACACCCTGTTCTTCCAAGTAGGTTATCTAACAGATTTAGACACAGACTGACATCTAGGTCAACTCCTTCTAGGTGAAAATCAGTCATGTTGACTTGAATGTTTCACTTGAGTGTTTGAACATATATGCTCAAGTGCTGAGAAAAATATTTTCGTGATTCTCTTGAGATACATGCATTTACTAAGGGGATGAGCCCTGTTTCTGAAATACCTTACCTTTTCAGTGTAAATGAAGCTGAATCAATTGCCATGGAAGTGTAAATACTGAAAAAGTTTTGAACCCCTTTTCTGTTCCCTTTTTTGAATTGCAAGAATAAACCTCACAATGACCATATGCTATAGAAATGTAGCTCTTTGACACACACTTTATTAATGCACTTCAGTCTGTGGTGTTGGTTTGTGTAAGTGTGTTGTTTGCAAGAGTGAGGGGATGGAGGAGTAGATGTTAAACTGAACTGCATCTCTGCAGGGTCACAATTTGTTTTTCTCAGAACATATCTTTCCAGGAGGTCATCTAATATGCTAATTTTCCTAGAGGATGAATTCTACTTTTTTTTTAAAGCAGGAATATGTTCAGTGTGTTTGGGAAGTTTTTGTCATTGAGCATAAGTTTTCATACAGAAGTACCAGTTTGCATGAGAAGCCCTGATGATTCCTTGATCTTTGACTCGAAATGTTTTTTTCTAAAAAACTGCAAAATAAACTGACAGTAATTAAATGCTAGCATTAATTTCTTACAGAACTTTTTTAAAACTTTTACTCATGTAATTTGCAAGACTGTTGTGATGGTTTATTTCTTGAACTGTCTTCCATTGTACAGTCAGCAGCCAAACTGAAGAAAAATAGAGCAAGAGAATCTCCATGCAGGCACAATCACAAAAACAATTAGGTAAAATCCAAATGACATAACTTTTTTCTCATCTTTTAATTTTGTTTTCCAGAATGACAAATCCCCAGGGCGTTCCACAAGTCGATCAAGTAATATTTCAAAGGTATGTGAAATCTATTTCCTTTTCCTAGAATTTAAAGAAAATTAGGTAAATATTAAACAGTACTTAAATCCATTATATTCCTGATATAGTGTTTTATTTATAAGAACCAGATTTTACAGTTTTGCTGCTGAACATTATTACCCTGTAAACTCCATCATAAATATACAATTAGTCATTACTGTAAAATGTGTAATATTAATAAGCAAATAACACATGCACTTTTTTTTCACCTGCTTTCCCCACGTGTTTAATGTTACCTTAGCTTTTTGGCTTGAGATAGAATTACTACTTGATTTTTCTCCTCCTGCCCTACCCAAATAATAACAGATGGAATATGCAAGGCTATGAATTTGTCTTCAGACTGAATTCTGAATTCCTTTTGCAGGGATATGTGGTTCACCAAAGCCAGGACTTTACATTTAGATGCTTTTGAGTTTTTAGGAAACAGAAGAGAAACTATAGGAAAGGCAAAAAGTGATTTTTTTTTTACTGAAGTTCTTTGGTTTTAACCCCTTTTTTCTGTATTTTTGGTTCAGATGTGGCTGAAATTTATGCCAAAAAGCCAAGATATACAGGAGGTAAAAGATAAAATTTACTTTTTTTTTTTTTTTCATCCAGGCCTAAACATCTGCCATGTACTATGTTGAGTTTAAAATATTTTGCATTTATGGCAAGCACAGTATCCTTAAACCTCTTCCCAAAATATTTTTGTCTTTGGGGTACCCACTATAAAGCTTTTTTCTTCTCAGAGCATAAAACAAAAAAAGGACAATGAACCCCAACTGTGATTTTAAGTTAAAATACTATTTCTATGTTAGGTTCTGCTCTCTTATGTTAAGAAGAGAAAAAGAAAGGCAGGGAAAAAATGTAGAATATATCCAGTCTGCTGTAGGATACAGCTGAAATCAGGCTTCTTTTAGGCTTCTAGGCTTAGTGCTCTGTCCTTAGAAATTATATAGTTATATACTTACAAACTTGATCACTGGGAATTGTATTGATTATTTTAATGATGAGTTTTAAATGCATGTCTCTAGCTATTGTTACCATAAATCTATTATGAATTGATGTTACATTTTCTGCTTTTTTTAAAGATAGGTGCATGGGTTGCACTGTGATAAAGCATAAATATATTCACTGCCATGAGAAACATGCCAGTGACTAACATTTATTTTGAAGTGATTTCTGTAGACATCAATATAGTTGCTTATTAGAAAGTTATATTTGCACTGGTTTTAGTTGCAAGCTAAAACCCCAGGTTTTCAGTCATGCAGTTAATTTTTTTCTGATGTATAGCATCATGTGTTGTTTTGGATCAATTTTTCTGTGTGAAGCTACCTGCCAGTGAAGTTTTTCAAATGCTCAAAGACATTTGTTTAGAATTCCAGTTTTGTTTCTGGTCTGACTTAAAATGCTTTTTTTGTAAAACAGGTTTTTATGTGTGTTGTATGTACATAGAAAAGCAAACACCTGACTTTGCAGGTTAATACTGCAGGGCAGAAAGTGATAGTAAAAATACTCCACCTCAAAACAAGATTGAAAGCTTCTAGGCCAGATAAACTACATGCCAAAGGCAAGTGCTGTGTTCTGTGCAGTGTCAGATCTTCCACACAATAAAAATTTCAATGGGCAGGAAAATTAGATAGTCTTCATGTAAAACTATAAATTAGTGTCATGAAAACATTGTCTTTCACTGTGTTCATTTGCCTGTATGTATACATTAAAAAGTGTCAAATGGAATTATATTTTAATAGTTACCACGTGTTGTGTATCCCACCCTTGGCTGGGTGTAGAGCTCCTGCCCCAGAGCAGAGTCAATACCACTGGACTTTGTACCAGCCTATTTATGAAATGAAATACAGCATAGATTCTCTAAATACAGATTGATATTTCATAATGCTCTTAAATTGTTTATTTGGAGAGGACACCTAAGGCTTGCAGTGTATGCTTGGGCAATTTTGCATGCTAGGTATGTGAATTTAAAGTCTCAATTTTGTGGTATTACAGATTAAACTGAATTGTTGAACACTGAATATGTCTTATCTGGTTAAAATGAGAAGGAATGGGTTTGATTTGTTATTTTCCAGATACTAGTTAGTACATATATATTCAATCTAGAGATTTTAAAATCAAACATTCCTAAGACAGGTGGGTGGGTGTGGGGGTGTGTGTGGGTGTGTGTGTGTGGGGGGTGTGTGTGTGTGTGGAAATCAACACCTCAGTTTTACCATTCACTTTTCCTGGCTGTTGAGAGTGTAGAAGTTTAGCATGTTGCAAGGACTTTTCTTGTTGCATGTTATTTTCTGCCAAGAATTTCAGCGACAGATTATTTAAGGCAAATGAAAGAATAAAACTTAAAATATTTGACTGACAGCTGTGGCTCTTTTCAGTGAAGAGCAGCCTGGGAATTCATTCATTCACCTCAGCCTTTTATTTATTTATTTATTTATATCAAGAAAACTGCCCTGGAACTCCAAAAGCAACTGCTTCTGTTACATTTTGGTATTGGTCTCTGATTGGAAAACTATCAGTATCTGATCTTTGCTGCACTTCTCATAATAACAACTCAGATTTTTCCTGAGCAATCAATGAATCAATCAGCAATCGTTTTGCATTCTGCCCTGCTAGCACTTAATTAGTTATGATTAATGATTAAATAATTAGATTAAGTCATATTTTGGATTGATCAGTATTTCACATTACCTTGTATTGACAAAATGTAGCCCTAGTTAGTAGTTATGGCTTTCAAAACCTATCTACATAAAGAAAACTATACATATAAATAAAAATATAAAGTACTTGGAAATGTGAGTTATGAACCAGCCTTGATGATTTTAAATTATAACTATTTTTTTAAGCATTAGAATTTTTTTCTACCTATTTCCTATGTTGCTGGCAGCAGAATGAACTTAATTATTCTTTGTAACAGATAGTATTATGCTGTGTTCTGGATTTCAGAATGGAAATTATCCTATATGCATGTGTTAAGTAAATTAAAAACTTGACCTTGTTCATTATCTATTTGCCATTTCTTAGTTTTCTGTGTGCTGTAACTTTGTTCATTAAAATTCTTATGTCTTCCTAAATATATGTATAATTTAAGAGGGAAGCTAGTCAAAGAAGGATTTGTTGGGTTCATTGTTTTCTGTTGTGGTTAACCAGTGGAACAAATCTGGTGTCTGAATTACAGTCTGTAGACTTTATGCTCTGTACGTGTTTCTGGGGCTGCCTGGTTATGTTAAAATGCTTTCTGGCAGAAATGTTTCTAAAACATCGTAATTATCTTTCTCTATGTTAATTATGATTCAAGAGCTCATTAGAGAAGGATGCTGTCTCACCAGCAAGATCTGAAATTCTCTGATGGGAAGCTTGGGCTTATTTTTCAGTGCAGAGAAAATCAGGCTTGGAGCAAATTGCCTGAATTTTATTTTGCCTCAATTACTTTTCAAAAGCCTGGAGCAGGTGTTAGAATACTTTATATTTACATGTCTCTGAAGCATCCATCTAATAAAACTCTGTCGGGTTATATCAGGAAGTGAGGTGCTTGTTTTGGAATATTCTGTGTGATAATATTCACATCTCTAATTTAGAATATGAATAGCAATAGAGGAAAGATGGAAGGAAGGAAAGAATTGTTTTTACTGTATGTCAGCAATTTCTGATTTCTTGTGTCAGGTGGGGCTCCTCTCAATAAGATACAAATGAAAACCCAAAGGCTCCAGGATGCCAAAGTAGTGCTCACTAAAGTTCTAGATGAAAAATTTATCATTGCCAATGTATTGATTGTTGATTCGAACCACTCAGTTTCTGACTCTGAAATAAACTTCACAAACTGGGTATCAAATTCTATAATAAGTAATACAATATTTATCCTTTTGAATTGTAAATTACCATTTTATCTCTTCCCTTAAATCTGAACAATCTTTCACATGGGTTTTGAAATTCTCAAATATTTCATCCTCTCTCAGTACGAGGTGAATGTATGAAAAGTCCTGTTGGCAGTTTGGATGGTTTACCCAGCTTGAAGCAGAGCTCAGTATTGCACTCTATTATAAGTGTTTGTAATGGCCAAGCATCACCATGTCTTAGGCAGTGACACCAACAGAGAGCACATCATATCTCCTGATAGGTTTTACTGTGAAAAAAAGGGTAAAGGAACTTAAGTGTTCTTTTTAGAAAAGTTCTTACCATGGACTTTGTTTGCCAGAACCAGGATTGCAGCATCTCCAAGATAACCTGTTGCATGACTGAATCCTAAAGACCCCATGTGTTTCACTACAGGCAACAATGATGCTACAAGTTGATCTGTAGTTCTTACTGTTCTTTGCCAATTTCACACTAATGACAAGTGAAAATTCTCTTCCAGACTGGTGGTTGTTTTTTTTTTTCAAGGAACCATGTAGCTCCATCCCTTCCAAATGTAGGTTCTCGATTACTGTAGTAAGCAACCGAGAGAAAGCTTAGGGCTTTCAAAAAAGAAAACAAATCAAGAAAGAAAAAAGTTCTCGCTCTTGTAAAGCATAAAATGCCAGCCTTCCTAAGTGCTTTTACAGTAGATAATACCATGTATACAAAACTGGCATTCAAATATGAGTGTGGATGTTACATTAGTCATCAAATCATTCTTCTTGTTCATAAACAGAATCATTATTATGAAAGCTGAAGGCTAACCTAGCACTTAGCTCTCATTTACTGAAAACAACAGTGCAAAGTAAACAAGTTAGTGAAAGGATTTTCTTCATCAAAACAGAATTTGTTTTGAATGCAAAAAAAGGCAGAAAACCAGAAACTAGAACAAGATCCATTGCATAGTAACTGTTTCTGCACTTTTTTTAACTCCTAGATATGAATGTTTGATTTCTGTGTATAAGAGAATGCTTTGTGGTTCGTCGATACAATTTTATCTTTGTTTACAATAGGCTTAACAAAAGGCATGACAGCACAATTTACCTAAGTATGCCTGAAAATTGCACTTCTGAATAAAATTGCATGAATTTATGACAGTATTAAATACATGGGGACAACCATCAGAAAATAATTCTTTCAGTTTACTCTTGGATACACTTTTTTTGGACCTGTTTTTTTGGACTGGTGTTCTAATGAGAGGCATAAAAATGTGTGATTGTATGTATGCAAGAATGCATACAATTTTACAGATTCTGATTGATTCAATCACAATTCATACCAGCTATTCTGAGTACACCTAAATGTGTCACATTGACACGTCCAAATAAAAGTGCATATATGTGTGGAATGTGCCGCAATTTGTTGTTTTTATACAAGCTCACTCAGTATGTAATGCCTGTATATAGTTTTAATTTCTGTTATCACAGAATTCAGCCCTATCCTGTGATAACCAATATCACGCAGAAGTAGCTTGGACTTGTTTTCAGTAAATGGAGGATGCCAGTTATTACATATGCTTATTACTTACAATTATTTTAATTATTTCAATAATTGTAAATAATAATTATGATCTGTAACAAATATACTCCAGAAGTCTTTGCATGGCATTTATTTTTTCATCAGGGCATTCAGAAGGGCATTCTCACATATTTGTCCTAAAAACGAGTTCAATTAAGCAAACTTTGTCTCTACAGTGGTAAAAATTCAGGGGTAGGGGAAGGGGGGGTGGTGATGTAGTTTTATGTTTATTGCACTTCATAAAAATATGGCATCTCCTGTTTTTTGCAATGAGGCATTCTCAGGGTTTCACTTCTTTCAGTTTAGTCATTTCAATATTCTTACTATAACTTGTTTGCTTTGGCACATTTAGGTTTCTGTTTTCCCTTAGGGCTGGAATAAATAGACATCAAATACACACCAGAATGCAGTTGTTCAAATATAGGAATGACATCATGGATGAGATGTTATCCAGTCTCTCTCCTGCAGAGTCCACCAGACCAAAGGAAGAACATGGTGGGTGTGTGTGCACTCACATGCATATGCACTTGTGAGAGCATGGCAGGAATGTCATCTGAGTGAAAGCTCTTTAGGATATGGGAATGTTTTGAGAGTTTCAGTCTTGCAGATAGAGGGATATGTGAAAACAGATGCCCTCTTTGGAACAGAAATTATAAATGGTTCTCTGAGTACTGCCTACCTTCAGAAATAAAGTGCTGCAAAATCCAGTAACATATACAGGTTTTGTGCTTCACCTTTCCTATAGGCTAAATTTCCATTTAGCTCCCTCCAGACAGTCAAAAGCTGCTGTTCTCATGGCTCTGCACCTTTTGTATACAACCTGGCATGTCCTTTGTTCCAATTGCCTACGGTTTTTTTAAAGAAATATGAAACATTTTTATTAAGAAAGTGATAATGACTACAAAGATGCATCCTTGAAGAGAATCATAAATGAAAAATACTGTGTTGCTACGATACAAAGACTTTTGCATACTGTAATCCATCTGATAATTCAAAGCTTAGCTAGCAGTGCTTCTATGCCCATAGAAAAAAGTGTTTTTTTAGTCAAACACGTACCTTGAAAATAAAGATTAACATAGATCAGTAAGGCAGGAGACAAACAAAGCTGATTGAATCTACAAGTTAAAGCTGTAATTACTTGTTGGCTTCATTTTTTAAATGATGGTATAGGTTTGCCATTTGCAATTTTGATTTTAGATTTCGAACCACTTTATAACATGGTCATACTGACTTTCAAGGTGCTGAATGGTATTGTTTGGCAGAATCCTAAGGATTTTTCTGCTCCTTCCTTGTGTCTTCCCTTAATTCTTTCTCTTCAGAGGCAGGTAAAAGGAGGGGAAGGAGGAGAGGAGAGAAAGAAAAGGATTGGAGAAGAATTGTGCAAGGTATAATTTACAGAAAAAGAAAATCTGTGAAAGATAATTTAACAGAAATTCAGTTACCAATTAGTGTAACAATTACTGTAAAGGCATCAATCAGATTAAAACAACTTTGAAATCTGAGAACTCTATCATAAAGAAACAAAGAAAGAAAATAAAGAACCCAGCCAAACAAACCAGAAACCCTCTCCCCCAAACCCATGCACACAAATTTTAGTTGCCATCAAGGCCCAGCTTGTAAAGTAACACCCGGTTTGTGTCACCTTCACCATGTTTTGGAACTTTTTAGACCTTAGGAAATGTCTACATAATAGTTCATAAAGGTGGATGGTTTCTGCAGAATGTTATGTTGTTTATAAAGCAGAAATTTTCAGATTAAGATACACAAACTGGGTCTCCTGCTGAGCTTAGTGCCATGCAAACTGCTCTAATCTTCGAAGGTATCTGTTCCTTTGTGTGCTGTTTTTCAAATAGGGTAGAGTTTCAGCTTTTTCACTATAATGGCTGGTGGGATCTGGAGTATTCTGAGATGCATCACTGCTATCAGAGCAAACTCAGTAGGAGAGTAAAAGCATTAGACATGTTCCCTGTCTGCCCTATCACCCATCACTTGTCTGCAGCTTTCGACTTCAGCAGTGCTGTAAGTTGACCAGCTTTTGGAAATGCCTCTCTTCAGAACAGAGACAGGAGAGGATTCATTAGCCTTTCTGGTCATACCTGTGAGGCCCTTTTATATGAGCTGTGCATCACATCATCTGATTTGTTAATTTAAAGCTTCACTCCCTTCCTATGTGAATCTTTGCACTTCTGGAATCTGCTTTTACTCAGCTTTTCTGTTAGGTCAAAGCAGATCCCTTCCATGTTCTTAAGAAGAGCACAGCTTGACTCACGTTCTTGCACTAGTTTCAACGTGCAGGTTAAGCAATAGATTGTCTCTAAGGAATTTTATTTATTTTATTTTATTTTATTTTATTTTATTTTATTTTATTTTACTTTATTTTATTGAAATTTCTGTCAGATCCTGAACACCTAAGTAAAGACAGTCTTGATTTGAAATTCTTAATGTTTTCACCAGTTGAATTTATTTCTGTCCCCCATTTCTGTCTTTGCTGGTTTTCTAACACAGACGTGTGTGTGATACTGAAGTCCCCTTGTGTTGGGTAAGTGATTATCATCTCACTTATCCTGAAAATTCTGTTTTACCAGCATTCTGTTTGAAAAGCACCCTATCACCATACTAAAAATAATTATGGATGAGTGCCCTGTCATGTCTGTTAATTGAATTGCATATCCTTGACAAGAGAGTTCATCTAAACTGGCTGAGACAGCAGAAGGTGGTGACTAGGGAATCTCTCTCTACTAACAATCTTTTTGAAATGCCAAACCTAATCAGCTGGAGTTGGCATTATCCCTTAGACCTCTTCCTTGTGTTGATGGCATAGAGAAATGAGCTGCCCTGCTTATAAATTAATTGTGAGACAGCTTTATTCTGAATTACCACATTTAATTCTGCTACTGATGTAATTTGCTATGATATAATTAGTACAGTGCTTGTTTCGTTTTCCCATTCCAGTGAGCTGTCCAATATACCTGTCTGAAGAAGACATTTGTTCAAGGAATACTATTTTTAAAAAAAAATTATTATTCAGCCTCCCAAGTGGAATTGGAGTCCTTAGCATCAATCTGATCCCTCTAATTCACTAAATACAATATATCAAGATATCCAGTGTGCTGCATAGCAATATAGCAATGGGATAGCAATTATAGCAATAATATCTGTCTGCTTGAGACTGTTTCCAACATCTGTTGCATATACATTCCCAAAAGAGCCGGACTGATAAGACGTGAGCAGAATATATTCAAACTACCATGTTCTGGTTTTTCAGACATGCCTTGGAAATACACAATTCTCTCTGTAAACATACTACCCAAGTAAATGCCCCTTTAGGTATCTCTGCTCTCAGACTGGATTTAAGAGATATAATTTTTATTTTTTTTAATTAGTTTGGCATGTATGGCTTGTAGAAAGAGGTGGCAGAGAGGGAATATTGCCAAAAGAATTGGGGTAAACCTAGAGGCAGTGCTGGTAGCAGAAAGCAGAAACAGTTACTGCTGTCAGAACAGGGTAGGATGAAAAAGTAAAGGGGTTTGGGGAGAGAAATCTGTAATAGGCATCCAGCTGAGCTGAAATTTACAGGTTCTGTAAACAGCTCATCTAACTGTGAATTCTTACATTCATGTGACATGTGGTAGCAAGGACAGACCTGACATTAGCAGGTCCTTCCACTCCTATTTAATTTACAGAGACTGGACCTATTTACAAAATAAGGGCCTCCATTTCTTGTGAGGTACACAAATCAACATCAGAAAATTAATATCAGAAACACCAACCTTTTTGATTTTAGAAATCACTCCATCAGTTAATTTTGTTTTCCACAACATCAAACACTTTTAAGATTCAACTGGACAGGGCAATGGGACATGTTGTCCATGCTGTGCTTTTGCCAAGAAAGGTTGGACTAGGTGACCTTTGAGGTCCCATCCAACCCTGTATTCTATGAATCTATGATTTTACCATGAAAAGCTAATTTAATGTAGATAAATGTATATAAATTTAGATAATATAGATAAAGTTGTTACAAAGTTGTACAGATTAATTATATTTGATCACAGCTAAGAATCTGAATTATCTTGTGTATAACTTGTCTTGCTTTGTTTTTGAAGACTTAAATGGTGCATTGGTTTTTTGCCTGCCAGTTATCATGTTTGCTCCAATAGGGCTTAGGCAAACAAGCAAAAAGCATTCATTTTGTAAAAGATATTTATGTGAATTATTTTTGAAGGAAATAAACTTTTCTATGAGTTATGTACAACTAAACATCGCATCGTGTTTGCACAGGGGAATTAGAAAGTACATTTGACTGAGCGGGGCTGAAACTGTCCAGACCTCTTGACAGCTGAAAGTGAAATAAAAGATTTAAGTAGCAAACTGATAATGTAATTTTTATCTTAAAATAATTAGATTTCCACCAGTCTGCAGTTCCAAATCATAAATGTAAAAGCTTTTCAAGGAGTTTGTTCAGGTTTTGGCTTTATTTCAGCTCTCTTAAGAACTGTCTAGCTGTCTTCCTGCTTTAATAGCTGCTGAAAATTTCTTGAACTTGTGCAGACCTACTGTATAGCTGCTGGGCCAGCTTAGCCAAACTCCTTATCCCTTCAAAGGGTACTGCTTGTGGCAAGGTGATGTAAGAATTCCTTTTAGTGCATGGAGATGACCTGACCATCGTTTAAGACCAGGCCAAACCCCTGTAGTACAGAGATCCTGAAAGAAGCAATGGCAACAGTCCTGGAGCTGTGAGGGGAGAAAAGAAGTGAGCTCATCATGAGGGATGAATTCAGGATTCCACACTCATCTCTGGGGCTGGATTTCTTTAGCAGTCCTTCAACTGGGGCTTAGTCTGGAGGGATGTTTTTTCACACAACAGCAGCATGTAACCCAGTAGCATTAGTTATTGGTGCTGATGTCTGCATCTTTCCTCATTAAGATATACTTAATTATTAATGCTAATCTCAGAGGCTGAGGTGGAAGATTAGATACCCAACCAGGCATCTAACATGTTTCTAATATGTATGTAAGAAAAACTCATACTTTGTCACAATGCATATAATTGAAATATTGCTTTTGTAGAAAAGGAGATATGGAATACAGTTTCTCTCACAGATACCTTTCCTTTTCTTCCAGAATGACATTGCATGTAGACACACTAACATTCCTTCTTGGACTGGTGAATCCAGACATGGCAAAAAACTTAGAACACAAGGATTGTGTCAATTCATTTATCAGTTGCTTTTTCAATTTAATTTCTTATTTTGGCTTAGTTGTTGTATCTCTGAGTTTCATTCATGGAACTATAAGTAAAGAATTAGTAATATTGTTGGTGGGTTTGGTGTATTTTTGCGGTATTGATCAACAGGTAAAAATGGTTACTTGAATTCCAGAAGCTAGAAGATTGTTTTCATGCAAAAGCACTATTCTTAAGTCTCAGCTGGTATCCATATGAAAGCAAAAATCCACATAGTGGTGACTGATGTTTCCAAAAGAGGCATGCATTAAATAGAATGGATATTGAGAACCTTGGCTAAAAGTGAAGTGTTGGCAGCTACTTACTGTTTGTAATTATTTTTGCTTGTATTACTAATTTTCAAACACCTTTTTAACACCACAGAAATGTCTGTGAAAGTTGAGCTAGAAATAATTTCAATTATCTGACTGAATTTGATTTGCTAGTACAAAGATTTGGATAACAGGCTTTACATCTTTGTATGATTTGTACTTTGTACTCTTGCTTAATTGTCATCCTCTCCTTGCATCTGATGCATGATCTTGTGGAATTCTGAGGCTTGTAGTATTTTGCAGTGGTGATCACAATGGGATGGATGGGGTTGCATACTAAGAGCTACTACCCCTGATCAGCTATAAGAAGGTCTTAGCCTTAAGAATGTTTTTTTTTATTGAACCCACTTCCCATAATACTTGTCTTGTGAGGGATCCTGAAGAATGACAATGCCTTGGATTTACATTTGGATTCCATACAGTTCTGCTGCCAGTAGATGGCAAGGCAGATTGAAATGGCTTGCTATTAACACCATCAAAATATGTTTTCAGTGAAAGTATTGGATAATTGAATCTGCAATTTGTAGCAACAACCTTACGAGCAAAATGCCACATACTAAACATGTTTTATATCTCTTCTGCTGTTTGAGAATGTGATCAGCTCTGTAAGAGATACAGCCTGCACTTTGGATTTTTCAGGCTTATCTCAGTTTAACATTTTCAGCTCTTCTAGAAGATCTGATTGCCTTGAAAACCTTTTAAAACACACTCTAATCTTCCTGCTGTTTCATCAGTCCACTCAGCTGATGTTAGCTTTGGCTTCTTCATCACTCAGTGTATCGCAAATGCACTTCACGTGATTTTGGAAAGGAATTATCGTGGTTGTTTGACTGCACAAGAGAAAACCAGTACTTTTTCCCTTCAGAATTTACAGTAGAGCCAAATGAAAATTGAAATGCTGAAAGCTGCTTCCTCAAACAGTGACAAAAGTAGTCATGAGTGAATGAGAGCTCAAACACTTCAGTCATACTAAGTTCCACAAATAGGTTTCACTTTTGATCAAGCTTCCTGTATTTTGTGAGCTTCTATGTGTTCAACAGTGCGCTATGAACAGCAGAAACAGTTATTTTAATTTTGTGATCATGTGGCAAAGCAGCAAAATATCTGCAATGTATTTCATGGACAAAGATTCCAAACTGTCTAACTTATTTCAACAGGCAAGCAGTCCTACAACAGGAACAGCTCCCAGGAGTCAATCTCGGTTATCTGTCTGCCCCTCCACTCAGGACATTTGTAGGTATGTGCTGAGAAAAATATACTCTCATCTGACTGATACTTGTTAGTTGTTTTTATTAAATATTATGTAGCTCTTGCTTCTGCTTAACTTTATTGATAATTGACATAGACTTTAGTTTTCTTTTGATCTGTCTTTGTTTTGGTTTTGTTTTTGTTTTTTATTCTCATGTTTTACTATTAAAATTCATGTTCTCATTCTCATCCTTTTTTTTTTTTTTTGTGTGTGTGTGATTTCTCTTTCCACCCACCCTTGCCATTTCCATCCCTTTCCTTTGCTTACTGCTTTGTCTAGATCTACTACCTTGCATGATTTGTCAGAAGATGAGCTTGAACATGCAACCCCTGTCATAGTGCTGGCCCCTTCTAATAGGGAGCCTGGTGGTAAGAAACACATAAAACGAAGGTTTAGGCGGAAAAGAGAGACTGGAGACAATGGTGAGCACATAGAAAAGCAAGGAAAGGGGAGAAACTGTAAATTGCATCCTGAGCCTCCGAGATCCAGCTGGAACACATCTGATTCATCATCATCTTCAGATGAGAGTCAGTGGGCTCAGGCTAGGAGGAGAGCAAGAGAAAAGGCCAGGATGGCCAGGAGAGGGAGAAGAAACAATAGATCATGCAGTAACCAGGATGGGCCCTCAAACAATAATGCTGTTGAACTTGTCACCTTGGGGACAGTGGGAAAAGAGAAACAAGAGGTGTCTGACCCTGAGAATCCCACTTTAAATCACCGCCGAAGGATCTCAAAGCTCAAGGAATCACAGTCTTCAGCATCATCTCAGGAAGCAAGGATTTCCTCAAGAAAATGTGGGAAAAGCAAAGGGAAAAGCTACTACAGAGATCGGCAGCCTGCACCTTTCCATAGACACACGAAGGACTCCTTTGCAGAGGCAGGCTCTGGCAGCGATGCTCTGGCAGTCCCAGATCATGGAGCACCTGCTGGGGCAGGGCCCACTGTGCCTCATGCTGTTCAGAAGCCTCCAGTGTTGTATGATGACTGGTCTGATGATTTAGAAGTATGCAGGTTAGTCCCTAATAAGAAAGATTTAGCATTCATAAGAGGAGTTTCTCCCTGCCATGGTCTGAGTGCTTTTCCCTTGACTGCTTTCTGTCCTTATTTGTCAGTAATAAACTTCTAGGCAGGCCACAGGAAATAACACAAGAACCTTTGCTACAGAGAAGTTAGCATATCTTAATCTGAAGAGATACTTCTCTCTTATTTAAAAAGAGTAATCCTACAAAGAAACCAAATGTTTGTCTTTGCTCCATGAAGATGGACCCACTCTGTCCTCTGGCAGAGTATTGGGGTTTTTTTTATATCTCCAGCCAGAGGCAGAGAATGAAGCAGAGTGCCAGATAGCTGAATACAATGGGATATGGAGCTTTTCCTCCTTAAGTGATCAGTTTAAACCCAGCTTTGGTCCCTCTATGTAATTTTTCAATGACTTATATGAAATAAATTAAGGGTCTTGATTCAGTGTCCCTTAGAGTTGCCATTATCTTAGGAATCCAGTGGATGGTGCCTGGAGAACATCGTCTCTAGTGGGGCATAATTTTTCTGTGATTTTGCACTGCTGAACACCTCCACACTGAATGTGTATGGGCTGTTAGTTCACTCACCCCCCACATGAATTGGAATGATACAAAAGGGTGACTGGGCAGAATAAGCAGTAAAATAAGATTTGGGAAAGGAAAAGCAACACTAAGAGATCTCTTTAGTTCAGAAATTCGGGCCTCTGACAGCTTGATGCCCTTGGTGTGAAGCATGCAACCAGAAGGTGAGCATTTTACCCTGGAAATGAGATCAGGCTAGCCACTTCTGGGCTGACATCCAAATTTGGAGTACACGGCTGGGAATGCTTGAGTTACTTAGTTCAGTGGTAAATGAAAATGCACCATCCAGTAAGCCTAACAGAACTGAAACAAGTATTTCCTTTTTTCTCCTTCACCAAACTTGTGAGCCAGCATTGGCTCTCATCTACAAAGTGTCAGTATGGCTTAGTTTCTTCATATGGTAACCCAAAACTTCTCACTTTTCTTTGCTGGGAAGAATTTGCGTGGAAATGTAAACAGAGGATGAGGAAGTTCATGGTGCCACATCATGCAGTTTCACAATATATTTTAACCTAGTGAAACACTGCAAAGATCTTACTTCTAAAAAGAAAAAAAGGTAATAAGCAGGTATTTTGTGGTTTTTTTGCAGCAGAAGAGATAAGCTATTACTAACACAGCTAGGGCTATGCCCTCCTTTTTATACTTACCAAGCCAAAGTGCACATTTCTGCTGTCTGACCGTTGTCTGTCATAATAATTTAAGGTTCTTCAAAGTCCAGCTGTGTTTGTGCATGAGCTTATATGTTAGAACCAGGCTTGGGTTCTCCCTGCCTTGCAGAAATGCAAAGAAACAGCAGCAGTGGTAAACTGTGTTACTGAAATGTATGTACATGTCATGATGCAGAGATGTGCACAGATAACTGCAACAGCTTCAGAGTTGTCTGGTGTTTCTGAACTACCCCGCCTGCATGTATTGAAGATCCAGTGTAATACACCCAGTACATATATAACAGGTCATTTAACAGCTGTTAAGAATATGAGCTACCCAAAACCTGAAAAAAAAAAAAAAAACAAACAAACCAAAACTTCAGTATACGTCTTCATATGGGCTTAACTATACTGTAGTAAAAAATACAGAAATAAGTAAATAAATCTGTGTGTGTCTATGCACACATACTATATATATATAAAATAAAGTTCTGAAAATGCCTTATGTAGATTAGTCCTGACTGTTGCCCAGGTCACCAAACCTAGAATTTGCTTTCAGATGAAAAGTGAATCCCAGTCTTTTATTTGTCTTTTTAACCCACTGAATTTTATTATAATTTTTCAGGCACTTTTTGCAAGACTTGGAGCTTGGTCCAGGGATTGTCCTTTTGGATGTGCGTGCAGACTTTTCAGCCAGGCTCTTATTTAATTGAGGAAAGTTGAAAAATTTTGATTGGTTGTGCCCTTAGGCTCAGTATCAGGGGAGATGTTCTTTGAACAACCAGCAGTAAACTTAATATTGTTGATAATGAGACCTGTTTTGCAAAATTTCTCAAGCCAGTCATAAACTCATTTTTCTACATGCCAGGGATAATACTATTTTTTGTTGTTGTCGTTATCAGATGTATCATAGTGACTGTAGTACATCTAGGAAAAACATAGCAAAATCAAAAGCATGTTAATTTCTCATAGCTGATAAGTTGTCTTACTTAATCAGTTTGCAGACAGCTGAAGAAAAAGACATGTTTTACTACCAATTCAGAACAGACTGTAGTTTCTATTTCTCAGGACAGATCCATGCACTTCATTGATTTGTGATCTGTGGTGTGTTTTCTTTTTAAAATTCACAACCTCCAATCTCAAGCAAAAACCAAGTAAATAATTGCAGTGTCCAAGCTGTGCACATATACACCATTTTTCTGCATGGGAAATAGAGTAAGGAGGGCAGTTTTGTCATGTTTCTGCTAAAGACTGGGTTAGTATAGATGGCTGTGATGTAGAAAATTTGTTTTCCTGGGGTGTTTCTTCAAGCTTTTCATCCTAGCTGTTCATGTCTTTTAGTTGATATGACAGCACTGGCTGAGAGGAATGGCCTTCACCTAAATGGTATTGTGTGGAAATAGCAGAGGAACAGGGACCACAAACATCTTGTGGCAACAGTTATTTTGTCTTTAAGTTTCTGTGTAGGCATCTTGTTTCCTTCATTTCCTCATGGACTGATGGCAGTTTCTTCACTCTGCATTTAGCAACATGAGCAGGAATGTGACAGGGCACGTTCCAGCATAAGCACATTAGTCAGATAAAGTACAGGACCATTGTGCAATATGTTCTTTGGCTAGTCTGAGGGGAGCCTCTCGGTCACCTCAGTGAATTATTTGCCCCTCTAGTGTCACTGATTCTTTCCAAAATGCTGAAAAAATGTCATGGCATCAATTCTGACCTTTACAGTCTCTTCCCTGAACAACTGCTTTCTCCTGGAGTCCATTAGGAGACAAGGTTTCTTCTTCTGAGATACAACCTAAGTTCTTGCTGTGCTGAGTTGTTGTGGCACCTAATTTAATTTTTCTCTTTTTTAGAAGATTCACAGGACAGGCTTTCTAAGTCATACAACTTTTCTTAAGTTGCCCTGTGCCTGAGATTTTCTTCATATATACCTTATCCTGGAATTTGCCATGGCTTGAGGCACAGCCTCAGAAATAGCTTTCTTTGGTCTGCATGTGGATAATCTCCCTGAAGGAAACATGTCCATGTGTATTGGACATGACAAAGTGAATTGATTGTGAGAAGTTAGTCCAATGGATTTTCCCAAGGAAATCTCTAAGAGAAGAAAATTGGGTGGTTGATATTACCACTAGTGGATCGTAAGTGCTTTGTGTATTAATCCTGAACATATCTTGTGGTATTTTTATTATTGATGATATAGTTGAAAGATATTTTCTTTTTACCTAGTTAGCTTTTAGTGTAAAGTCTTTTTGTAGTGCTGATTCAGTCATTTCAGCAAAAACACATGCACTTAAATAAAGTGGAGTTTCTCACTTTGAAGAAAAATATGCTTATTGGAAGTGAATTTTGATTTTGTTGAACTCTGAATGACTCTTTCTGCAGTCAGGTAATGGCAGGCCCTCATTTGAGGAGTAGGGCATAACAGTAGGGTATGTGAGAAAACAAGCAAGGAAGGGGAGAAGTAAAGGAGATGATGAAGTTGATTCATGAGACCTACAGAGTATATTTCAAGCATAATTTTTTTTAAAACAGTTTTCAAAATCTAGTGTGTTAGTTAAAAGGCTGTTATAAACTTAGGAAAATACTAATATGGGCATTTCTGTGTGTTAGCACAATTATAGATAGGAAGAAAGTGTATATTGCACATGACAAGAGGCAACATAATTATGTAGTTTCTGTCTGTGAAATTGAGTGCTTCAGCAAGGTTTGTTTTTTTTTTCTTAATATTATTTAGTAGGACCTGCAAAAAAATCTTTCATGAAATTACTTATATTCTGAAATATTCAGGCAGAAAGAGTGCTCATGAAATCAGCAGATAGAAAGGTGGTTGGTAGGAAACAAGTCCTTGAGGAAGGAAAAACAGAAAGTTGAACAGAGATGGATACATAGGTTCTACCACTGAATTTTAACACTCATTCTAAATAGTTACGCTGAAACCCTTATGTTGGACCCAGTGAAGAAACTGTAATGCAGAATATGTAGATTTGAATACTATCCAGAGCCTTCTAAAATCACCATAAAATGGAAGATGCTCTACTTCCAGACTGTGGTATTTAGCTGGAGGGTTTTTATCCTGTTTCTCCCTGGGATATATATTAGTGTGTACCTTGTGGTCTCAGGATGACATCTTAGGAGCTAAGTCTCTGAATGTTGTCCTGCATGTTGACTCCTCACTCCTTCCTTGAAAAGAACTGTGACTGCTGCTTACTTTCCTATTCAGAGCTTTATTTTTTGTGAAGTGACTTTTTGCTAGGAGTCTCCTGTGTTTTGAGGGATCCCCTCCTCAGCTCGACGGTCTGATGGTTCATCAGTCTTCAAAGCAGTAGGAAATTCTGGTTAATTCTATTATCTGCCTGATGGTTCAAATCCCCATCTGTCACCTCTTCAGCCATCTGGTTATGTGGTCTCTTTTGGAAGCTCTCCATGATTCACCAGGATGCAAGGAGAGCCAAAGTAAGGCAAGCATGTCTTTGTTGTGATTAGGCTCACTTATCTGGGGGAGAACTGAGTTCTGCTTGTTTCTCTCAGAACTGATTATTTTTTTTAATGGAAATAAGTGAAATGGCACAGCTTCCTGTTAGAAAGTTAGCCTTGGTTTTAAGGGTCCCGTTATTGAATACTTTAGGCTTGCATATTTTGTGTGTGGAGTTTAGTTCCTTAAAGCTTTGACTTTCACTAGGTGGGTGGGAGGAAATCTACATTCTGTTTTGAGATGCAGTTCTTTGAACTTGTTCAGTGCAGTAAATCTTGTCAGACATATATCTTGCACTAACAGTGCATCTGAGGCAGCAATTACTTGTAACTCTTTAGATATCTATTTATCACCTATAAAGGAAGATTAATAGAAAGACAAGAAATGTCGACAAAATAAAATATTTATGTACATTTGCTAATGTTGTTTGCTCTTGGGGCTCTTATGAATTCTGATCACTTTTGCAGAAATGAAGAGAAAGCTTTAAGAACTAGGCCCTTATGAAATTCCACTGGTGTGGTGCAACATTTTAAAAATGTTTCTTCCTCTAGTCAGGTAAAGACAACTGACTGTATAGCATAATGGAAGGGCAGAAGTGACAGGGAAGAGATTTACAAATGGATTACATTTGGTGTGGAGAATTAATGTGCCTCATTCACACCATGTTTAAATGGAGAGGAAGACCAATTTGTCATTTAGATTACTTTGTGATTTAAAAGTGGAAAGAATGGAAATGAGATTAAGAAAAAGAAAAGCCTGTAAAATGAAAGCAAGAGAAACACAGCACTCTATAGTCTACTGCAGGGTGAACATATTCAATGGATTTAACCTTTTTTTTTTTCCCAAGTGTTAAACTATGCATGAGCAGAGTTTGATATTTTTGTGGATTCTTTTTATGAATGACAATTACTTGCTGTGAGTTGTTCATAAGGTTGTTTAATTTTAGGTTCTAACTATCTAAAAGTACTGAAAGCACTTTATAAATTGGCAAAAGAGAAAATGACCTTTTTTTGGACAGAATGGTTTTCCTAAGAAAAAATCAAACTGTAGCGACAGCAATTTTGTGCATCCTTTCGCAGCTCTGGGGAATTGGATCCTTTTGGTCCAATTAAGATAACCTAGGAACTCATGGCATTTCATGCTGGCAGCTAATAATCCTCACAGCCAAAAATCAAATCCAGGGATTCACTTGCTCCAACATTTTTCAGCTCTGCTGTTTCTTCCTGACTAAGCTCCCTTCAGCAACAGTGAGATACAGAGATGAGATGTACCCAACCAAACAGAGTAAAATTTTTTCTTTGCATAACCATTACAAGTTCATATGTGGTTTCCAGTGAAGGGCAAGATTTAACTGCCTTTTCAATAACTTCTCACCAAAAGCAATATTTCTGAAATAGTCATTGCCTTTCTTGAGCATATTTATATGGAGAAAATATTTCCTTCTTTTATTAAGGAAATCTGTTAAAAGTTCAAAAGTATTTCTCTTGTAGTGGTATTCTTCCATCTTCAAGAAAACAACAGTGTAGTTATTAGGCATCTGTGTTAATTTAATTCAGTTTGCCTATAAATTGCATCACAGTTGGTGTAAACATGCCAGAGTCACAAGGCTGTAGCTCCTCCTAATTTGGTGAGTGAAGGGGCCTCCATTAGTGCTTTAGTTCAGATAAGGAGCCTGCTTTTGAAGCACATCTGATCAATGTTACTTTTGCCATGGTTTAGACCACACTGAGAATTTGTCTCAGGGTTCTTCAACTGTATTGCTTTTAAGTGTATTCCTGGTCCAGTCTGAAATCAGTTTCAAGTCAAAGAAACACCCACGAAGATGGGTCTGGTGTAGATACCCCAGGTTTTAGCACTAGCTGTTTTCTTTTTTTAACAGATTTGTTACAATTTCACTGTAATGCTTGTTAGCATGGACATAGCTGTACAGCACCCAGAAAATTAAAGAACAGTACAGGTTTTACATAATTACATCATTTAATAGCCCTTAAGCATTATTGTACATCATTATCAGTATGCCCATGCCCCCATATACATTTCTATTTTTTAAAGCCTCAGAGGCATTCCCCTACATTTTACATTTGTTAATGAGGGTAAAATTTGACCTGGGGTATTTTCAAGGAAGTCCATAAAAGCTTCTGTAGCTGAACCCTTGGTCTGTGTGTAATGGCCAAAAATCCTTAACAATTTTACCAGGTACTGAGATAGGGGGCCAATTGCAAATGTGGGATGCACAGAAAGAGTTCTGCAGAATTACTGCAAACACTTTTCCAGTGCAAGGTTCTGAATGTGGCTTGCAGCAGAAGCAGGGACATGCTGGTTGATTCCTATTCTTTATCACACTCCTTTGGCAGTAGTCATCCATGATGCTGTTGCAGAGGAGCACTTGCTGGCAGGGGAGCAGTGGAGCACTAAATCTCACAGGACTCCTGCAGAATAAGTGTGTTTTCCACTTAACTACAGAGCTACAGGGATCAGCCTATTTTCTTAATTTCCAAAGAGTCAGGTGGATTAGTGAAAGACAGGTTAGGGAAACTGCTGGCTTTCCAATGAGGTTGGAGATTAGCAGCTATTCTCTTTAACAAGAGTAAAACTGTTCACTGTATGTGAAGGAAAGGCTATAAATCCATTGGAATCTGCCCGTCTCTTGGAATAAGCAGCTTAGATGCTAACATCTAGATTGTGGTTTCAATTGCCATGATTTTACCAGAACAAATAACTGTTGGGAAAACCTGAAAGCTTTCCAAGTGATTTCCTTGTACCATATTGATTTTAGACCTTTTAAACTGGGATTATGTTTGTCTGTATGGAAAATGGAAATGTTTGTCTGTGTGGAAGAAAAAAAGTCTTAATTTGATGACAAGTGAGGGTCAGTCATCCAAGATAACTCATGCTGTTTTTCTGAAAATCAGCCAAAATCCAGAGACCTTAGGAGTGCCTGCAAGTTGTAGACTGGTTTCATACTTCTGTTTCTGCCTTTTATCTTTTGCAATGAAGAGGACCATGGAAAACATGGGAAAGCAATTCATAGTCATGGAATTTAGGACAGTATGACAACACTAAATTCTGAAGATGCCTCACTTCTGAGTACTTTCTTTTGCTGCATCTCATTATTTTGATTTGATAAGAAAGTTCTTTTGTTTATATATGTGTAGTGGCAATATGTTTTGTAAGGAACATACAAGAGCTCTGCAACAGTTTTTTATATGAATTATGAAAAATCTTTCACAAATACTGATGTTTTCAGTTTTAACATTAAATATTTTTTCCTGAAAAATATTTTTCTTAATTTTTTTTTTTTTTGCATTATATATGTGAACCTGCAATTTCAGAATATTCTTCAAAGAATTTCTGTGCTTTTTGTTTTCATCTCATGTATGCACAGTGTTAGCATTACTTTCTGTGTTTGGTACATCTGTTTGCTGAAGGTTGTAGAAACAATTTTGTGCTAGAAAAATATGTACTGGGTAGTTAAAATACTGACATATAAAACACAAACTTACACATAGAGATGACAGTACTGTCAGAGTATTATTTCATAAGGATTCACAGTGAGTTTTATTTAAAGAAATATAGATACTGTGTGATCTCAATGTGTAGGGATATGTGTGTATACACATACACATACAAAACTTTGTATATCTGAATCAGAAGATCATCCAATGGCTCATATATCCTGTGTTGTCTGGTGTACACATGGTTCATAGAGCAAAAGCTCCTTTGAACTCTTGTGCTTTCTTGGAAACGAAAGTTCATAGATGAGAATCCTTAAAGCACTAAGCTGTCAAAAAGAAAAAAAACAAACAACTCAGAGATATTTCTCTATAATGAATGCCATTTATCTACTAAAGGACTAAAAAGTTGAGAAAAGCCGAGTATGTAAATTCTGTAGGTGTGTCTGAGCAGCTAAAACTGCAGCTATTAATAATAATCAGTGGTGTACTTGTAAATAAATCAGTATAGATTTAGCAAATTATGTATTTTTTATCATAGAGAGTGGTTTTGGTTTTTTTTTTTTTCATTCAGTTGGTTTCTAAAGTATGCAAACAAATTTTACTTTCAGGACAAGTTCAGCCAGCTAAATAATCAATCTGATGCATGTAAGTTTCAAACAGTTGTGATCATTTGCCAACAGGAAACTAGAATGAAAGTTCTCCACCTCTCCACTTGGTTTAGACATGGTTCAGGTATGTCTGTGCTTTGTGTCCCTACCTGCATTCTGTTTGCATAACAAACCTCTCCAAACCATCATTAACAATTTAATTTCTATAATTTGTGATAATTTTGATGGACATTAGAGATGAACACATCAAAGTAAAGAAGCACAGAATTGTAGTTCAATTCTAATGGCTGAGGAAGACCGAGCAAGTTATCTGCTCCAAAGCTTAAAAAGATGTTTAAGCCTTTAGCCAACAGTCTGTTACCACAGATGTTGGGCACCAAAAGATCTTTAGACTGTCACTATGAGTTTAGGTACACAGTCTTCTTTTAAGCTAATTTCTTCTGGTTAAACAAATAAAAAAGGGTTAAATTTCACCAAAGAGACCAAAGAGCATTCAAGCTAACGAAAGCCATGCTTTTGGTCATTTTCTCTGGACTTTAAACTACTGAAGTTTGTTTTAATTCTCAGTACATATATCATGGTTATAAAGCTAGAAGAGGCCTTCAGAATATTTAGTTCAATCTTATTAATACTGTAAGTTCTTAGTGCCAACTTGTTGTTTATACAATTGGCTTGTGACTTATGTACAAGGAAAGCCCAAATAGAATGCATAATGCTGCATATAGAGTTTTTCTGTGGAAGTATTTCTAGTAAAGATTATTTCTATTCATTTCAAATTTGCAGTGTCACTTTATTTGAAGATCCCAGTGGAGTTTTAGGCTTGTGTTTTAGCTCTGAAAATAATTTTAAACAATCTTGGCAGTAGTAGGAAAAAAAGGCTATTGGGTAAAGGCTTAGTTGTCTAATTTCTAAATAGTTTAAATGCTAAGGCTGTAAAATAAATTATGTATGGCTTGAATTTAAATGAACAAAGAATGCTGGTCTTCCTTTGGGGAATAGCTTTAATTTAAAAAGAAAATTAAGTTTTTTATGTAACTCTCAGTTGGGAATGCATTTGTTAGAAAAATAAGTGTTTTGAAAATATAGTTCTGTTTAAGCTTGAGGCTCAGTAAGAAATCACCATATAGGCAATTCCCATCTAAGAACTAAGCCACTGATGCACCTAACACAGCTGGATTAGTAAAGACAAGACTGTAAATTGAGTTCCTGTAAAATGTGTCTCAAAAAATGAACATGTGCAAGAAGGAAGTTGTGGGTAATTTGTTCTCCTCTTCACTGCTGTAGGGCGTGAAATCCTGTACAGGCACCACTGCAGAAACTGAAAACTGACTTTTGTAGACCAGGTATTCAGAGCTTCATTTATCTGTTGGATTTTTTTGTCTCCTTATTTCTGTATGTCCAGCAAAGCAGCATTGTTCTGCTTTCCCATTATCATAGATTGATTTTCTCATGGCTCTGGGCTACACTATGGAAGAATAGTGGAGCTTCCAATTTTGATCTGTAGATCTTTCATGTAGACATTGGAATTTCCTCCTCCTCTGCTTATAGACTCGGCCGTCTCAGAGCTGTGCAGTAGCCTGTCTTTCCTGGGATGTCTTTGTCAGGTTGCCTCCTGACATACATCAGGAGCTCCTGCTCTAGAAAGGTCACCCATTTTCCCAGTAGGAGACAACGTCATCCTGAAGTTCTCCTACCCCTTTTCCTACCTCAGAGCTGGTGCAGTCACAGTTTTTTCTGTAAAAGGGTGAGATATGTTCAGACACTTCTGCATCTGTGCTGTCTGAGGGTGCCATTCCTAAGTACTAAGTTTCTAAGGCCCATGTTTTATTTGTGTGACAACAGGATCTGTGCTGTTATTGCTACTTCTTTATTTCAAAATAACATTTCTCAGGCTTCAGCTTCTTTTTTTTTTCTTTTTTTTTTTCCCCTCTTGCATGCCAGCTTGACACTTCAGACACTCATTAGACCTTGGGTGCTTTGTCGTGTTTTTCTAGGTTGGAGATGGGAGGGAATTACTCCTCATTGAAGTGAACCTCCTTAACTTCAGGTGTTTGGTTAAGCCTTCTGCTCTCTGTAGAGCTTTCTCTGCCTTCAAAGAGATGCTTGCCAATAAACCTGACATTGTTTTTGATGGGTGAATGTTTTCCTGGTGTGATCAGGAAACTGGAAGAGGGGAAAATCAGCAGGATGCTTGGACATGTGTCACAGAAGAAGCCCTTTAGATGATGATGTTAGAACACTGATCACTTTATGCAAAACCACATGAAAAGCTCTGTATCCCATCATAAAGTAAAGCAGTTCTGGGACCAATCTCTATCTTAGGGTCTGCTTACAGAGTACTTTTCATTTTCCCAGATAATGGAGCTTTCTACTTGAAAAGGGACAGTGAGGAATAAAAAAAATAACCATGACTTTTCAATATCTGCCTCCTAAAAAGTGTGCATGTGTACACACTGTGCCACATGCATAACTCCATTGTACTCAAAACTGCTCACTGATTCTCTTAACTGTGTAACTCCAAAGAGATATCCTAGGAACTTTTTGTACTTCACATGCTGGATATTTTCAGCTTGGGTTAGATTTCTCAACCTTTGAGGGTTTTATTAGCGTTGCTTACAAACCAAGAACTGTTCTGCTCTGCTATTTGTCTTAAAGGTTTTGCCATGCATAAAAGGGAAAAACTATTATTTCTTATTGATTCACCTTCAGACCACGTAGCATACTCCAAGAGAAATAAGTAAGTGAAGAGAAATTGCTAAATGGCAGAAAGGAACAAGGAATAAGTTCCCCAGCCTCCATCTGAAAGGTCATATACCTGGCTTCTTTTGAGTGTCAAGCCTGAAGATGAGAAAGCAGTGTAAATAAGCCAGTGCCTTTGCATTGCTGGTTGGCAGGTTGCCTCACTCGCTCTTGCTGTCCCTTCCTGTCAGGATCTGTCACTGTGAGGGAGACGATGAAAGCCCCCTCATCACGCCGTGTCGCTGCACGGGGACGCTGCGCTTTGTTCACCAGGCCTGCCTGCACCAGTGGATTAAGAGCTCGGACACGCGCTGCTGCGAGCTCTGCAAGTACGACTTCATCATGGAGACCAAGCTCAAGCCTCTCCGCAAGGTAGGTAGGGTGTTTTGGAGGTTAATTGTCCTCGAGTGTCAGAGCTCCAGGATGGCTGTGGAAATTGCAAGCGCAGTTAAAGAAGCATCTGTCCAGAATGGCTTTGTGTTTGCTGTTGTTAATCAGTCACGGTGATTTTATTCTTACATTTAAGCTGGTTAATTTTCAGCAGCAGAGAAAGACTCTCTTCATCGCACATACAATATAAATGCAAAATAATAATCCCCTGGTTTAGACTTTTTATCTTCAACTTTTTGTTATGGGTTCGTCTGCCTGTTTTTAAGCCAGAAAGAAATCTTTTCATGTTTTGCTCCTGAGTCGCACAGTCCAGTTCACCCAGCAATTTTGACATGGAGCCCATAACTTTTGCTTGAGAACGATGCTTATACCCATGTGGAGACAGCAGTTATGAAGTAACACAGTCAATTTAGCTGCATCTGTTGTAGCTGTGACACTCATGGGCAAATTAATCACTTCTACTTTAAAATCAGTTAATGGAATTTAAAAGACAAGGGTGACTTTGCATCCTGAATGTCAAATGTATGTTATCTGCACTCATCTGTTTTCTAAGATAAATCAGTATAATGCTACACAGACTGTCAGTGGGGAAGGTGAAGAGTTTATTAAACATATGTGGGCTCTGTTTTCTTTGGAGTGGATAATTTCTCTTCGAATTTTTTATTTAAAATGCCCTCATCCTTCTGGAGTTTTATTGAAGCTTTGAAGTTTGAGTCAATCTGGAACTGGGCAAGCTTTGATTTAAAATAAATTTCTACATGAAAAACATGTATAAACTATTACTTATTACTAGCATATGCCTATATAGTAGTGTTTTAATGGCAAATACATTTTGTTTTTGTTGACCTTACACAGGTGGTAGTAGTAGTTCAGAGGAAGGAGAATCAATGGAATTCCTTCACACTTCCCATTCAAAGGGGTTTTCTGAGAAGTCCATGGTGATAAACCACTTCTGAAGAGAGAATTTGGGCTAATTTGGCAAGCAAAGCTTGTGATAGGGAAAGACAAATGCCAGGTAGATCTGGCCATGTAGGCTAGAAATTGAAACAGATGCAAATATATAAAAAAAAGACGGGTAAAAACTTAATTATACTTCAGTTTTAGTAATTGCAGATAAATTTTAGTTAATGTGACAGGATGAGATAATTATATTTAAAAACCCTGCCTGTTACATATCTTAGGGGGATTTTTTCAGTTTGTATGTTTCTATTTTCAAACCAAATTGCTTTAACATCTAACAACAAGTACTCTCACAAGAGTTACTTTTCTCAAGAGAATACACAGATATCAGTGTTTTTAGCAAAAGCCTTTTCCTGGTTTTGTCAGCTAATAATAGCTTCTTTTATAAAAGGGAAACAAAATTTACAGCAACCAAGGAGAAAAGGAATGAAAAATGTGCATAAGTTGATATCAGAAGTAGGCACTTTTAATTCTGTGTGTGGTCAGTGCCACATCTCCTCCCCCTTTTAGAGGGGTAATGTAAGTTCTACAAGTCTTTAATTTCTTAATTGAATGATTGCCACCTTATTCAGCTTATCATTGGTCCTCAGGTATGGTTTAGATTTCGGACATAGAAAAGATGCACTTCTTCTTTCAGGCAGGATATTTTTGTTTCTGCTCAAAGCACTATTCAAAAGTAGTCTATCTACCTGGCAACATTCCTCCCTTCAAATGCAATGCTAACAAATATTTGATTGTGTAGAATGGACCCAGCATCTTAACTATAAGTCCTTTCTTATAAGTCACACCCATTTCAGAAACCAAAGCTTCCAAAGATTTCAAAGTTAAAATTAGTTGTCCTTTGGCATTTGTAGCATTCAACTGTGACACACTTCATGTGTAACATTTAATTAAACATGTGATCCTTACTAAGTGTGAGCACTATCATCACCTTCGTCCACAAATTTGTGGAACACTGAACAGTTTATGAGAAGCTGTTTTGCAAACCGAATTGCAAATACTTTGATAGCTGTGGCAAAGCCAAGGTAAGGGAGGGGTGATCATGAGACCCCTCATATGAGTGGAGCTGACTGGTAAATTTTCATCCACACATCCTTTATAAAGATCACTGAAACTGTTTTGGTTTGTTTGTTTGGGGTTTTTATTGGTGGTTTTGGTTTTTTTGTGTCGTTTGTTGTTGTTGTTTGATTGGGATTTTGTTGTTGTTGTTTTTGTTGTTTGGGTTTTTTTTCCAAAGCTTGTATATTTTGCAGATGTGGGAAGTCCCAATGAAACTGTCAAATTTCTTGGCAGCCTTTATGAAGCCCAAAATCTCAGTTTTGGGGCATTCCTTGGGAGTCTGTGTTTTCAAAAGACTGGCAGAAAGGGTGGTTACCAGAGACCAAAGTACTGTGGGACAGGCAGCTCCTAACCCCAAAGCTCTCTGCAATCCTGTCTCCTTGATGCAGGATCTAGAAAACACTCCTGACTCTGGGATTTCCAGCCCTTGAAAGCTTTGGGTTTGGCTAAAGCTTGGCTCTGTACTAGACTTCAAGAGCCTTCAGTTCCCACCACTAAGTCTGGCCTGTCAGCAGTGAATCAAAATTTCCAAACTTCTGAAATTCTCTTGGCATGATGGCAGAGACATAATGAGCAGTTATATCTGAAAACAATGCAATTCTTGTCAACTTTGTTGGATGGCAACTGGAACAGCAAAATTGACCCCCAAAAAGTTATTAATTTTGCTAATAAGATTTGAGGAATTCTGAAAACAGATTTCTTTTCCATGCTTCCTAAACAGAAGACCACATAATTTGTTTCAAGAAAGAAGTGCCTATTTAATTTCATAAGAAACTAATTTATTAAAAAAAAAACAAAGGAAATTATTACCCCTAAAGTGAAAGTTTCTCTCCAGCTCCAGATGATGCAGTTTACATTGGACCTGGCTTTGAAGTGACATTTTACAAGTGGAAGGGTCACGTCTCATAACCAGTTTTGATTTTTTTAATTTTTAATCTCTCTTATTACTCAATATATGAGATTCTAAAGTTTGGTCTCTGACTGTGCATTGTTTCATTATGGTGAATTTTATCATAATGTCTTTGTAAAATTTCTACTGCTGGTCTCCTGAATGGAAAAAAATTACAGACTACCAAACTTAATTATGGAACCTATAGTTTTGCATTTTTGCAGAATCACCAAAGCATGAATTAAATATAAAACAAACTATTTAATTCAATAATGAATTACCATCTTTCTTTATGCCTCAGCCTTTCATGTACCCTCAATGTTTCATAAGAGATTTTTTATCAAAGTCTAAGGTTTTATAGCACAATCATTTTGGAATATCATGCTGTATCTGTTAGCACCCGTAAGTGACAAAGTAGAACATACTAAGTTAACATAAATTAACATAATCACTATTAAATCAATAGGTTTGTGCCAATGTGCAACAGTTATTTAATTAGAGAATCCCTGAAAGCACCAGACATCAAATAAAACTCAGTTTAATCATTCTAGTGAGTCTTTTCATTGAGGTAATCCTTTTAGACATTGGTCAACAGACAGTGCAAGTGTTTCATGTATTTGGACAGGTCTAATTACTCAGCTCAAGATAAATAAAGAAATTAAATATTAAGCATTGCTCAGTGTTTCTGGTTTATTTCTCATGGTGTCTGTTGCATCTGTCAGTCATTATAAATAATACAGTTGCATTTGTAGCTTTGCCTCTCAGCATCTGCAATCCATGATGCAGAATTTAAAAGGTGACTTCATCACAGAAGGAATTAGAAAATGGTAAGAAGCTTGTGTTAGTTCCTTACTGAGCTGGTTATGGCTTAAACCTGAGAAAAACATTTCTTCTTTAAAAAAGATGCAATCCTAGATATTAACAGCTGCATTTCATATCTCTTGAATTTGGTGTTTGAAGACTAGTAGAAACAGGAATTGAATGAAAATGCAGCGAGTATGAAATGGTTTAAAGTGTCAGTTTAAAAGGAGCTTTAAACACAAAAATGTCTTTAAATGGAGATTCTCAACGGTGTCTTGCTATACTTCAAAATGGTTTTCATATTTAAATTTTGCTATCTATTTAAGATGTCTAGTATCTGATGAGATGTCTTACTTTGGTGAATCATCCCAACAGATTATTGTGTGATGTCAGAGTTTTCTCTCCCAATTCTATTTTTTAAATGATTTACAAATAAATTCTTGTTTATGTGAGGCATAAGCAATATTGCACACTGTTACCATGTGGTTGTTCTTGTTCATTAAGGAAGAGCAAGTAAATTTTTTTGTTTACAGAAGCATTATGTACCAGTTGAGATTAATTTTCTTCCTGATAGAAAGAGTATCTGAATTTATGCCTTTTAAAAAATTGAGGACTGAGAATGTTCTTTTAGTATAGAGTGATGTTTCTATTAAATTAAACAGAAGCAAAGCAAATGCTGATAATGAAATAAACTTGATCTTATTTGTTTTGAATGTGTACATATATCTTCTAAGTGTTTACCTCTCTTGTATTTTGTATTTGCTTACATGCTGGTATTAAAAAATAATCTCATGGCATGCCTGAAACATTCAGGCAAAATATTTTAAGGGTGTTTTTTACTTTTGATTCAATGGTAGTTTGGTAATTAATATTTACGTTTCTTTTTTAAGAGTATGGTGATCACTGCCAAAAGTCATAGAACCTGCAGAGAAATTTTGGTGATATACTGCTATGAAATCAAAAGTGCTCGCCATTAGAAACTACTTCTGCCAGAGTAAACTCTCAGATCCAGACGTGACCAGAAGAGTCTCACAGGAAAAAAACCCAAACTTTTGAGCAGTCATTACCATACTGCTTGCTGTTCAGTTCTTACTGCCCTGTGCTGTGAGGTATGAACCACCTGGCTTTGTTGTTGGTTTTCTAATATTGCTCATGATAAGAAGTGGTATCAAATATTGCATAGGACTTGCTGTGGGACTTGTTCCCTTTTGATCCAATTTGATGAATATTTTGCAGTCCTCAACAAAGAAGGAGCTCCTGCATTTTTGTTTGATTTCTGGTGCAGCTACATAGTGTTGTCAAGGCAACCTGCTCCAGTGTTATCTTTCTTCCAGTAAACTGTCTCAAAACATCAGTAGCCTCAAATAATTGCCTGCAATATGTGGGGTCAGACACTTCACCAGTATGCACAAAGGCACAAAGCTATTACTTTCTCGTTGGCTATCATGTCATTATAGCAAATAACTTTGGGCTCAAGGGACAATGTGTATATTAAAGCTTGTAAAGTAAAAATGACTCTTTGGCATTTATATCCTATTGTGATGCCTCAGGGATGCAAGAGACCACTTTGTTCAGACAATTGTATTCTTAATTTTTGAGAATAGAGCATTACTGCTAATTTATCTGTATATAGACAGCATGCTGTAGTTCACAGAATAATGCTGTCTTGCATTTTCTGCCACAAGAACACTAGAACTTAGCTTTCTTATGGTGGTAGAATTTGTGCTAGCCTGCCATCTCCATATGTCTTTCTCTTCCATTCAGAACACAGCTTTATTCACAGCACTGTTCCAATTCCCATGGACTTCTGACAAAAGATTCTTGTGCTTCTTATCGTGAAACATCATAACATACCCTTAGACCTGCTAAAAGCCATCTTACTGTAATATTTTGCTGGGACACCCCCATTTGCAGCATCCTTCCTGGAGGTAGAGCAAGATGTATATACAGTCATTGCTTTGAACTTGTGTTCTTTTAAGAAGCAAATGAAAAACATTACACCAGAAAATTAAATGAAAACTGTGTCCTCTTCTAATTAAATGCTAGTAACCAAATTTGCTACTTCTGCTGCTTAGTAGCATTTATAAAAGCAAAGGGAATTTGGGAGACTGTTCAGCTCTGGGTATTAGTAGTGTTATCCACTATCACATAGACCCAGGAACATGAGCTTTGGGAGGTACAAATCTTCTGTGCTTTCTGAGAATGAAATAAACAGTTTGATCTGAGCTGTTTTTCAGATGCAACTTCATCAAAAGATTCAATTCCCATTTTAGTTAGAGAGCCCTACTCTGTGCTGCAGTTCATAAGCCTCTCTCTTATTTTTTAAGAACTTGGGCTCTCCTTTTCATTTTTCTATTTCAGCTCTTTCAGTGTTTTGTTTTACAACTTGACCTTATCAATAGTTATAACTGAGGAAGGGCTGGGAAGCTGAAGTATTGAAAATAATTAAGAGAATCTCTGGCTTTACAAATAAAGTGTAAATGAAATGCTGACACAAAATGTATAGCTAGGAATATGAAATTAAAAGAGCATAATCAACCCAAGCATTGACCTAAACCAGTCATTGTTATTCATGGAGTTTTTTAAAAATGCCATTTTTACCATTTAATTTTGAAGTTAGGAACTTTATCAGCTCCCATGAGAGAGGGCTGCAATCCATGATCTGATTACTGTAGGTAATTATCTGTCACATAATTAACACATACAATTTTACAGTTGTTATTTGCCTCAAATTTATTTTGCCTGGGACCTATTGATGAGAGAATGTTCTGTTCACAGTTTTATGCTTGCTTGTTGTTAGAATGCATGCTAAGAATGGCTTTTCTTTAACAGAGTGATGTTCTTTTGAACGCAGAAATTGCAGTAATGGATCTAAATTATGACCAAATCAGATAACTTTTACTTTACTCAGGTTTGGTGTTTTTTGTTAATTTAATTTTATTCCTGTAGCATTTTATTAAAATTATTGGGAAAATAATTTTTTTTTTTCAGAATGAATAGTTTCCCTCAGCTCTTTACTAGAGCACTTGGCTGTAGTTTTAATTACTATAGCTTTCCTCAGCACAACTTTCCTCTATTTTATTTTTCCTTAATTGGATCAAAAGAATCTCTCTTGTGGGAAAATTAAAAGACAGGGAAAGCAACTGTAGCTATTCATTGGGAAGTCAGTATTCTTCCTAAAGCCATATTTATAGATAATTAAAAGCATTGGCTCCTTTTTCTAATCTTTGTTACGTGGCAATTCAGACATTTGTGTAGATACTGTTTATATAGCTGCCAAAAAAAAAAAAAAAAAA